>CM041778.1:205045725-205606209 GCA_023374045.1 Limonium bicolor
CGTTTCATTGTGTGTGTGTGTGTTTTGTCTTAAATTTTCATAGTCAAACGATTTGTGGTTTGTAAAATCAAGGAAAGATGGGGCAGAAAAACATTTACATTAGATTTAATTAAATAGAAGCATATTCTATTCGTATTTGTAAGGCTTTGATGTTTTTAATATAAATAAAATATTCACCTTATAAAGGTTTGTGGTTTGTAAAATATTTATTGAAAAAAAAACATTCACCTTTGGATGATGGAACGGGTTACTTAAATTAAGGGCCGTGTGTAGTTATCATTCTAATTGTCTTTATATTGGGTTGAAAGAACACTAAGATATGAGTTTTCGATTGTATTTGGTTTAAGATTTAGAGTTTACGCATCTAAGAAGTTTCAATATGTTGGCTTTTAGAAAATAATTCTCGAGAATTGTTCCATGAGTATAGGCTACAAGTAGTTGGGGTTAACATTAAACTAATTTATTTCTCTTCTTCATCTAATGCTAAGGTTAGACTATAATAATTATTTTTGTCCATATTTCTTTGTCTTTAATTTGTCGGATAGCGTCTTCCTTCTAGATGTGTAGCATATATAAAATATTGCAGTAGAGAGTAAATCTCACAGATGGGTTGTCATGTACTATTGAAAATATATAACACAACCAATAGCCTGTTGGTTCAGTGGTGATTGGGACTGAATTTGGTAGGGAGAATCACGGTTCAATTCAATCCCTCGCAACGGCTATTGGGAGGGGACTGGAACCTATCAATCCAGAGCTGATCCCCGATCCGGATATAGTCCAATAGGGCGAGCCGGGTGGTAGACCAGAAAATATATATAAGACACTATCCCCCGCAACGGCTATTGGGAGGAGACTAGAACCTATCAATCCAGAGCTGATCCCCGATCCGGATATAGTCCAATAGGGCGAACCGGGTGGTAGACCAGAAAATATATATAAGACACTAGTAAAAAAGGGTCCGTTTCCAAATAACTTATTTTGGTGGTTGACGGTGTCAGATTCTAATTCGGCGGTTCTAAAGCTAACCGCTGAAATAGAGCCAGAGCCCTGTTGGAAGTGAGATTATGGCTTCGTTCGGACATGTCACAAATGTGGCATAAATGTGTCATTTTTTATTTTGGCATTTTTGACCCAAAATGTCAAACCGCCATCACCGAACAACAATTTTCAAAACAACCACAAATATACAATTTTCAAAACAACCACAAAACAACCAACAATTTATGCTCAATTAGAATTAATACCGTAAACAGAGGCGAAGCCAGAAAACTGTAATTAAGGGGGCGAGAATATTTTAATAATATTTAATTAATATTTAAAATTAGTTTTTAATAAATGAAAATTAAATTTTCAATACTTATAATTATATTTTAAAAATGATTTTATATGCTAATATTGTTATTTTTTTATTCTCGGCGTATCCAGTATTAAATTTAAATTTATATTTTTGAATTTCATTAAGTAATATTTATGATTAGAATATATTATTTTAACTACAAATATATGTTTAAATAAATATTTTATCAATAATTAAATAATTATAATAATAAAATAATAAGTGATAGTTGTACATATATTTCGGTTACAGTCAATTATTTTATTATTAGAAAGAATTATTTTTCAATTCAATGAGATTATTTATTCCATTAAAAATTAAAATAATCTTAAGTATTAATACATTTGAAATGTTATATTAAATTTAATATGTAATCCATAAAATTTTATTTTTATATGTAACATCTAATATATTTGTTCTAAACACAATGGTTTATTTCTTTATTTTTTCTAATATATGTAAAAAAATTATTGATAAATTAATATGTATACATATTATAATTAATTGTCACTAAAATGTTAATAAAGAATAATAATTTAAAGTATATAATTGAATATCTACATATATTTTAACTTTATTAACAAAAAAATTGTTTTAAAATGTAATATAAAATTTTTAATTGTAACACCAAAAATGGTAAACGCACTGCACAAACTAACTTATTCAAAACAACCAGACGAAACCACCGCCTGCCGAACACTATTTTCAAAACAGCCACAAAACAACCAGCACAAAACAACCAACAAAATACCACAAAACAACCAGACCAAAACAGCCACAAAACTACCACGTTTATGGCTGCGTTCGGCATGGTGTTTTTGTGGTTGTTTTGGTCTGGTTGTTTTGTGGCTGTTTTGAAAACTAGTGTTTCGGCAGGCGGCGGTTTTGTCTGGCTGTTTTGAATAAGTTAGTTTTGTACAATGCGTTTACCGTTTTTGTTGTTACAATTAAAAATTTATATTACATTTTAAAACAATTTTTTGTTAATAAAGTTAAAATATATGTAGATATTCAATTATAGCCTTTAATAATTAATATTCTTTATTAATATTTTACTGAAAATAAATTTATAATATGTATACATATTAATTTATAAATAAATTTTTTACATATATTGAAAAAATAAAGAAATAAACCACTGTATTTATAGTAATATATTAGATGTTATATATAAAAATATATTTTATAGATTATATATTAGTATTTAATATAACATTTCAAATGTATTAATACTTAAGATTATTTTAATTTTTAATGGAATAAATAATATCATTGAAATGAAAATGCAATTCTTTCTAATAATAAAATAATTGACTGTAAGCGAATATATATATGTACATATATCACATATTATTTTATTATTATATATTGTTTAATTGTTGATAAAATATTTATTTTAAACAGATATTTGTAGTTAAAACAATATATTCTATTCAATTAAATATTACTTAATGAAATTCAAAAACATAAATTTAAATTTATTACTCAATATGCCAAGAAATGAAAAATAACGTATATTAGCATATAAAATTATTCTTTAATTATTAAGCATGATATAAAACATATAATAACTTTGATATACTGAAACAGTTTTGTAATTAATCATTACTTAGCAAGTTGAATACATCGTAATTTTTATTAGTTTGCTCTTTTCCTTGTAGAATATTTTATTAGAATTGATAAATAGTAATAGTTTTAAGAGACTATTTATCCGTATTTGAATAAACAATTTAGAAAAACATTACTAGTTTAAAACTATTGTTCTATATTATTTTCATTAATTTATAATTTAGTATACCAATCTTTATAAAAAAACTAAAATAAAAAAGGGAAAATAAACTAATTTATAATATATTAATCTATATATTTCAATTTTAATTTAATTTTGTGTCAAATTTAATACTCCCTCTGTCCTGAATTGACCGTCTTGTTTGTCCAAGTTCGGTCCCAAGGTCGGTCCATTCCAGTGGACTCTGGCCTTCGCAATTTACGACTCGACCGACCTTGCAAGTTCGGTCCCCAAGGTCGGTCGAAGTCAGAAGACTTCCAGTCTTTGTATTTTAAGGCTCGGCCGACCTTGTGGGTTCGATCCCAAGGTCGGTCCGGCCCAGTACTTCAGTTTTAAAATCTGTTTCTTAGTGTTTTACTTTCCCATTGCTTCCCCAATCTTTACCAATACTTCCCTACATGTTTACCACTCACTTAGATGCTCTAAATCACATAATTCATCCACCACACCTACTACTCAATTTCTACTCAACTTACACAATTTTTCTTCACTTCTTCCCAACACTTATACTAGTTTCCATTTCACTAATGCTACAGATTTTTGTTTTCCCTTTCATGCTACAGATTTTCACTCCCACTTCTGTCCTCAATTACTTCCTCAACTAATGCCACTCTTAGCACTCAAAATACATTACTTTACATCCTATTCCTTCACATTACTTAAATCTTTTTCACATCTGTTTCAAGACACTAGTTTACTCATTTTAACTCTCCAAATACACCTAGTATTTGTCTAGGTCATTACCTCTCCTTTCACACACTAAGTCCTCAATTTCTAGACCAATTTGGACATAGTCTCCCCTATATTTTTAGCTTTGCCCACACATTGTTTCAGCTCACAAATGCTCATTCTCACAACCTGTTTATCCAATACATTATACACACATAATAACTCCACTACACACATTAAAATTCCTGCACATGCCCAATCAATACCCAAGGTTTACCCAAGCTTTTTAAACATTCTTTACAAGTTCAAAAACTGTTTGATTCTCTTCGCCATTACGCTACTACATTACTACTACTCATTACTCAAATACGTTACTCATTTTACTACTCAAAAACTGTTACATTGCACCATACAAAACTAGTTCAAGGCAAGAGTAATTACCTTGTTTTACTAGTTTTCTTTCTTCCTTTCCCTTCTCTTCCTTTCTTCTCCTTTGTTCTCGGTTTTGAATGGGGTTCCACTCCAATTCTACAACCCATACCAATACACAATACCATTTCAATACTACCCTTAATTAACCTAAAGCTTAAAGCATAGTTTTAGGGTTTAAGAAAAGCTATTACCTTCCAACCAATGAGTGAGGTCCTTGGTTAGCAAGAGAACAAGATTCCTAGCCCAAAGAAGAAGCCAAAATCGGCTGTAGCAAGGAGGAACAAGGCATTCAAAAACTGGAAATTCTCATAGTGCAAACAAGGGCTAGAAATGATGGATTTTTGAATTTCTTTTTACCTCAAAACATTAAGGAGGTGAAGATGCTTCTAATGGTGGACTCAAATCTTCAAATGGCCTCCACCCATGAAAACGAAAATGAAGCTTTTGGATTTTTGAAAGGAGGAAAGTGTTCTCCTTTACAAGGGGATTCCTATGGTACTAATTTTGTAATTTTTGGAGAGCGTTTGAGTGTTGAACAAGAGGAGAGAAGGTGGGTTTTGTGAGAGCTTCTTCAATTCTCCATGGATGTCGCAGGAGGAAGAAGAGAATAGAGAAGGAGGGGGGAAATCGTGAGAGAGGGATGAGATGTGAGGAGATAGAATTTTTATTTTACTTTTGTACTTATTTTCTTTGTCCTTTAGTGAATTAGGAACAATAAAGAGAGGGAGAGGGGCTAGTTAGTCGGCCCACACACACACACACACTCACATTTTTATTTTTATTTGCAAAGTGGACACACCAACTTTGTTTAATTGCATTCTCACCCCACAACTTCTCGGTTTGACAGTTTTACTAACCGGGACTCGTTTTCTGGAATTTTCTTGTTTAATTAATTTTATTGGTTCTAAAGCTTCACTAATATTTATTAGTGACTATTTAGTTGACCAAAATTGTTACGAGTCTATTTGACCCGCTTAAAGTCGCGTTTTCCCGGTTTCCTCGAAAACGCGCTTTAAGGTTCGTTTATGCTTTTAACCCATTTTAAAGGTCTGTTTCCTTCGGGATTTGTTCCCTCATATTTATTTACGTGTAATTAAGCCTTTAAAATTATAATTAGCCTAATTAATCACTATTTTTAATTATGGGGTATTTCAATCTACCCCCCTTAAGGAACTTTGCCCTCAAAGTTGCTCAAGGCTTACGGTTTACTATTCTACTCATTTGGCAACTAATTGCCATAATGCATTCTACTACCACCTTACAAGGTGTTCACAATTCTTACACTACCATTATACACCAGTTCAAATACCATACACAATACACCATCCAATTCGCACATTCCACAATACATTCACAATACACTTCACATTGTCATTCATGTCATATACCGTACAACACAAATGCATTACTCATTACACACATACCATACACATACCGTACTCATTTTAGCTACATTCTGGATACTACTAGCACTACTTTGTGCCAACGAAATACAATTAGCACTACATGCGCCAACAAAATACAATTACAATACGTACATACTATGCAATGCTAACCCGAAGCAATGCAAAGTAAAAAGGCTCTACCCCCCTTAAAAGGGGTACGCCCCGTACCCTCCGTACTATACGGATACTAGACATCTAGTCTACAAATAAATTCGGGTACTTCGCCTTTATGGCGTCCTCTAGTTCCCATGTCGCTTCCTCGACATCGTGGTTAGACCACAAGACCTTCACCATTCGTACAGATTTATGGTGAGTGTCTCTTGTCTTTGTATCAAGGATTCGCAATGGTGTCTCGACATATCTCATCGTCGGCTCTAGGGATAGATGTTCGGGTTCTAATACATGAGAGGGATCGGCTATGTATTTCTTGAGTTGTGATACATGAAAGACATCATGAACACGTCCCAATTCTTCAGGCAATGCTAGCCTATAAGCTACGGCTCCAATCCTCTCGGTAATGGTATACATGCCTACAAATTTTGGGCTCAGCTTGCCCTTCTGGCCAAATCGAAAGGCGCCCTTCATAGGTGAGACACGCAAGAACACTTGGTCGCCCACGGCGAACTCAAGGTCGCGTCGTCGCACATCCGCATAGGATTTCTGTCTATCTTGGGCTGCTTTCATGTTTGCTCGGATTTGTTGTACCTCAGCTTGTACTTGTTCCAGATACTCCGGTCCTATGATGACCGCTTCACTTGACTCATCCCAACACAACGGGGTACGACACGGTCTACCATACAAAGCTTGGAATGGCGACATCTTAATCGAAGCATGATAGCTATTGTTATACGAAAACTCGATAAGATGAAGCTTATCAATCCAGCTCCCCTGGAAGTCTAAGGCACATGCCCTAAGCATATCCTCTAGTGTCTGGATGGTCCTTTCTGTCTGACCGTCGGTCTGTGGATGGAAGGCGGTGCTAAGCTTCAACTCAGTACCAAGCGCTTCCCGTGTTGCTCTCCAGTATCTCGAAAGAAATCTGGTGTCGCGGTCAGATACAATGGTTTTCGGGACTCCGTGGTGTCGGATGATCTCCTTGTCGAATAGCTCCGCGAGCTTCGCCACCTTCTAGGTGTCCTTCATCGGTATGAATTGGGCAACCTTGGTGAGACGATCGACTACTACCCAGATCATGTTGAGTCCTCCCCTAGCAGGTGGGAGTCCAACAACAAATCCATAGAGATATCGTGGAATTTCCACTCCGGAATGGGCATGGATTGCACCATTCCTCCGGTCTTTGGTGCTCGAACTTCACCTTCTGGCATGTGAACACCTCAGAACATACTCAGTCATGTCTGATTTCATTCCTGACCACCAGAAGTACCTCTTCATGTCTTTGTACATTTTAGAGGCTCCCGGATGGACATGCAATGTCGAACAATGTGACTCTCGCAGAATGCGATCCCTTAGCTCAGCATTGCTTCGGGGGACGCATAATCTGCCATTCAATCGGATCAGGCCATCCTCATGCAATTTGAAGTCGTACTTTCGGCTCCCGAAGGTACCTTCTGTGATTTTCTGTCTGATCTCTATGAAGTAAGGGTCGCTCAACTGAGCGTCTCGCACCTCGTCAACCAAGCTAGAAGAAGCGAGTAGCGAATGAAGCGAGTGTGCTCGACGACTCAGGGCGTCGGCTACAACATTTGCCTTCCCTTCTTTATACTGGAGGTTGATGTCGTAATCTGAGAGGAACTCCATCCACCTCCTCTGTCTTAAATTCAGTTCTTTCTGTGTGAATACATACTGTAAACTTTTGTGGTCGGAGTAGATGGTGATGCTTACCCCATAGAGATAGTGTCGCCATATCTTCAAGGCGAAGACAATGGCTCCTAACTCTAGATCATGTGTCAGGTAATTTTCCTCATGCTTTTTCAGTTGGCGGGAGGCATAAGCTACTACCTTGCCATGCTGCATGAGTACGCATCCCATTCCCTTGCCCGATGCATCACAATACACCTCAAATCCCTCTGTGCCCTATAGAAGTGTAGAATTGGCGCTGAGGTCAATGAGTCTTTCAAGCTCTGGAAGTACCTCGCACTCGTTTGTCCATACAAACGGTGCATCTTTCTTCATCAATGACGTCATGGGCTTAGCGACTTTTGAGAAGTCCTTTACAAACCTCCGGTAATAACCGGCTAAACCAAGAAAGCTCCGGATGTCGGTAACAGTCTTAGGTCTAGGCCATGATCGTACTGCTTTGATTTTGGATGGATCTACTGAAATACCCGCGCTCGAGATGACATGACCGAGGAAAGATACCTGATCTAGCCAAAACTCGCATTTAGAGAACTTCGCATACAGCTGGTTCTCGCACAGTGTCTCAAGTACTCTTCTCAAATGATTTTCATGTTCTTCTGCTGACTTCGAATACACAAGGATGTCGTCGATGAATACTACTACTGAAGTGTCCGGCTGATCACTGAATAACCGATTCATTAGGTCCATGAACTTGGCTGGTGCATTAGACAAACCGAATGGCATCACCGTGAATTCGTAGTGGCCATATCTTGTTCGGAATGCTGTTTTCTCAATGTCTTGCTCTTTGATGGAAATTTGGTGATATCCGGATCGGAGATCAATCTTAGAAAAGACCGAAGCTCCCTTCAACTGATCGAACAGGTCGTCGATGCGTGGTAATGGATACTTGTTCTTTACAGTGACCGCATTCAATTCACGGTAGTTGATGCAGAGGCGGAGACTACCGTCCTTCTTCTTCACGAAGAGGACCGGTGCTCCCCAGGGTGATACGCTCGGGCGTATAAACCCTTTGTCGAGTAGATCACGTAGTTGCTCCTTCAGTTCTGTCATTTCTGCTGGTGCCATACGGTATAGTGCCCTAGCAATGGGACTAGTACCAGGTACGAGGTCGATTTCGAACTCTACTACTCTCTGTGGTGGCATACCAGGTAGCTCTTTCGGGAATACATCAGGGAATTCTGAGACAACTGATACATCATCACTGAATTCTGGATCTCTCTCCAGATCTTGCACATGGCATAAATACACTTCATGTCCCTTTTTGAGCTCCCGATACATTGCCATAGCGGAGATGACTGTAGTTGAAGGCTCTCTCGGTCTCTGGCGGTATGAAACAGTGACCCCAGACGGACTCTTGAGCAGCAATCGGTGCTCGGCACATAGGATCCGTCCCTTGTGCCGCTCCAACCAGTTCATTCCAATTATCAAGTCGAATCTCAACCCTTGAATTCAATGAAGGAGATGGGAAACGCTCTCGCCTTTGATTTGAATTGTGGCGTGTGTAATACTTAGTACCTTTACTCGCTCCTTCGACGGGAGAGTAACCAAGAATTTGGTAGCTCATCTGCGTCTAGCCCCAACCTGGTAGCGAAATGATGGCGATACAAAGGTGTAGGAGGCGCCGGAGTCGAATAGTACTGAGGCTTCAATGCCGTTTACTGGGAATCTCCCGTTAGAATGGTGCCACTTTTGCCGGCTTGTTCTTCGGTGAGGATACTCAGGTTACCTTCGGTACCGAGTCCACAACCTATTGATTCATAAGATTATAGTAACGATGGGGAACGCAAGTGAATTTATAACCAACACTGCTTTTATTGAATAACCCAACCAGCATACATGCTGGGTTCTCTAATACACTTACTACTGGATTGCATGCTACTACAAGATTTAAACTTTCTGAAGGTAAGGTTCAGGCGTCCTGGTTTCATGTGTGTGGCATTGATTATTGCCGGTGGTGCCGTGTTTCAACTTGATCTTCTGGATCCCGTGATACAACCACCGTGATTTTCCACCCATGATAGAACATCTCCTAATCTCAATACCAATTTCTCTGCGAGGTGCACACGCTTCTGCTCGCTATACAAGAATACGACATCATCACCAAATGCCAAGACACTACGGGCACTCCTAGTTCAAGAGATTCCGTCGTCTCGTCCTTATCTTGGTGTAAGCCAAGTCGTCCTTCTTTCTCATAGAAATTGACGATACATAAGTCTGCTTCAAGTGCAGGGATTGGTTCATCTTCACATTGTTGTGCAATTTCTACAGCTTGAGTGACAAGTGTTTGGTATTCAGGGGTATTGCTGGAGGTGTTGCTCCGTCTCCTGCTCGCGTTTTGTCTTGGTATAAGAGTTCCAATCCTTTCCCAAGCACATCATTTTCAGCTTCATTGTCGCTCCGCCGGGGAATTCGGGTGTATAAAATCCTCCTGGACCCATTCCTAACTCGTTGCATCGTCGAATGATTGAAACTTGTGCTTCGGGTGTCAGGTATCCTTTTAATAAGATTATACCTGGGCGGATGACCTGACACTGTTCGTCGTCAAAGTGGTGGGTGGCGATGTCGGTCTTCATGAGGTGAGTTCGAAGGTATTGGGTAACAGATAAGGAATTCCCCTAAGGTGGTAAATTATGTCTAGTGTGAGTTCTAGGCTTACTAATTCATTTCATGCTCCATACATACTTCCAAGTTACTTACTCATGCTCAATTTCATACTTTAAGTACTTACGCATTCATGCTCCCATTCATACAATTACTTCGACACTTAGACATGCTCTTCAAGGATTAAAGGTTACGGTAGTTACCTGGGCCGGACTTAGTCCCGGTCCCGTCACGGTCAATGATGTGTAAGGCCGGCTGCCTCTGCGGTGCGCCCTTCTGCGGACCCCGGGATCCCTGTCCCTGTGAGGCATGCTGGGCATGTGCATCGCCAGATGCAACCTCCTTGCCTTCACGCTGCTTGTAGCCCTGATAGTTGCCCTTGAGCTTAGAGTTTTCTGGGCAATGCATTAGCACGGTGCCCTGACTTCTGGCAAGTGTAGCAGCGGATCTCCCTTCCTTGGCAATCTGTGCCGGGATGATCCTTGTTGCAGTTTCGGCATATGTAGCTGCGGCCATCAGTTTGGTTCTTGCCATGGCCAAATCCAGAACCTATAGCTTCCAAGTTAGCAAGGTTCGGTATACTTACAATACTCCATATATATACTATTTCACAAGTGTACTAATTCGGTTTTGGGTTCTTACCCTTATAGGGCTGAGACCTCAGTGGCTTCGCTGCCACTGGTGCGGTGTAGCCAATCTGCAATGGCTCAGCTGCCTTGCCCTTCTCAGTATGGGCTCCGCCGTCTCCTGAGGTGTTCTTCTGGTGGGAATGCTTCCCCTTCTTCTTCTTCCAAGGTTTGGCTTGGTTTTGGTCGTCGGAGGTGTTACCCTTGCTGCTCACCTTGCGCTTCAGCGCTTGCTCCTCATCTCTTAGTTGGCAGGTGATCTCAACTCGAGATGCAGCGTGGTAACACTCCTGAATTACTTAGGCATTAGGTTACACGTTTACATACGGGAATACTAATTCACATTACTCATGGCTTTTAAGGGTTCGACGTTGTTGTGTGAATCCCATGCCATTAATGGTGGCCATCGGGTCCGGTTCTACCCGGAACCGGCGGTTCTACCCGGAACCGATTGGAACCGGAACCGGCCGGGAACCGGTGGGAATCGGAACCGGAACCGAACCGCCTCAGCCGGTTCCGAATACGAATACATGTTTTGAGATTCGGGCCCGAACCGGAACCGGAACCGCCTGGAACCGCCTGGAACCGTCGTCGGATTCGGAACCGGAACCGCCCCGGAACCGGTTGAAGTTACCGTTGGGTTTTTAAAATGTACCTCTTAGTAGCTGTACTCTTTTTCCTTATTATGGTTTTCCCAATGGGTTTTTACCTAATAAGGTTTTAATGAGGCAGTGAATCATATAAAAATTCTCTTTGTTCCTTATTTTTTGTAAATTCAATAAAAATTCCTAAGTCTTTGTTTCTTACACTTTAAGATTACTTGAAGAATAATCTATCTAGGAGTAAAGTGGATGAAAAGAGCAACGTGTGCACTCAAACGGATCTCAAATCGGAGCTAAAACGAAGCAACTGGAGCCGATCGAATCTTTCCGGAACCGGTCGGAACCGATCAGAACCAAAACCGGAACCGGCTGGAACCGGCCGGAACCGGTTTTTCGACCGAATCCGAAGCGAATCCAGATTTCAGAACCGGAACCGGAACCGTAACCGGAACCGCCCAGACCGGTTCCGAATACGAATACACATTTTCTGGAACCGGAACCGGTGGAACCGGAACCGGAACCGGTGGAACTGGACCCGTGGCCACCATTACATGCCATACCGGAGTCGATGGCTCAATCCGCCGTAGAAGCGGTCGACCAAGACTTGGCCGGTATACCCGAGGTCGGGTAGAAGTCGGAGAAGAGAGGTGAAGGTGCGGTAGTATTCATCAACCGTCATCTTCTCTGTCATTTTTAGGGCATCGAGCTCAAGCCGTTTCTTGGTCTTGACATGCTCGGGGTAGTACTTAGATCGGAGGAGAGAGGTGAATGCTTCCCAACCGAATGCGGGATCAGCTACGTGCTCGGCCTTAATGAGCTTCCACCAGTCCATAGCTGCGTCTTTGAGGTAGTACGCAACTATCCTCACTCGAACTCCAGCGGGAGTCTCAAGTGTCTCGAATGCCGTCTCCATCTCGAAGAGGTAGGCCTCGAGCTTGGCGGGGTCGCTCTCGCCTCTAAAGCATGGAGGTCGAAGGTTGGTGACGGCCTTTACCCAATTCGTTTCACGGGGTTGAGGCGGGTCGGGCTGTTGCTGCTGCTGCTGTTGGTTTTGCTGTGTTTGTTGTACAGCGGTGATTACTTGCGGTAGCATCTGCGCTACCGTGGTGGTGACGATCTCAGCTATCGTCTGCGCGCCCGGTCCATCAGATGTCTCTCCTCTAGGTCGGCCTCGACCTCGTCCTGACATCTGAACAAGTGTAGATTACATTAGATACGGTGAATCTATGACCTCACGGTCTTGATTCATGCAATGGCATCGTCTTTGCAGACGTCAAAGAGTATCCGTTGTTAACAACGGTAGTTCCTAGTTAGGTTTCTAAGTATCCGTTTTAAAACGGTTGAAATCCTAACTCGGTAATCACTACCCTCAGTATTCTAATCATCAGAGCGAGACTTCGCTCTGATACCACTTTTTGTAACACCCTAACCGTTAATCCTTCCATTATCCACTAATCATCCACATAATTACTTTACTCGCAGCGGAATACTTACTTACTTACTTCCGGCGGGTGATACAACGCCGTTAGTCATCCAAGACCAACAAGGATACTACTACTTACAGTAACGGTCTGATGATTAGAACATACCGAAAATATACTACTTACTTTACAATGCCAAATACTTGCTTACATTTGATTACCGAGTATTCCAAAATATATGAATTACATTCCAAGACTATTCCCAAAAATTAAGAGTTTGCACATCCACTCCCTTCTATCCAATCATGAATTCACTATCCAAAAAGGTGTACCACATGGTACACCGGCTACTCAAAAGGCCTTAGCCGTGTACAACTCGGTACACCATCCCAATCTATTAACTACCCCAAAAAGAATTCGTCCCGGTCCTTACTCGACCGTCACGCCTCGCGGGTACCTGTAGAATAAAAACATTCCCCTTAGGGGGTCAGCTTACGCTGAATATGATAACCGCATACCCCGCGTACTAGCGAGGGTACGCCAACTATTTGGTCGAATACATGCGGTTCGTTTCATTCATACATACATACATGCTTACACAATCCAATTCAGTACATTCAATTCACAAGCATACATACATTCAATACATACAAGGAAGACATTAAAAGTCACCCATTCATACTAACCGTTTACTCACCGCATTACGGAGATACAATTCTCCATTTCATACAAAAGTCATGTTAGCTTCATTACACACCCGGATTAATCGGGCGTTCAATACAATTTTACTCAAGGCCGGTGACTTACAATAGTTGAGACTGATACACATACGATACTTACTTCTTACTTACTTTACTCCAGTTAAGTCGGTATGACCTCCGGGCAGGGATTACTACATCCCACCACCGGGCTTCAGGGTGGCCCACTAATCCAGGATGCTACCCATTCAAGGGATTTGGTCCATGGAAAAGATTACAGCCAGGATTCGGATCCAACCTCTTGTGTTTCCTTATCCTCACGCGTGGCCGAAACTATATCGGACTTCTACTCATTCCATTTACTCATTACTCATGTTAGGAGTTAGATTGTTAGGAATTAGTAGAAGTCATACTTCATTTCCATACATCCATACAATACACAAGTACACATTACTTACACATACTCTTCATTTCCATTCATACATTTCATGAATTATACAAACTAAATGTTCAAGAAGATACAAAAGAACAAAATAGTTCTAACACAGTTAAGTGCAATATAAGTCCGATTCGTGCATTTATCTTATTGGTGATCACATAAGCACACAAATCGGGGTAACCAAGTTAGGATACAGGGCATGAAGAAATCATACCGTTCACCGTCGTATTCGTACTACCGGTTCCTTTGGAGCTCAACTATTTGATTCCTATACATACATGAAGTTGTATGATCAATGATCTAGTATTGATCCAACTTATTCCTTCATTAATACTCTTAATGTATACTTACTATTCCTTTATATCCATACTTGATTATAACACCATTCCTTTCCTTATTACTTCTTAAACTTGCTTCCTTACTCTTTTACTTACTTTCTTACCATTACTACTTCATTAATGGTGTATTGCTACATACGTATACTATATGTGTATAGGCATATATACATACATACATATGACTACCATAGTCATATAACAAAACATTTTTTTTATTTTGACTCGACCGACCTTACCCAGGGTCGGACCCAAGGTCGGTCAAAGTCAGTAAGTTTCGATCAGGCAAAATTCCAGGCTCGACCGACCTTGCAAGTCCGGTCCCAAGGTCGGTCCATTCCAGTGGGTTACTTACGTGAAAATTTCAGGCCCAACCGACCTTGCAAGTCCGGTCCCAAGGTCGGTTTGTTCCAGTGTGTTCTGGGTTCAAGTTTCTGGACTCGACCGACCTTGCCCAAGTTCGGTCCCAAGGTCGGTCCATTCCAGTGGACTCTAGCCTTCGCAATTTATGACTCGACCGACCTTGCAAGTTCGGTCCCCAAGGTCGGTCGAAGTCAGAAGACTTCCCGTCTTTGTATTTTAAGGCTCGACCGACCTTGCGGGTTCGGTCCCAAGGTCGGTCCGGCCCAGTACTTCAGTTTTAAAATCTGTTTCTTAGTGTTTTACTTTCTCCTTGCTTCCCCAATCTTTACAATACTTCCCTACATGTTTACCACTCACTTAGATGCTCTAAATCACATTAATTCATCCACCACACCTACTACTCAATTTCTACTCAACTTACACAATTTTTCTTCACTTCTTCCCAACACTTATACTAGTTTCCATTTCACTAATGCTACAGATTTTTGTTTTCCCTTTCATGCTACAGATTTTCACTCCCACTTCTATCCTCCATTACTTCCTCAACTAATGCCACTCTTAGCACTCAAAATACATTACTTTACATCCTATTCCTCACATTACTTAAATCTTCTTCAAATCTGTTTCAAGACACTAGTTTACTCATTTTAACTCTCCAAATACACCTATTATTGTCTAGGTCATTACCTCTCCTTTCACACACTAAGTCCTCAATTCTAGACCAATTTGGACATAGTCTCCCCTATATTTTTTAGCTTTGCCCACACATTGTTTCAGCTCACAAATGCTCATTCTCACAACCTGTTTATCCAATACATTATACACACATAAACTCCACTACACACATTAAATTCCTGCACATGCCAATCAATACCAAGGTTTACTCAAGCTTTTTAAACATTCTTTACAAGTTCAAAAACTGTTTGATTCTCTTCGCCATTACGCTACTACATTACTACTACTCATTACTCAAATACGTTACTCATTTTACTACTAAAAAACTGTTACATTGCACCATACAAAACTAGTTCAAGGCAAGAGTAATTACCTTGTTTTACTAGTTTTCTTTCTTCCTTTCCCTTCTCTTCCTTTCTTCTCCTTTGTTCTCGGTTTTGAATGGGGTTCCCACTCCAATTCTACAACCCATACCAATACACAATACCATTTCAGTACTACCCTTAATTAACCTAAAGCTTAAAGCATAGTTTTAGGGTTTAAGAAAAGCTATTACCTTCCAACCAATGAGTGAGGTCCTTGGTTAGCAAGAGAACAAGATTCCTAGCCCAAAGATGAAGCCAAAATCGGCTGGAGCAAGGAGGAACAAGGCATTCAAAAACTGGAAATTCTCATAGTGCAAACAAGGGCTAGAAATGATGGATTTTCGAATTTCTTTTTACCTCAAAACATTAAGGAGGTGAAGGTGCTTCTAATGGTGGACTCAAATCTTCAAATGGCCTCCACCCATGAAAATGAAAATGAAGCTTTTGGATTTTTGAAGGAGGAAAGTGTTCTCCTTACAAAGGGATTCCCATGGTACTAATTTTGTAATTTTTGGAGAGGGTTTGAGTGTTGAACAAGTGAGAGAAGGTGGGTTTTTGTGAGAGCTTCTTCCAATTCTCCATGGATGTCGCAGGAGGAAGAAGGGAATAGAAAGAGGGGGAAATCGTGAGAGAGGGATGAGATGTGAGGATAGAGAATTTTTATTTTACTTTGTACTTATTTTCTTTGTCCTTTAGTGAATTAGGAACAATAAAGAGAGGGAGAGGGCTAGTTAGTCGCCCACACCACACACACACTCACATTTTATTTTTATTTGCAAAGTGGACACACCAACTTTGTTTAATTGCATTCTCACCCCACAACTTCTCGGTTTTGACAGTTTTACTAACCGGGACTCGTTTTCTGGAATTTTCTCGTTTAATTTAATTTTATTGGTTCTAAAGCTTCACTAATATTTATTAGTGACTATTTAGTTGACCAAAATTTTTACGAGTCTATTTGACCCGCTTCAGGTCGCGTTTTCCTGGTTTCCCTCAAACGCGCTTTAAGGTTCGTTTACGCTTTTAACCCATTTTAAAGGTCGGTTTCCTTCGGGATTTGTTCCCTCATATTTATTTACATGTAATTAAGCCTTTAAAATTATAATTAGCCTAATTAATCACTGTTTTTAATTATGGGGTATTTCAGGCACCGGCAATCCACCATCACCATGTTCGGACACAAAATCATCCACAAGCACCCAAACATGGTAATGCATAAGCTGTAGACAGCTCACCATATCGGTAGGGGCAGAAGGAAACAGCTTACCCCACACCACCATAACATTCTCATCTCCAATATTTAAGAACAATGTGCACTCAGAAGAGTTCTGAATATTATAGGGAAAAGATTTAGACATATTGCTAAATTGCTAACAGCAAGTGAAAATTTAAATTCCTATACACTTTAATTAACATGTTAGTCTAACCTTGAGAGATGCATACAGAAACGGATCAACCGAGTGGACACTACTCTTCCACACAGGTGTAGTCTCCGTCCGAATGGGTGCGGGAACTGGTGGTATAGAAACTTCTTGACTACTACACATCTTGGCTCGCATTCTAGTCACAGCCTCAGCGATCCACTGCTCCTTTATATCAGCAGTTCATGCCAAATGCTCTTCATACGTCATCATGTTTCCTTGACCGCCTTGCCTGGACCCAGGATTTTCAAAAGCTTGACGGATTCCAACTTGGCCACCAAAACCGATAGCACGGCTCAGATGATCCGTCTTTCCAAGAGTGCGAGAAAGAGGATCATGATGCCTAACTGGAGTGCAAGTACCCTGGGACACTTGAGAGCTTACCTCACCCTATTATGAATTATACAAATGTCATTATGAATTAGTATAAAGTTACACAAAGCAAATTTTCAATTTTGAATTAACAATCATTATACTGCTTTATAATTTTAATATTTACCATTTGACTGATAACGGCTCTCGTGGCGTCATCATACTAAGGATTTTCAGGATTGGATTTTTTGGGAATGCAACTAAGTTTCCCTGTAACACCCCTACTAATTCGGTTCCTAATAGTCCTATAAATGTCGCGCACAATAATATCTCGCAGCGGTAAATAATAAACTATCGCCCTAATGGTGTCACTGTTATCACTCGCCCATACGGGTGATAACGAATTACCTGATAATCAACTTGCGAAACGTATTCCCGTAGTGACCACAAGAGATAGATAGTAGAACTTAAACAACTTAAAACAAATCTAACATCAACAATTATTACAGACCGTGTGCATCTAAACCAAACACACCTCGGTTAAACAACCCGAGTCCAAAACAACCTGAGTATCACACCGAACCAAGTCTAAACCAACAGTAATATCACAATAGTCACGCCTCGCTGCGACCCACCAGCTAGTCACCTGCATAACAGTGGTTTGTGGTATGGAATCAGCCCCTGCTGAGTATGTCATCACATGCCCCGTCATGCCCCCAAAGACCCCTCAATTATTTGGTCGAGAGCATGAGGTTCATTACATGCAATACCGTTTCAATATTTAAAACTGTAAATCAATTAACAGTAACATCCATACAATAAACACAACCATCACCATATATAATATAACCACATGTATAACCAACGTGTTATACCCAAAATTTTGACCCCCTGGGTTAGGGTCTACGGGGTGCTGGTGTTGTGAGGGGCATTTTAATCAAGCGGTGAGGATTCCGGCTCGATCGGCGCGTTCCATGGCATGGGGAGCAGCTTCGTCATTTTCAGGGGCGTTTTGGTAATCTTTAAAGGCTCCTGAGACCTCCTATGAGCTTTCTCTCTCTCCAAAGGGTGCCCAAATCAGCTTGAAATGCTTTGATATTTTAACCCATGATAGAGGATGACATTCTAAGCATAATGGCGTTGGAATTTTGATTTTTCGAGTTACCAATAATTTTCTAGCAATTTCTGACTGAATCTGACAAGAAATTTGATTTAAAAATATTCCAACATTTAAAAAATTCGTTTCCACCTCAGAAAATTCATAATATCCATCCTTGACATGTGGTTAAAATTTCACAGCAAAATTCCTTTGGGAAATCTTTTAATTAAAATACCAAAAAATCTTACTTTTACTAGATTCTCTTTATCTTTAAGAAAGTCTATATAAGGGGATAGGTTTTTGGATAAAAGAGAACCTCATATGCTCAAGAACCCTAGAGAGTCAGAAAACACAGCCTCCTCACTCTCTCTCACGTTTTCCAACACCCGGCCACCCAAATCATACCGAAAATCCCCCGAAATCACCATCTAAACACGTTTTCCAATCCCCAAAGCATCAATAGTCATCAAAACCCCACAAAAACACCACCAAAACGTGAAGAACAGCAAGAACAACCAACAACCAGAAGCTTGGTTCGAAATCCTTTCGGGTCTGCCATCAACGAAGCACTCGACGAATCCCGGTGTGAAGAATCACCTTGAATTCGAAGGTAAAACAGGTTGCAACTCTACTTTTCTAATTCCCCACGACCTAATTAACTCTCTGTCAAATTTTGGGCTCAAACTAACCTTCGTACGCTTCTGTATTGCTGTTTGTTTAAGCTTCTGTCCAATAACTTGTTTACTAAGTTTCGTGCTTAATTCGAACTCAAATTGAAAACTTTAAATCACTAACGTCTTGTACATCTTTCAGGCTACACACCCATAAAATTTGAGTCAAAAACACCTTCGGGAACAGCCTTAACGCCGCCGTCCGAGGGTCCGCACCCACGGACGTCATGTCCGGGGTCCCGGACTCCTTGTCCGTAAGCCCGGACGCCCACGGACGGCGGCGGGATTTTTAAATTCTAAAAATTTAGGTTTTTCTAATAATGTCCGGGCCCACGGACGGCCTGTCCGTGGCCCCGGACTTTACAATTTTCTGTTTTCTGTTTAATTCGACTTTTATTTTCATATAGGTTAACTGGGGTCCGTGGTCTCGGACATTAGGTCCGTGGCCACGGACGGAAACAAAATTTGACCTAATTCTGCCTCCGAAACCCTAGTTTAGGTAATTTTAATTTCCACTTTAGTTTTCTGTCAAAAAATGCTAAAAAACACAAAAAACAGAAGCTCGCGCACTTAGGTTAAAACGACTCGTAATAAGCCGTAAATAAACCAAGTAGAGGAAAAACGACTAGGAAGGGTAATGAAAGTAATTGAACCCTAACCAAGTCGAATATCAAGCCCCCGAACCCGAACTCTCCTTTCCTAATTTGATCTAGGTTAAAATTAGGTGGCGACTCATAATAGGTTCCAGTGAGCTAGCTTAGGTTTTAATAATTATTGTTAAATGACATAGTTATTAATCTTAGGCTATAAGTGGACCTAAAACCCGATTAGATCCCAATCATATTAATCCACATAGGATAGGGTTTAAAATCGAGGCTCACAGACTGGCGACTCTGCTGGGGACAACTTCTTAATTTTAACTTGTTTTAATTTTAAGAAAGAGGGTTGAACTCAAAAATGTTTATTTATGGCTTTATTACTCTGTTTGTTTACTTTCATGCGCACTTCTATTTTCTGCACCTTTGCATCATATGAGTGCGAGGGTCCACGCAAACCGGTTTCACCCCGGGACCCATTTGAGGGTCCCCTGTCAGGGACTCACACCTTTTAGGTGATGTGAATAAGTGGGGGAAAAGAGGAGGGTGTCGTCTAACCACGCCCCCTTAATACCTGGGCCTTAGCCCCAAGCATTTTCCTGGCAGTACCATTACCTAACCCATTGTTTGGTCAGTCAAAGACCCGACCGTAGACGCACACCTTTAGGTGATGTGAAAAGAGTGGGGAAGCCCAAAGAGGATAGCGTGCAAGCCCTATTCCTTTGCGGTGACCTGGGCCCATGCCCCAAGCACCTCTCCGGATCGATCCATACCCGGTTTAATCTTAACACTAGTGAGGACATGTTGAATTTGTGTGGGCCTTGTTTACCTGCATGATCGGCCCACTACCCAGCCTAGAAATTGATAGGAACTTCTCCTACATCGACTTAGCCCAACCCGATATCGCGGCTTTATTGTTTGCGGCCCAAAGACCCTGCTTGATTTGAATGTGTGAGTTATTTGTTCGGGCTTCGGCCCAAAAGTTTAGATTTAGGTGATTTATCTTTCAGCCCAATTTGAATTACCAATTTAGTTCTAGGCCCACGGAAAACAAATCCACCTGAAGCAATCCATAAAAATCCATCAGGCCTTTCCATTTCAAGGCCCATTCTAGTCCAGGAAGACTTTTCACTCGGGTTTTGACCCACGATCCTAGACACGGGTATCATCTTCAGCCCCAATCATAATTACTCGGCCCAAATTCCAATTCACATCCAGAACATGGTTTAGAAGTCACTTCAGCCCATGCGCTTTACTCTTAACCCAAACACATTCTGGCCCAAGCGCCCAATTCTCAGAACATTTCAGCCTAGGCACCAGTTCACAGCTCATGAATCACTCCGGCCCATGTGCCTCTCTTCCAACTCATTTCGGGCCTCAGTGCCAACCCACAATTTTCAAAACATTCCAGCTCATGTGCTTTTCTTGCAGCCCAAACAAGTTTTAGCCTAAAACTTCTTTGCGGCCCAGAATTTTTAGCTCAGGTCACTTTTGTTTTCCAACAGATAAGCCCAAATCTCAAAGAATGGCAGAGGGAGGAAATCCAGTCAACATGGATGCCCAGTTAGCCGAAGAATTCAATGGGATGCTGGAAAAGATTGAGCGCATGGAGAGGGCCAACAAGCGCCGGTTTTGACTACTTTTCCACTGGATTATATCCCAAGGTTGATCTCCCTCCAAGGTTGAAATTGCCAGCACTTCCTCTATACAAAGGTTCCTCCGACCCACAACTTCATTTGGCAATGTTCGATAGGGAAATGTCCATCCTTTCGCTAAACGACATGCAGAAGGCCAAGGTATTTGCTCACTATCTCGATGAGACCCCTCAGCATTGGTACATAACTCAAGGATAAATACCAAGACCTACGAGGAGGTATGTGAAGCTTTTCTGCATCATTTTGAGTACGCTAGAAGTTTTGGAGTCACCAGGGCTGATCTTGCAAGCACACAAAAACAGAAGGTGAATCAATGTCTGATTTTGTTAAGCGTTGGAGGATGAAGGCAGCCGCAATGCTCACACAGATGGACGAACAAGAGCAAATCCGAATGGTAATTAAAAATATGCAGAAGCAATACAGTGATGAGCTGAAATTCACATACTTTCCTAGCTTCAACATGCTGATGGGACAAGTTAATGTCCTAGAAGAAATGATTCACCAAGGGGAGTTAAAACTTGGGAACTCAAAAAACACCGGGAATGGCTCGGGGACAGCAGCCTGTATCCTAAGTGGCACCCGAAAGAGAACTAGGCAGCATGAGGTGAACACCGTTCGACAGATAAAAGGACCAGGACAAATCGTTGGGGCAATGGAATCATCCCGAAAGAGCTCCCGTCGAAGAGAGTTCACAAACATCGGTCAACCATTGAGCCAGGCTTTTGAAAGACTCCAGGAACGAAACATGCTGCAACCTCTCACCCCTCGACAAAGGGACCCCCAAAAAGGAAGGAATCTGAACCAGTATTGTCAGTATCACCAGCTTCCGGTCATGACACCGACAACTGCAAAATTCTGAAGCAGCACATCCAAGATCTTATCAATCAAGGTTTTCAACTCCCCGAGTAGGAATCCCATGTCGAGCACCATCAGAAAGTGCTATCTTCAAGTGTTTTCTCCGATTTCTTCTCTTTACTAGTCATTTTTATGTTTTTCCAATGTTTGTAGTAGTTAGTTTCCTTTATCATTTTCGGTAGTTTCTCTAAGTCTGTAATTTCCAACATTATCTCATGATTCATAAATAAAATCATAGTTCCATTTTCACAATTCCTGTACAAACCATTTTTCACTCATCAGAAAAAAAAAAAACAAAAATGCTTTCCAGGGAAAAGGATCACGGAGTAATCATTTCCCGATTACGGAACAGAACGATTTATCTCTTGCTTCTAAAAGTTGAACATGCCACGCTAAGCATCACAACTCACCCCAAAACATCCAAAACAACCCACGAAGCGGTTCCAAATCCACATCTATCGAATTGTTGTCACAAACCCCAAATCAATACTGGGGGCAATCTGAGTTTAGAATCGTTGTCTTCGAATCTTTTGGTTAAGCTTGTGAACAAGTTTCTGAGTGAAGATCTCGCGAGAGTGTCTTGAGTGGTAAAACCATGAGTGAACGAGCGTATCATTCTTACACGACTCCGGTGAGTCCACATTCAAAGGTGAGGTAAACGGTATAACTCTGACCGAAGGAGATAATTTGTAAATTTACGCTTAGACCTGTGAAAAGTAACAAAGAACGGATATACAACTATCAGGAATGACGAAGCACCTAGGTACAGCACCACATAGCCAAAAGCTTGTAAACCCTGTCATTAAACCTAGGCACCCGCGCTGAGCCTTTCATATATCCCTTTTCGATATTATGAACTCCACAAAATAACCCAGCCAATGATGAATGTCCGACCCGGTGACCAAAGGAGGCGAGGAGCCCGACTCTCAGATAACATTCTCATCAGTCCAAAGAAGCAATGCCGCTATCAGCATGACGAAGCGATCCGCAAATGGTCCCAGAGTGACACAGGATCAAAAGAGCTCACATCAAAACAGCTCTAACCCAAAACCCAAACCGGGAAACACAAGAACCCCGAAGGCAAAGCCAAGAAAGGATAAAACAAAAGGCAAACCCGAAGTGCCTCGAAGAAATCCAAATGACGAAAAGAGAAATGGTGTAAAGGACAACTTCAAAAGTCCAGGTCCAGAAGCTCGAAAACAACGTCAACATGAAGCAGCCAGACGACTTCAACACAAGGAAGATGAATCCGAGAGAAGACGCAAGTTGCAGCTTTGGTCACCCATTTAAGCTCCACATACCTCAAACATCCCTCCATGATCCCGTCATCTTTCATCATACCCTATGGCCACGTTATAAGCCTCAAAGACTTCCGACTTGGTAGTTGTGTATCCAATCACGTGAAAGTAACAGGTCGAATGCGTAAATTCATCAAATATCAAATTCAATGGTCTAGAAGTTGTGACCGTAAGTGAGAAACAAGTGTAAACACCAAACACGTCGAGTATAGGTTAGGAAGCACCAAATCAAGACATAAGCCTTGACCCTGTGAGGACGAGACTCGTTCGCACGTTTGATCAAAGAAAATACTGGGGGCAATCGATCGGAATGATCGATTGCCATGAACTCTAGCTCAGATTGTCTTAAGGGAAAAATACTGGGGGCAATTGTTGGTTCCAACAATTGCTATGACAACACCAATTGGAACCCAAAGCTCAAACGTCACCACCATCATCCCACCACAGGCACACATAAGCCTTTACCACCACATCAAGCGCTCAGGCCCACACAAGCCCTTACCTTCACTTCATACACCACACTGGCCCACACAAGCCCTTACCTCCACACCTCCACTACACAGGCCCACACAAGCCCTTACCTGCACATCAAACACCACAGGCCCACATAAGCCCTTACCTTCATATCATACACCATACCCCACCGGCGGCATGTTCATCTCGTAGGAGATAAATTACAAGTCCGAAGTCTATAGTTAGGAAATGATAATTCACTTTCATTTTCACTAAACAGAATTTTCTTCAAACACTGCCACGTTTGGCACCTCTTTCAACAATTTCTTGTCTTGAACAACTTTCCTCTAACCACTTCGGTCTCATAAACCTCATCATGGCAACATTTGGCACACTTTCTAGCAATGTCTTGCTTTGGACAATTTTTGACCCTTAATGTTGCCATGTTTGGCACATTTTCCAACGATTTCTTATTTTGGACAAGTTTCCTACTTACACTTTGATTGTATTTTGACATGCACTTTTATAATCAACTTTCATCATGATCATTTGCACAAAGTTTACCTTGCATCCGTCTGTACGAAACTCCTCATCATAGACCAGAGATACAGATTCTCAGCTGAAGGCACAGATTCTTCAGAGATGCAGATTCTCAGCTGAAGGTACAGATTCTTCAGAGATGCAGATTCTCAGCCAAAGATTCAGATTCACCAGAATAGATGAACTCAACCTCAGGCTCGTCATGAACCCAATTTCCTACCATTCCACTTAGGCACCCATAGGTCCTACTTTACATTCGTCAATTTAGGCACACATCACATCGATCTCATTACATCTCTTCTCAATTCCAGGTTCCCGACACCTTATAATGCTCGGCGTAATCCATTCAATTCCAGGTTCCCGACACCTTATAATGCTCGGCGTATTCCAGGTTCCCGACACCTTATAATGCTCGGCGTATTCCAGGTTCCCGACACCTTATAATGCTCGGCGTATTCCAGGTTCCCGACACCTTATAATGCTCGGCGTATTTCATTCGCTTTCAGGTTCCCGACACCTTAGAATGCTCGGCGTACTTCATTCCTTTAAAGGTAGTCAACGCCTTAGAATAGCTTGACATCATATCATCCTTTTAGGTTGTCAACGCCTTAGAATCGCTTGACATTATCTCATTTCCACATTTTAGGTTGTCAACGCCTTAGAATCGCTTGACATTACTTCGTTTCACTTTACTTTTAGGTTGTCAACGCCTTAGAATCGCTTGACATTACTTCATTTCACTTTACTTTTAGGTTGTCAACGCCTTAGAATCGCTTGACATTACTTCATTTCACTTTACTTTTAGGTTGTCAACGCCTTAGAATCGCTTGACATTATCTCATTTCCACATTTTAGGTTGTCAACGCCTTAGAATCGCTTGACATTACTTCGTTTCACTTTACTTTTAGGTTGTCAACGCCTTAGAATCGCTTGACATTACTTCGTTTCACTTTACTTTTAGGTTGTCAACGCCTTAGAATCGCTTGACATTACTTCATTTCACTTTCATTATAGGTAGTCAACGCCTTAGAATTGCTTGACATTACTTCATTTTACTTATAGGTAGTCAACTCCTTAGAATCGCTTAGCATCGCATCATTTCATGTGTTATAGGTAGTCAACGCCTTAGAACCGCTTGACATTATTCCGTCTTTGTCACCTAGGTAGTCAGCACCTTAGAATAGCTCGACAACGTTTTTGTTGCTTAGGTAGTCAGCGCCTCCAAATAGCTGCACGCGATCAACGCGGTTTCACACAACATGGAGAATTTCGTGAGGTCCAAAATTTTGGGGCATCACTCAAGCATCAACCAGACTTTTCACATCCGCTACAAAGTCTAGTTGACGGGGGGCAATCTGTTATACCCAAAATTTTGACCCCCTGGGTTAGGGTCTACGGGGTGCTGGTGTTGTGAGGGGCATTTTAATCAAGCGGTGAGGAATTCCGGCTCGATCGGCGCGTTCCATGGCATGGGGAGCAGCTTCGTCATTTTCAGGGGCGTTTTGGTAATCTTTAAAGGCTCTTGAGACCTCCTATGAGCTTTCTCTCTCCTCCAAAGGGTGCCCAAATCAGCTTGAAATGCTTTGATATTTTAACCCATGATAGAGGATGACATTCTAAGCATAATGGCGTTGGAATTTTGATTTTTCGAGTTACCAATAATTTTCTAGCAATTTCTGACTGAATCTGACAAGAAATTTGATTTAAAAATATTCCAACATTTAAAAAATTCGTTTCCACCTCAGAAAATTCATAATATCCATCCTTGACATGTGGTTAAAATTTCACAGCAAAATTCCTTTGGGAAATCTTTTAATTAAAATACCAAAAAATCTTACTTTTACTAGATTCTCTTTATCTTTAAGAAAGTCTATATAAGGGGATAGGTTTTTGGATAAAAGGAGGACCTCATATGCTCAAGAACCCTAGAGAGTCAGAAAACACAGCCTCCTCACTCTCTCTCACGTTTTCCAACACCCGGCCACCCAAATCATACTGAAAATCCCCCGAAATCACCATCTAAACACGTTTTTCAATCCCCAAAGCATCAATAGTCATCAAAACCCCACAAAAACACCACCAAAACGTGAAGAACAGCAAGAACAACCAACAACCAGAAGCTTGGTTCGAAATCCTTTCGGGTCTGCCATCAACGAAGCACTCGACGAATCCCGGTGTGAAGAATCACCTTGAATTCGAAGGTAAAACAGGTTGCAACTCTACTTTTCTAATTCCCCACGACCTAATTAACTCTCTGTCAAATTTTGGGCTCAAACTAACCTTCGTACGCTTCTGTATTGCTGTTTGTTTAAGCTTCTGTCCAATAACTTGTTTACTAAGTTTCGTGCTTAATTCGAACTCAAATTGAAAACTTTAAATCACTAACGTCTTGTACATCTTTCAGGCTACACGCCCATAAAATTTGAGTCAAAAACACCTTCGGGAACAGCCTTAACGCCGCCGTCCGAGGGCGGTCCGCACCCACGGACGTCATGTCCGGGGTCCCGGACTCCTTGTCCGTAAGCCCGGACGCCCACGGACGGCGGCGGGATTTTTAAATTCTAAAAATTTAGGTTTTTAATAATGTCCGGGCCCACGGACGGCCTGTCCGTGGCCCCGGACTTTACAATTTTCTGTTTTCTGTTTAATTGACTTTTATTTCATATAGGTTAACTGGGGTCCGTGGTCTCGGACATTAGGTCCGTGGCCACGGACGGAAACAAAATTTGACCTAATTCTGCCTCCGAAACCCTAGTTTAGGTAATTTTAATTTCCACTTTAGTTTTCTGTCAAAAAATGCTAAAAAGCACAAAAGAACAGAAGCTCGCGCACTTAGGTTAAAACGACTCGTAATAAGCCATAAATAAACCAAGTAGAGGAAAAACGACCTAGGAAGGGTAATGAAAGTAATTGAACCCTAACCAAGTCGAATATCAAGCCCCCGAACCCGAACTCTCCTTTCCTAATTTGATCTAGGTTAAAATTAGGTGGCGACTCATAATAGGTTCCAGTGAGCTAGCTTAGGTTTTAATAATTATTGTTAAATGACATAGTTATTAATCTTAGGCTATAAGTGGACCTAAAACCCGATTAGATCCCAATCATATTAATCCACATAGGATAGGGTTTAAAATCGAGGCTCACACAATGAACAACCAAGCGAAACAACGAGAACAATAAACAAGTGCTAGTTCTTGTCCATGGTGTAGAAACCAATATCGTTCGCCACTGTATAATTCTTAACTGTATTATTTGTTCAGTTATACCTAGTGACAATGCCTCGTTAAAACAACATGTCTCTAGTTACCCATATATTATGGCGGGTCACCCACGGCAGTAGCCACTCCAACGGTAGAGTCTCCGACCAACGAGCCATTCTAGCTCACGGGAAATTTTCTTGATACTTGCGGACCCGTACGCGGACATCCTGGTTTCGTTTTTGTGATCACAACGCGCACCAAGAGCCACATCCTCCTGGCTTTACTTTCCTTCCTTAGTTAATTATTTATTCCATCGCATCGCATTACCAAATTTTCCTAACACAGCAGACTAAGGTCATTAGTCCAATCCGGAGTCTGTAAACTCGGGATCCAGTGTTAGATACAAGAGTGGCGTATAGAAAGGCCAATGCTCCGTATAAAAGTCTCGGATAATATGTATATCTTATTATCCTAGTGCTACAACGTTTTTCTGACAATCTTTATATTTCATATAAGATAGCACTATAGCCGCTAGTTCGTTTTATATATATAGGTCCATATATACGAACCAGTACTGTTAACTCAACAACAGTAATAATAAGCAGCTATAAATATATAATTCATGCATATTAATTATCACATTCAGACAAACAATCTTATCACAGATCACACAGAAGTCTGAACTGAGGAAGCCCTTAGAGACAATCAGAGACACATAACCACATACCGTTCACCCTGGTGTATTACGGTGGAGTATGAATCAGCAAGATCCTATGCTCCTTGTGTAGTCTCTAACAGTCTAAACAATACATAATGCTACTGATTAGCACACGGTATAACAATACAATCCTACGGTACCCCGTACCGTCACTAACAACTCCCTGGTTAACCCCCCGTTATAAACTGTCAATGTTTGTCGGGCTTTCGGTTTAACTCGAGATTTGGAAAGTGTTACATTACATGCGTAGTCTTATCTCGTATATTATATACTTATGTTGGACTTTGTTATCGCATGTAACTTAATGTATAATTGTAGATCGTATAGTTTGTTTCTTTATTGCATGTATGATTCTTTGTCATGCACTATACACCTCACCTTAGTATTTATTTTTTTCTAAGGTTTGTCTCTTTTTTTTTTAAGTTCAATGTGGTATAATTCATATGTAAACAATACTTTGAATTATAAATCCTTATCATCTCATGTATACTCTTAACATTAGAATTCCACATCTAATGTTTGTAATTCTTTTCCCTTTTATCATGTGTCATTTTAATTATGAAAACACATGGTCATTAAACCATATTATATTTTTCCACCATAGCATATATTTATTTATGTGTATGTATTTGTGGAACTATTTTCTATATGGTAAATCTTATAATATATATTCATTCTTTTTAATGAATACCTCTTATATTATAAATGTTATAACTCTTATAACATTAAAAACCATATTATAAATTCCATTTAAAAAAATGTTAATATATCCGAACAGCACTCATGTTCTTAAATATTTACAAAATCCACCACCTAATTAATATAATGTTACATTATAGTTATATAACATATATTATGACATTTAAGTCATTAAAACAATTATAACATATAGTTATATTTTGTTTATAAAATACCAAATAGTCCCTTATATTTTCGGCTTCCATTATATACCACTAAACTTCTATAAATCACAAATCTTCCCAATTTATAATACATAGTTTTCTAATTTCGTTACAACTATATATTATACACATATCTTTATAAAACCTTTTATACCATTCCAAAAATTACCAAACTATACCAAAAGGTTATAAATATTATTCCTAACCTTATACTTCCTTTAAATCTCGGTTTTTACCCCTTTGTTACCCATTTGTAACAAGGTTATAAAATACCATATATTATACTTATATAATTCCTATAAACTCCCAATTTAACCAAATAAATTTCTAAAAGTTCCTAATAACCTAAGGTTTTGTACTAAACTCCATTTAGTACCCCAAGTTTTCGGAAATTACATTTAGCCCCATCTCTTTTAAATCTTTTACAAATTAATACTTATCTTAATATAAGATAGTATTTTAATTTCTTAAATTTTCCAAACTTGGTCAAAGTCTCCTATATAGTCAACTTTGACTTCTAATACCAAATGGGAACCAATTTTTCGGTAACCACTAATAATAACCTATACTTTTCTATTTTTACAATTTTGACCCAAAACTTTATAAAATGTTAATTTTTATTAAATTCATTTAAAAACCCTAAATTGCTCTAAATTAAACCCACGGCTTTCTAATTTCCTAGTAATTACGAATTGGCCCCAATTTTAATTAAAGCATAAATAAAACTAAATAAGCTTATAAACTTAAATTAAAATGGCCTAATGACATGGCCTTATTGCAACCTTGAACTTGCAAAATAATTACACAATAAATGTCTCAAAATATAGCATATATTTTCGGCCTCACTTTGGTTTAATTATTTTTCCACATAATGTCATAATTTGACCATTATGTTAATTAAATCTCTTAAATGACTAGCTTAATTTATCTTAGCCATTTTTTTTTCCATTTTTAGGTCATATGCCTATATATGTAATTTCACCTCGGCCATATATATATCTATATATTGCTTAAAAATTATAAAAATCATAAGTTTAAGGTGTTTATACCTTGGTTATTCCTTGTATGGGCTCGGTCACTTGTAGGAAAATTCACCACTTGATTTAGACATGTTTAATACACAAAACAAGATATGGTTACACTCCAAGCTTGAGTTTAACCATAAGGAATAATTAATGTAAGATTTAAGGCAAAAATCACCTTAAAAATGCAAGGGAAGTTCTAGGTGGTTTCGACCTGAACCAAACACACCACAAGGTGTTAGATCCACCATATTGACATAGGAAATAGTTAGATCACAACAAGCTACCTTGTTATTAGGTTTTACCTTGGAAAAATGCCTTAAAAGAGGGTATTTCTCTTGGATCTTGGTCACCCTTGCTCCAAATGGCTAACCAACTGAATGAATATGTAAATATGAATATTATGAGTGTATAAACTCATAAAAATCAAAAGAAAGAAACCGTATGAAGAGTGGAGATCCTTAAGGTATGTTTTTACCTTAAAATGTAGATTTGAACAACCTTGGTCCCTCTACTGGTCTCAACCGAGTTTAGCTCTTGTTCTAACCTTATAACACTGAGAATAAGCCATAGGAATTGATGAGCCACGAAATCTAGGTGTTGGTAGTGAAGAGATGAAGAAAAAGGGCTAAAAATGACATTAAAACACTTACCTTAAGAGTTAGGAGCTAGGTTTGCCTTCCATGCTCAAGAACCAGACTTGAGAGCTTCTTAGGAAGGGAGGAACTCGGCTGGGCAGGATGGGATCGGACAAGGAAGAAGGAAGGAATGGGTAAGATTTGAAATAATTGAAAAAGTAAGCTTATTTTCAAAAAGTAAATGTATTAGGTAGTAATTTGTCTCATAATCATTGCAAGCTGTCTCCTCCCTTGTTGCCAGCCGATTTCCTTGGTCCAAATGGGTCAATTAATTGACCATTGACCATGCTTGGTCAATATTGACTCATGCGGGCCCCACTTTAGGGTTTTATTAATATTATAATATTAATTTGTAAAAATTCGTAAATTTTTGGAATTAAATTTCTAATATGATATAATATGATAAAATATCATATTTAAGGGTAATTATAATTTTTAAGCCCATTAAAAATCAATTTAGAAGGCAATCTCACAAAAACGTGCTTTAAGGTGTTTTAGCTCACATTTTTGTGTCACAGGGTGTTCCTGAGCTTAGTTCTCCTTGAGAATGGTTTTATTGTGTTCCTTGCTTCATTATAATACTTAGGAATCCACTTTGGATCCTATTTGGGGTCATACAACCTTTATGGTGTCTTAAAGCACATTTTTGGCTTTATCGATCTTAAGGCGTGTTTTACCTTGTTGAGATCTTTTAGATTGTTCCCCAATAATATTTAGGTGTTTAATAATCATCTTAGATCATTAATAGATCATTTAATTATATTTTAAAGGTTAGGGGTATTTCATTCCCGATTTTCATCCTCTTATCACTGGCACTCAGAGGTACATCTGATGGTATTAAACCTTGTTTCTCCCACTCTATGGTACGCTCGGTAATACATTTGCCGCCCAAGTGATGTGGGTACAAATTTTTTTTCACGTTTTGTTGTTGTTTTGCACGAAGAGCCTACACAAATTTTTAATTTCGTATATATTATGTAAGGTGAATTATACAAATTGATAACATATGAATAAGAGAACAATACAACCAAATCCACTTGAAACTGCTCGGTATTATGTGTAACTCCCCTCACGATAAACACGTAATAATCTTTCTCGTGGCATAATTGAAGATGTCTTACAACGGAAGTTTAAACAACGATAATAATCCTCACTCGGGTGTCACATGCCATTACTCACCCATGCGAGTAAAGAAGTAGAAACTAAATATAACAACGATACTAAACCGCAATGATAACAAGATAAATCCCTATACATCATACTAATTCCATAATCATAACCGACGACAAGTGAGCGTCTACCCATTCCCGAATGTATACAACAGTATCATCGTACAATCCGAAGTCTAACATAATTATACAAAACAAATTCCATGTGCGGTAAGTAAAATAAAAACCCTAACTACCTGGTTCCCGCACTTCGGCTTCCACGAGATCAATGTCCTACAAAATGCCATGGAGGCTCAGCGATAAACACTGAGTATGCTAGGTATGCATTCAGACCTTATTGGTCACTTGGCATTTTCACCATCATGATATTAGGTTGATTTCATGCTTGTCTGGGTTACAGTTATAATAAATACTGTAAAGATCATGCATAATCACAGAGTCATCCACTAAATACAATCACTACATTTCACAAGCAACAGTTGCATAAACGAATATATTGATTAAGGGCAATAAAGTGCGTAATCGCTTTTAGCGAACAGTATTCATACTTGTGTTAATATTCGGCCTTCAAGGCCCCATCAAACATCACCACGTTTTCTCACATCACCAGTGGGGTGTCATGTAAGGACAACCCAAATTAATCTTTTAATTGGACAGTAGTCCTCCCGTACACACAAAGGTGCTCATGTTTACCAGAGGTACGGAGGCCCCTGGTCTTCCACTGTGCCTTAATATGGCGTCCATAAAAAGGCCGTAGCCGTGTACCAACAGCAGGTACCATATGACCAACGATCTATGTGGGCTCGTTGGAATTTCCTAGAGCAGAACCTGATCGGGTATCCACTCAGTGATCACAAATGCGCAACCAGGTAGTTCGTAAACTACATTGGATTTCCTCCCCTCATCACATACCAATTCTCTCATAGGATTAAGTGTCTTAATCATTTCCTAAGATATACTCTTAGTTTTATGGAAAATACATTTATATAGCTGCCTTCGAGGTCTTACGCAAATACCTAGAAGCATTCTAGGTAATATTCATGTTCTAGATCCATGCTCTAGGGACCGGTATAGCCGTGTCTCGTTCCTAACTATTTTACTTAGGTTATTGTGACAGTAATATCATCACTTCCTCCCAGGATGATATTCCAAAAGAACCTTCATTTACCAAAGTTAAGAAATATCCTGAATGAAGGCAAACAACTCAAGCTGAATTTGATGCTTTAATATATAATCAAACTTTGGACATAGTTCCTTATTTCCCGGCCATGAATGTTATCCACAAAGAGGGCACCCAAAACAAAAAGGATAGCATATGGATTATTGGAAATGAGGAAAACTCGTTTAGTTTCTCTGGACAACAATTGATATGATCAGGTTGACTATCATGGAATTGCCTAGTGGTTAAACTTGTCACAATTTAGCTGGTTCTATCTACATACTGTAACTTCCCTTTAGTGAAATATTAGAAAAATGATATTGACAATGTGTTCTTATATGGTCCACTGGAAGAAAAAGTAATCATCAAACAACCACATGGTTTATAAGCAAATATGTTCCTTAACATGTTTTTCATATTAGAAAAGCCTTTTATGAACTTAAACATTCCCCTAGTGTCTGGTTCCCAAGATGAAATCCATGTCTTTCTCATATTGGTTTAAAATCCCCCATCTCATACTTGTCATTGTTTGTTTATACCGAAAATTGTTAGTTTATGTCCTTGTTTATGTGGTGACATCTAATTACATGATTCAATTATAGACAAGCTGATCTATAGATTATCTGAAATAGTTCATATGTAAGACATTGGTTCTCAAAGTCATTTTTGGAAGTCATCATAACTAGCACTCGTGCTGACCTCACCCTCTACCAGTCCCACTACATCAAATAACTAATTGCCCAAGCTCAACTTACTCATTCGATATACCCAATGGTGGAAATTGTCTCTTTAACTCCAATTAACCTTCTAGATACATGACCCCTCAATTAGTGCAACATTGTTGGTAGTTTACCTTCATTAGGCCCAACATAAAACCATGTACTAACAAAGTAAGTTAGTCGATTCATGTTCCCACAATAACACTTTAGAAAATGGTAAAAAGATACATGACATACCTCAAACTCTAGGGGTGAGCATTCAGTTTGGATATTTTGGACTTATCCAAAAATTGAATTAACTGATTTGGTTTTTTGGATTTTTAACCGAATTTTCTAACCGAATTGAAAAATTCAGTTAACCGAATTATCCTAATTATAATTTGGTTTGGATTTGGTTTTGACTTTGTCTAATTCGGTTAACCGAATTATCCAAATTTCTTTACAAAGATTTCTATTTTCTATTTTAGTTTTTAGTGACAAATAGTCAAACACAAACCCTAAATTTTGGTAAGGTGAAATTCAAACTAGCTAAAATTTGGATTTCAGTTTGGATTTCGGATTTCACTTTTAAAAATTTTTGGATTTCGGATAATTTGGATAATGGTTAATTCGGTTTTGGTCTTAATTTGGATAATTCGGTTTTTAACCGAAATAATCGAAATCCAATTTATTTTTTACAATTTGGATTTCGGGTAACCGAATTATCCAAATGATCACCCCTATCAAACTCACCTCATATTTGGGCTTATTCTTCCCTTCTACCTCATGAAGTGGTATTCAGGTCTACTTTGATATGAATTGGGTTGGCTCTTCTCCTAGAGGTCACGCGGGCAATATACGATGGTAAAATCCTTCACAAAAGTTGACTACAAGGCCCTTTCTACCTCCACTTATGAAATATATCGATCCGACTCTTATTTGAATTTGGTATTTTCTCCTAAATCCTTTCACTCTTCACTACAATAACGTGGGCACAATGTATCTAGTGTCAAACTGTCCTTTTCAAAACTAAACAAATAGAGATTGATTTTTTTGGACATTTTATCAAATGCCACTATATTTTTGCCTAATTCATGAAATACCCCCCAAAAAGAAAGTCACACAATGCCACTAAATTCTTGTAAAAGTCCATGACAAGCCACTATAGTGATTGACCAGAAAGAAAAAAAATACAAAAATACCCCTAATAGTTAACAAAGTATTTTTAGTTCACAATATGCCTCTAAGTGTTAAAACATTCACACAAATTAAAAATACTATAAAATTAAAAAAATATAAAAACTAAAAATGTTTTATAAAAATTGAAAATTATAATATTGAAAAATGGTAAATATTTCTAGACTTTTTTTAAATTACATAAAATAGAATACGATGTTCTAAATTATACCAACTTTTTAACAAATTTTCTACCAATTTATACCAATTAAGTATCATAATTAGTATTAATTAAGTACCATAATTTTTTAACTTATATTTTTATAAAAAAATTCCCAATTCAAATTATTAATATAAAATAATTATTTTACATTTTTAAATAATATTTAGAAAAACTATTTTTAAATAATATTTGGAAATAAAATTATTATGTTAAGAAGCATCTACAAAACAGAATATACATTTTTAATATCCTTTTTCTTAATATTCGTTAAAAATATAATACAATTTATTTAAATTGGTAAGAGAAAAGATAATTTTAAAATGTATGCTACTAATTTTGGTACTTAATTGGTATAAAAAGTAGAAAGATTGGTATAAATTATGTGTTTAAAAATCTACTACCTCCATCCCAGTTTGAGTGTCTTGTTTGCTTTTTGGCACGTTTTTCCACTTCAATATTAAACATGTAAGATAAAATAATTTTATAAAATAAATTTCTATAACATATAGTTTTTCATATAAGCTTTCTATTGTAAAACTTAGATTTGTAAAATTATATTATTTTATATGTTAAATATTGAAGTCAAACGACATGTCCAAATAGTAAAGGAGACAGTCAAAGCGGGACGGAGGGAGTATATTTTTTATGGTACTGGATAATTCTACAAGAATCTAAGAAATATTTATTTTTTAAAAAATATTATGATTTTTAAAATTTTATTTTTCAATTTTTATATTATTTTAAATTTATATATATTAAAATACCCCAAACCTAAGTATGATAAGTAAACATCAACTTATGATGTAATAAGGCTAAAACATGGCAGGAAGCAGGATGCAGCAACTTACCATGAAACCCGATACTACATTTAATATGTAACCTAATGGTGGATAGTGTTCAAAGAACCAGAGACTCATGAGGACAACCTAGAGATAGGTAAGAGTACAAGAAGTGAACCGAGCACCGCCTCTCACTCAATGACATTAAACACTAAAAACCTACGAGCCAAGGATGATAACCACATCAGAGCCGAGGCACAGGAAAGTATAAGAGGGCTTATCTAAGCCATGGAGGAACTACAAGTCGTAGATATAATCGGTTACAAAACCTATAAGTTGATTGTGGAAGAATTGCTAGTAAAGGGCACCAATGAGAATATTGAGATAATACTACTGACAGGGGCAGAGAACGAACCATTCCTTTTAGGGTTGGGATACCTCTACTTGTTGTGGGGCCATGAGTGGGAATAAACCCCTCAAAAAGGGCTTCCACTTATTAGAGATATAATACTCTTTTATTAGAAAATGGGAACCGTAAACCTTGGGATTACCTTAGAATGTACCATATACACTTGAGTAATAAGGAAGGCTGCATAGACAGACCTCATATCCAACACCCGGGATTAAGAATTAGTAATTGTCAGAAATAAATGTTGCGAGTGCACAACATGGCACGTCAATTGACTAACACTTAGAAGAGCACAAGACTCAATGGATAACTCTTTCAGTAACCAGTAAATTACTTGGTAAATAACATCGTAAAGGATGGAAGAATGTGAGAGAGATCAACCTACTTGCGAACCCGAAATTGAAGCGAAACCCTTTCATATTAAGAGATAACAATTTTATAACACTGTACGGCAACCGCCATACACCGAAATTAGAGAACTCCCAGTGTGTTTACACCAAGAAGGGATTGCGTATAAGATAAGACATTAAAATAAATGATTAAGTAGTTGCACCATCAATGGGCAACAGAGTAAAGGCCAAATACCACGGTAGCAGAGGTCGTGAGGACAATACCTATATAAGTGGATTAAGTCATGGTGCGCAGTAGAGCGACCATCATATATAAACCTTCAAATATTGACACAAAGACAATTACATCTATGAGCTAATACCGATATAAGTAAGGGAATAAGATGGTAAACGAACTGTGCATTGACTCCAGTAGTCTAGACAATGTGAGGTAAGATTTCAGAGGAAGCACTCTTCCATTCCTTCAGGAACTGGAAGTGCATTCCTAGTAAAACAAACATGAGAAACAAGATAAGAGGCTCTTTGGAAAGGACCTCAGTTACTAAGAGATCGAGTCAGTACGGAATACAGAAAGGAGCCAGAACATACCATATCCAAGAACACGGTAGATGGATTTCCCTTGATTAAGTTCAAGAAGAACAATAAGTGTTATTATGAAACGATGAAAGAGGAGATCGACAACAGAATACTTCATAATTAGCAATAGCTAAACGTGTGATGGACACTACGAGTTTACTAAAACGAGATGTGGGACGACTGCACCCCAAAGGGGCTTGCAGGCCTGACAAATTCATTTATGAGTTAGTCGGGTAAGTAGTAATGTACCAGTAAGGTACTCCATGCATGTAAACGAGTGGTGTAAGGAACACGGGAAGTAGCCGACTTCGTACCACGGTCGACGACGCAAGATCAGACAAGAGCAGTTACTACCACAAACAATTGAAGAGAAGGAACTTAGTTGCATCAACGACATAAAGGAATCAGAAAACCCATTTCAGATAGAAAATAATTAAGAACTATGAAGTGCGAAGAGCACGGATTATTAAGTACAGGTGTAACACCCCGGATTTTCTAACCTTTTATTTGGTCAATTTTTTTTCAATTCAAGTTTAATATTAGTAAGCAGCGGAATCGGAACCTAAACCCGGGGCATTATTGCCACACTCGCAACTAAACAAGTGCTAAGGCCTAAATAATTAACTCACTAACAACCTATTATTATTAATAAAGTAAATACAACGCCTATTAAAATAATTTCTTACAAATGTAGAATTATCAAGCCAAAAATAAAATCCAACTATAAATAATCAGACTATGTGGAGTCGCCTTCCCAAACCCCAAGGACTTCATCAGTACCTGTGGCAGAAATCCAAACAAACATAGAAAGGGCCACGATAAAGTCAGAAAAACTGAGTAAGCTACCACTTCACCACGTAAAAATCATTTTCTCTTTAGAAATCATTTTTAACGATATAACCGCACAACATACAACACATTTCAACAATATTAACACACAACAACAAAATTATCATAACTGTAAAATACTTCACATTGGATTTATTTAGTAACCCAAATATATTAGTCAGATTATTTTAATTATCTTCCTTGTCCCAACGCGCAGCCAGGACAAAACAACTTTACTTTCTCTTTGGGTACAACACACAACTGTAACCCGGACCCCAACACGCAGCCAGGAATCCAACCAAGCCACTAAATCCTTAAGTGTGCACACCCCCAATAGTTCAAAGGACTAAGGAGTAGATCTAGGGCTAACTGTGTCCTAGTGCGGCCCACAGTATCTCAAACTTATGCGTCCTAATGCGGCCCGCATTTATCATCTCATCCATGTGTCCTAATACGGCCCACATGTACCATGGTATACTCTTCCTTATAATTCCTTTATTCATTGTTATTATTCACCTTATAATCTCATTTTAATCCACATATACCACCAAAACTCAATCATGCCACAATAATCATGAGTAAATAATTACAATTCCACATAATCATATCATTAACATTTCACATTCATCTCTCCTCTAAAAATAATACTCAATTATTTACCATAAAATAAACCGCGCACTTTAATATTTCCAGTAATCATTATCATAAACATTTAATTTCCAAAATAATAGCCACTCACAGACAATAATCACAACCACTACAAAAAGATTTATTTTATGCAGTTAATACAAAATTAGTGAACGCAGTAACTTAGCTGATATTTAGCAACGATTCGCAACAACCAAGCACGAAATCTATTAATGTTGTCTTTCACAAATTCGGAGCTCTACTACCTATGCGCCGCGGATTACATAGGAAGAAAACTGACTTATCTCTCCATCTCTACTTTACCCTTTGTGTGTGAGTTGACATGTTGGATCTTCTTCTAACTATTTTTTTATTTTTTGTTATGCATGTGTATGGAAAGTAACAAGGGCATTTGTTTTTTCCTTTTGTTTGTGTCTATATATGCGCTGGTAAGGTAGGGATGAGTGACATATAAATGTATATATATATTTGTATGTGGAGCGAAGAGTAAATAGAGAGGAAATGAATAAGCAATATCTTGTTGTATGGCTCATAGAAGAATGCAAAAAAAAAAAAAGAGATGACTAGAGGAAGATGGGAAAGACAGGAGACTAGATTGGCTGATGAAAATGAGTAGGATTACAACCCTTATATAGCTGACCAGGAAGTCTAAAAAGTGAGGGAATGCGAACCAGAAGGAATATAAACTTATTTATTAATGAAGATACTTAAACCGTTTAATTGAATACTAGAAAACTAAAGGTTAGGAAATACGTAAAGATAAACTTATTTATTAAACACATTAAGGAAATATGGATAGACGCAACCAACGTAATATATAGAGTCGGGAAATACGCAAGGACAAAACTAACTTATTAACTAAAGTTAGAAAATATGGAAAGATGAAACCGACTTAGTAAATAGAGTTAGGAAATATGAAAAGATAAAATTGACCTCTTAAATTAAGTAACAACAATTATTGTATTAAAGTAAGTAACAAAAGTTAAATTAAAAATCATTCATAGCCTTTAAAACATATAATATTTATTATAATTTCATTTTTAATAAACAAAAGTACCATATTAATAAAAAAACGAGGATCATTATTATGACATAAAAATTACGATCGACCTATTTTAAAACATGTTATTTTATTAACACGAATTATCTTTATTAAATATTATATACTATGCTCGTCAATTATAGTATAATACCATAAACTATATATTATGCTCATGAACTAATATACTCATAAACTATATAATAGATATATTTTAAATCAACAATACCCTTTGAATCATATCATTATTATTATTATTACTCCATTTTTAATTAATAAATATACCAAGCTAGCTAGAGAAATACAAGGATCATCAATACGAAGATAAAAATCACCACTACCATAGTTTTAAAACAGATTATTTTATTAAACGCATTGTCTTTATTAAATACTGTATAATATGGTCACAAACTATATAATATATTTGTAAACTAGGAAATAAATGTATTTAAAATTTAGGGGTATTTCAGAAAATACCAAAAGATGTCACCGACATATGGTAAAACTAACTTATTAAGTGTATGTAATAAAATCAACACTAACATTATTATAAACAAATAAATACACTAAAATAATAGAAAAAAAGAGATCATATTATGACATCGAAATCATAACCGACTTATTTTCAAAACGGATTATTTATTAATACGAACCACCTTTATTAAATACTATATAATGTGCTTGTAAATAATATAACGTACTTATAAACTATATAATATACTTGTAATTCATATAATATAAATGTAAACTTTATAATATATTGACTTTAAAATTTTGGGGTATTTCATTATTCCCCCCTTAAAATAAAGCTTCGTCCCCGAAGCTCGATATCACCTCATTAACCAGTGGTCATACTAAGAAATTAATCAATTATAGCTACTTTACACTAAGATTTATATCATATCACTAACCATAATAAATTTGGTTATTGCAGTATACCTCCCTTAAAAGAATATTACGTCCTCGTAATTAACCTCACAATTAACTCTTACCCAACTCAAAGAGATGAGGGTTAATTTGATAAGGTTTTGAGCTGCAAGAAATCACGCCTAAGTTCACAACCACAAGACTATAATTCATTCAAATAAAATTCCAATCATTGTCAATAAGATACAATTCAATATGGAATTTCAATCATCAAACATTCATTCGATATATTGATCCTTCTATAAAAGGAATTACTGTAACACACAAAATTCATAACAATATCACTTTAGCATCATAGGATATCAACATTTCATAAGTATCATTAACTTTGACACATATCGAAAATCATCAATTATGCTTTGGTTGCAACATTCATCCCAATCAACACTTCAACATCTCAACTAAAAAAAAAAGAAAGATTCAATCCTCAACACACATAGTATCACAACATGCATTAAACACAAAGAAAGCATCACACAAAAGAAAATAATTCCCCCCAGAAGACGGCTTGTCCAAATTTTAATCCTAAAACTAATTATTCCATTTTTATATCTTTCTTAACCTATTTTCTAGCCGGTTTTGCTCTGATACCACTTTGTAACACCTCGGATTTTCTAACCTTTTATTTGGTCAATTTTTTTTCAATTCAAGTTTAATATTAGTAAGCAGCGGAATCGGAACCTAAACCCGGGGCATTATTGCCACACTCGCAACTAAACGAGTGCTAAGCCTTAATAATTAACTCACTAACAACCTATTATTATTAATAAAGTAAATACAACCTATTAAAATAATTTCTTACAAATGTAAAATTATCAAGCCAACCAACTATAAATAATCAGACTATGTGGAGTCGCCTTCCCAAACCCCAAGGACTTCATCAGTACCTGTGGCAGACATCCAAACAAACATAGAAAGAGCCACGATAAAGTTAGAAAAACTGAGTAAGCTACCACTTCACCACTAAAAAATCATTTTCTCTTTAGAAATCATTTTTAACGATATAACCACACAACATACAACACATTTCAACAATATTAACACACAACAACAAAATTATCATAACTGTAAAATACTTCACATTGGATTTATTTAGTAACCCAAATATATTAGTCAGATTATTTTAATTATCTTCCTTGTCCCAACGCGCAGCCAGGACAAAACAACTTTACTTTCTCTTTGGGTACAACACGCAGCTGTAACCCGCACCCCAACACGCAGCCGTGAATCAAACCAAGCCACTAAATCCTTAAGTGTGCACACCCCCCAATATTTCAAAGGACTAAGGAGTAGATATAGGGCTAACTGTGTCCTAGTGCGGCCCACAGTATCTCAAACTTATGCGTCCTAATGCGGCCCGCATTTATCATCTCATCCATGTGTCCTAATACGGCCCACATGTACCATGGTATACTCTTCCTTATAATTCCTTTATTCATTGTTATTATTCACCTTATAATCTCATTTTAATCCACATATACCACCAAAAATCAATCATGCCACAAATATCATGACTAAATAATTACAATTCCACATAATCATATCATTAACATTTCACATTCATCTCTCCTCTAAAAATAATACTCAATTATTTACCATAAAATAAACCGCGCACTTTAATATTTCCAGTAATCATTATCATAAACATTTCATTTCCAAAATAATAGCCACTCACAGACAATAGTCACAACCACTACAAAAAGATTTATTTTACGCAGTTAATACAAAATTAGTGAACGCAGTAACTTACCTGATATTTAGCAACGATTCGCAACAACCAAGCACAAAATCTATTAATGTTGTCTTTCACAAATTCGGAGCTCTGCTACCTATGCGCCGCGGATTACGTAGGAAGAAAGCTGACTTTTCTCTCCATCTCTACTTTACCCTTTGTGTGTGAGTTGACATGCTGGATCTTCTTCTAACTATTTTTTTATTTTTTGTTATGCATGTGTATGGAAAGTAACAAGGGCATTTGTTTTTTCCTTTTGTTTGTGTCTATATATGCGCTGGTAAGGTAGGGATGAGTGACGTATAAATGTATATATATATATTTGTATGTGGAGCGAAGAGTAAATAGAGAGGAAATGAATAAGCAATATCTTGTTGTATGGCTCATAGAAGAATGCAAAAAAAAAAAAAAAGAGATGACTAGAGGAAGATGGGAAAGACAGGAGACTAGATTGGCTGATGAAAATGAGTAGGATTAAACCACTTATATTAGCTGACCAGGAAGTCTAAAAAGTGAGGGAATGCGGACCAGAAGGAATATAAACTTATTTATTAATGAAGATACTTAAACCGTTTAATTGAATACTAGAAAACTAAAGGTTAGGAAAAACGTAAAGATAAACTTATTTATTAAACACATTAAGGAAATATGGATAGACGCAACCGACGTAATATATAGAGTCGGGAAATACGCAAGGACAAAACTAACTTATTAACTAAAGTTAGAAAATATGGAAAGATGAAACTGACTTAGTAAATAGAGTTAGGAAATATGAAAAGATAAAATTGACCTCTTAAATTAAGTAACAACAATTATTGTATTAAAGTAAGTAACAAAAGTTAAATTAAAAATCATTCATAGCCTTTAAAACATATAATATTTATTATAATTTCATTTTTAATAAACAAAAGTACCATATTAATAAAAAAACGAGGATCATTATTATGACATAAAAATTACGATCGACCTATTTTATAACATGTTATTTTATTAACACGAATTATCTTTATTAAATACTATATACTATGCTCGTCAATTATAGTATAATACCATAAACTATATATTATGCTCATGAACTAATATACTCATAAAATATATAATAGATATATTTTAAATCAACAATACCCTTTGAATCATATCATTATTATTATTACTCCATTTTTAATTAATAAATATACCAAGCTAGCTAGAGAAATACAAGGATCATCAATACGAAGATAAAAATCACCACTACCATAGTTTTAAAACAGATTATTTTATTAAACGCATTGTCTTTATTAAATACTGTATAATATGGTCGCAAACTATATAATATATTTGTAAACTAGAAAATAAATGTATTTAAAATTTAGGAGTATTTCAGAAAATACCAAAAGATGTCACCGACATATGGTAAAACTAACTTATTAAGTGTATGTTATAAAATCAACACTAACATTATTATAAACAAATAAATACACTAAAATAATAGAAAATACACATGGATCATATTATGACATCGAAATCATAACCGACTTATTTTCAAAACGGATTATTTATTAATACGAACCACCTTTATTAAATACTATATAATGTGCTTGTAAATAATATAACGTACTTATAAACTATATAATATACTTGTAATTCATATAATATAAATGTAAACTTTATAATATATTAACTTTAAAATTTTGGGGTATTTCAACAGACATTGGACATGTCTTAAGACGTTAGAGATTAAACTGTAAAGCGCAATAAGCACTAAACAGTAGTTTCAGATTAAGAATCATCCTCAGACCAATGGTCAGTTGGAAAGAATAATTTAGACACTTGACAGAACACTACGAATATGAACGTTAGATCTCCAGGGAGACTGGATAGACGAGTTACAACTCATTAAGGCCGTGTATAATTAAAGATAACGTGCGTCCATTGAGAGACTTTCATTCCTAAACTGTAAGGAGGCAGAAGAATGTACAATACTATAAAAGAATAAGAAAGGCAGCTAAACCTTAGATTATCAGAGTCGCGCAGCGGAAACTAGCAGACCGGTACCTTAAAAAGGTTTCAAATACCTAATGAACGGAAGAGGAATGACGTACCACACATCTTCCAATTGAGCAAACATACAACTTGTTGACCGAATGTTTTAGAACCTTCGAGGCTAAACCCGAGCACATTAGAGAGACTGGTATCTATACCGCTAAGAATCCTCTGATCGAATCATAAGTGAGATAGACTACACGGAAGCCAGAGTGCTCCATAAGACTTAAACACCTTGAACCAATGTTCAAGTATGGTATAATGTTAATTACGTGGGTGTAATCCATTTTAAGGGGGGTAGAGCGAAAATCGCTTAACGTATGTTTATGTACTGAGTACGTAAGCTACGGTGTGCATAGCACAAAAGAATTTGAGAATTTGTTTTACATAAACTTTTTGAGATTAATTACGGTTATTGCGCACAGAAGATGCGAATACCATATGTATTAAGTACCTATCTTGTTATCTCCGGTGTGAGTACAAGTTAAAAGAATTAGTGAAGAGAATTAAAGAGACTTAACGAATATATGAGATATGAGTCGATATGAAATTATGTGTGAGATAAGAATAAGATAACACTATGAGATATTATTCGATATGAGTATGAGGTAGGAAATAGTAATGCTATGAGGTATAAGATGGTGAGAATTGGTATGAGACTGATATAGGACTTAGTAGGAATGAGAGTCCTGAGGTAATTACTAAGAGATGAATTGGGAATGTTTGATGGGCTGAGCCCACACCTTGGAGATGTACTGATTATGACTAGAATCACTAAAAAGATAGAAAATTGGAAATGAGTGAATTGTTTGATGTTTGAAAATGACGTGAGAGGTGAAACTTGATTTTCTAGAGATCAAGGGAAACCAAACACAAATTGGGGCAGAAAGATAGTTCAACACTGATGCTGATCACATCAGGGTCGAATGATTCCTGAAACTCCATACAAGTGGTCACAATTAAATCACACTAAGGATAGAGGCATTAGGATAAAACGGAATTAGAGTTGATTGTATTTTCAAATAGAGGGAATTATCCCTCAATTGACCTCGTAAATCACCAAAAATATCACAATAGGCTTAATAAAGGCTAACTAATTAAACACAGATAAGCAGTAAATCAGGCAAGATCAAATTAAGCACTCAAAATACAGAAAGCAAAGAGTGAGGGTGTAAGAATTGCTCCCTGATCTTTTAAGGAGTAATGTTTCATGATTCCCCCACACTTGAGTTCAGCCAAGCACAAATTTAGCTAATTGAGAGTTTTCGAATCTGCAAGGCCAGGAGAACTCAAGTGGAACCAGACAAAACCATTAGTAAAAAGATAAGAGCCAAGGCTCTTGCAATATGCACAACATCCGCCAACATACCACAAAATAAAAACAAAAGAGTAAAATAAACAACTAAACTAGGAAAGTGAAAAGAGATACAAACCGGTGGGTTGCCTCCCACCAAGCTGCCCGGAGTTAGAGTCTCTGGCTAGACTCTCACTTTGTTATCCAGGATCGAATATAAAAGTCGACAGTGGTGCCAACGGGGATACGAAGTGGCCAGCAATCAGGATTAAACCACCTGGATCAAAACAAAATGTTACCTCAACAAATAGAATAGGAAAATAAATGCTCCACAAAACCTGGTTCTTGAGGAGGTATTGACGGTAACGGGTCTCAAGCAAAAGACCAGGTGCTGATTGCTGTTCTTCCTCAAATTGGAGGATGTAAACATCTTCCTCCTCTAGGTGAGGCTCGAAAAGATTATGATATTGGCCAAGTTGTGATGATTCTTTTTTCTCAAAATCGAGGATGAAAACATCCCCATTTTCTGGATAAAGTAAGGAGGAAAGAAAACCGTCTGCAGCAGGGGGTACTGCTAATAAGAAAATTGTAGGATAAACTATATATAAAAAGAATAAAATAATAAACTAAACCTACAACTCTACTACGGGTAGCAAATAAAAACCCGGTCGGAGTATAGTGTAAATATATTACGACCGAGAGAATTGTACCCAAGGGACTTATAGAAAACTAGTCCTAATCCGGGCAAAAGCCTATTCTATAACAAGGGGGGAAAGTAAGTGTGTAAGTACAAATTAAGAAAAACTATCTAAAACCTAATCTAAAATAGTATTTATAATGATCTACCCCAGATTCGAAATGGCAACGTCATAAAAACACAAATGAACACCAAGGGAAAAGAATAAATTCCGAACTAACCAACTTTTGGTACTGCCGGATATTATGCCGGACAAGATGCGCCCAGCAAAGACAAGAATATAGAATGTGGCGGACGTCTTGCACCCGGCATGCCATCCGGCCTTCTCAAAATGTCAATTTACTCTTCCAGTTCGAAGTCGAATTAAGCACTCCCTAATCATTATCGAAGACTAACAATATCTAGGTAATCAACGAACCGAAAAAGGGAGAATTCTAAGCCTTAAATTTCATCCTTTAAGTTATAAAAGACAAATAGAAAGACCACTTGGAATTCCTCAACCTTTCTGCCTTACCAAGGTCAGAATTGAAGTACTTGGAAGAAGAAACAACTTCATTCCTAATTGCAACAAACACAAAATTCCAAGTTGAACTTATATCTTTTATTGAGTGATCATAGTGCGTTTACAAAGAGAACCATTTCTAACCAGAGAAGACAAAGAATTCTACATCACCATCCACACAACTACAAGAAAAGAATACAAAGAGGGAGAAGGAGATCTTAATAGCCTTAACCCGACAAGGTCTTCTTCTTCTCTTGCGTGGATGGATCCGTAGACTTCTTTGGACACCAACAATGGAGTGAGGCGAAAATATAGAAGTGAATGGAGTGGATTTGGTATGTTGAAGTGTGTGTCAAATGATCACATGAGTAGGGTATTTATAGGTGTTGGAAGTGATTCTATGGAAAGACATATCTTAAATGATGTCTTTCCATAAAGACACACCTCCAAGACATGTCTTTAGTAAAAAGATACCTTTTACTATAGTTGTATTGGTATGGAAAGACACATCACCAAATGATGTCTTTCCATAGTGTCTTCTCATCCAAAAGACATCTTTCCAACTAAAAGACACCTCTTCACCATAAGACACCTTTTCACCATGAGACACCTTTTCACCATGAGACACCTTTTCACCATGAGACACCTTTTCACCATGAGACACCTTTTTGCCACGAGACACCTCTTCATCAAAAGACACCTCTTCATGTACTACTACCTTCTGGTGAACTGAGGTAACTTTTTACTTGTGCCGGCTAGGATGTACCCGGCAACATACCCGGCATAGCACCTTTTCTGCTCCACGCTTGTGCGGTGCAGGAGTTAACCGGCCTTATGTCCTGCATTTTGGTCAAAATTGTTTCCTTGCATGAAAAACATATAAAAACATAAGACTGAACAAATAATACACTTTAATACATAATATAACATAAATATTAACTACTTAACCTTATTTAGATAAATATAATACTAAATCTAGCACATAAAATATGATAAGTTTGCAGCTTATCAGGTACTCCGTCATGAACTGCTTTGCTCCTCGGTTGTTGCAATATTAGAACTAGCTGAGTTTTTAACTCCGCAATTGTGTCTTCCAATTCAGCAAAGAACTTTAGTTCGTTCATGTAGAGGTCTCCCCCCTCAGGTTGTTCGACAACATTGTTTATGATTGTATTGTGTTGTGAAACACCTATTCGCTCCAGGTAGTCTGGTTGATCTTCTAACCACAACTGCTCTTGTAATATGAGACAGTCCTTGAACTCATGATCTCCCCCACATACCGAGCAGTATAAATCTTGGGAATAATACGAATCCCATATGAGTTCCTCCTCACTTGCCATTCTTAGTTAGAAAGACTAAGAACAAAATAAACAAACAAAATTGTCAGCTAAATCGATTGCCATTTTTTTCAAGAATTAAATAAAATGAAAATTAATAAATTAATGCAGTAAAGAAAATGGGAGCTTCAAAATAAAAATTAAAAAGGATAGAATTAAATTGCAGGAATTTAAATGACGATGGAATTTAAATGACAGTAATTTAAATGATAGAACTTAAATAACTGGAATAACAATTAAATAAAGAAACAGAATTTAAATAACTGAAATAAAATTACTGAAATTTAAATGACTGAAAATTAAATGACAAAAATTAAGTGACAAGGAAATTTAAATGATGATAAATAAATAACTGGAATTTAAATGGCAGAATTTAAATGACAGAATTTAAATGACAGAATTTAAATGTCAGTAAAATAAATAGCTGAAATTTAAATGACAATAAAATAAATAACTGGAATATTAAATAACTGTAAATAATACGATAAGTAAATTGCTAGAATATTTAAATGACAGAATTAATAATAATAAAATAGACAGCAAAGAAAATGACAGCTAATAATAAGACTGAATTATGAAACAAAATCAAAAATAACAAACAGAATATTAGAAACAAAATAAAAATAGCAAACAGAATAATAAAAACACAATATTATAGGAACAAAATATTATAATAAAACAAGTAAATTTTCTGGGGCTTAGGGACTAGACAAAGTCAAGTCCCCAGCAACGGCGCCATTTTGCAAACGGTTGAATTGATATATTAAAAGCCAAGAAATAATCCTAGAAAATAACAAATCAACAGACCGTCGGGTCGCAAAAATCCCGGTCACAGTAGTATAGCAATTAAGAAGCAACCAGGTATCAATCCGCGGGACTTAAAGAAAATAAGTCTAGCCTTAGGCAATGGGTAACGAAAGAGGGGTTGTTTTGGTTTTGGAATCAATAACAGACGAGAAAAAAAATGGCAAATAAATTAAAGCGATAAATAGGAAGTATGAACGGGACTCTAGGTTCAAGGAGTTGTTTCACTAGCTAGGTTCTGCATATCCTACTACTTAAACGAAGACTTGGATCGGCTTGTAATTCTCAATTATCTATTCTGTATTAAGTCCTAATTCCAGGTAGATCATCTAGACAGGACGTGTAGCTCTAATCTAGAATTAACGGGTATATCTACATGGTTTTATCGCACAGAATTACTAGTCTGGTTTGGACTGGACTAAAGCACCTAGCCGCTAATGTAATCTATCCGATTGTAATTACCACAGGCAACAGGTTAATAGGACCGTCAATGCTAATCACCTTGTCTGATCATAACATGATTCAAATGCTTATAATAAATTCATGAAGTTTATTAAAAGCACTTAAAAGCATTAACCTAAGCAATCCAAATAGTCTCAATTAAGCAGTAAAATAATGCAGAGTTTCACTAATTACAACATCCCTTCCCCCAGAGTAAATCCTCTTAGCTAGACATAGCAATTGAAAGCATAAATAAGAGAGAGTTAGGAGAAATCATCTGTTACGAAGATCCTCTTGCTTGCTCCGCCCTTCGTCCTTGTGCTATGCTGGTTTGGAGGTTGAAATTGGCGACAATGAAGTGAACTTGATGGAGATGAAGTGAAAATGGAAATTCTGGAAATGTTGTGAGACGTCCGGATAGGTTTGGGTTGGACACAAATCCGGACGTGAGGTGTCCGGGTAGGTTTGGGTCGGACACAAATCCGGACGTGAGGTGTTCGGGTAGGTCTAGGTCGGACGCAAATCCGAACGTGAGTTTTTGTGTGGCGTGTGTGCGAAGTAATGTGGGTGATAATTTTGTGGAGAAATCGGAGTGAAAATGCGGTCGTAGTGGTGTGTGTTGGTGTTTGAATATGTGTAGGTGAATGAAGATGGAGTATGGGAGAGGTGTTGTGTAAATGACCAGAGGATGGATGGAGTGAAGAATGGAGGAAGAGGAAAGATCGATGATCAGATGTGTTTTAAGATGGATGAGGTGTGTGGTATTTATAGGAGGGAAAAGCAAAGACAGACGTGAGAAATTAGCTGGAGAATTTAGTGGAGACAAACTTTCGGCGTAGACAGACAATTAGGGGAGTGCATAATTTAGATCAGTGGAAACTTTCGGCGTTTAATCTCACCAAGAGCAATTTGCAGATTTTGCTTTCGGTGTTGTGTCTTGTCCTCGTTTGCGTCCGTATACGGACAGGGGTGTCCTGACGAGATTTGTTCTTGTCCGCGTTTCTGTTCGCGTATGGACAGGGTTGTCCTGGTGAATTTTGCACACATCCGCATGGGCGTCCGTATACGGACATGGATCAAAGGGGCTGTCCGCGTATGTGTCCGTGTATTAGGATAGGGACAAAGGCGAATTCGATCTGGAGCTGTCCGCTTCTACGTCCGTGTCTGCCCATCCGGACGAATACTCAGACATGTGTAAATTTTCCTCTGTTTGTTCAAAAAGCTCTAACTCCTTCCTAATCACGTCCTAAGCCAAAATAAACATGGAAACAAGAAGGTTAATGCATAAATCTAAGTAAAAGATATGGAAAACAAGGGTTCAAAGCACTCAAAAGATAGATCAATAATCAGTGCATTAGTGTCCAATAGTCGGTACCTGCGGGCGATATCTTGCATTACTCGCCCATGAAGCCGAGGACCTGTGAGCCTTCGTTTTCTGACCGGTGACATGGGGAGGATGCAACAAGGGGAATTTGAGTGCGATACATGCTTAAGCATGTTGTGTGATATTTGAGTATAAGTATATGACAGACCTAATGAGTCAATAAGTTTATGTACAAATAAGCATGATCTATATGATCTATGGAATGAGATAAACCGTGTTAATCTAATAAAATAAGATGCATGGAACTTTGGGGACAAAGTTCATTTAAGGGGGGTAGATTGAAATACCCCAAACCTAATTATGATAAGTAAACATCAACTTATGATGTAATAAGGCTAAAACATGCCTTAGGAATATTGGTAGACAATCTAAACCAAAGAAAACACAACAAAACGCCATAAGGGCAATTTAAGCAAAAATGTGCTCTAAGCTTAGAGCAACTTTGATTAGCATTCAAATATCATTATAAGACCTTATTAACATGCTAATGGACATGTTAAACCAATTATCAAAGAAAACCAAGCTCAAAAACAAGCTTAAACACATTGTGCTTTAAGGACTCTTAAAGCACATTTTTGAAAAATTGTCTTAGAAATGGGTTTTGAGTGGCTAAATGCCCATGATTACACCTTAATCAACATGTGTGCTAATTAGTATCACATTAGGAAGCCTAAATCAATGAGAAACAAAAAATTTCACAAATTTGTGCACTAATTATGAATAGTACCCAAATATTGCCCAAAATAAGTCAAATGACTTTCTTAAGTGGTCAGTGGTCAAACAACACCTAAATATTTAAGGGAATAAGAGGGGGCACGGTTTTAGAAGAGATGAATCACCATAGGCTTCATCAAATAGGAAAAGAAGAGGAAGTAAAGTGAAAAAGACTATTTACCTTTTAAAAAGCAAATACCTTCTTTATACCTCTTCTCTCTCCTCTCTTCTTCATTTCACTTCTTCCCCACCGATTTTTCTTCTTCTTCCTCTCAAGAAAACTGTGAGTGCAGCCCCCATTCTTGCTCCATCTTCATTTGCTCACCAAATGTTCATTTTAGCTCCAAATCAAAAAGTAAGCATATATTACTCTTAGTTAGAGCAAGCTCTTTCATTCTATCTTTTCAAAACTGGAAAAGCTCCATTTTGGTGCCATGAGAAAACTCCATTGAAGGAGGAAAATCAAGTTTGAAGAGCTCATTTGGTTCTTCATTCATTCAAGGTAAGGAAAGTGAAAGAAAAATCATCTTTTCCATCCTTTTTCATTAGTGTCAAAATTTTGCTTCTTAAGATGGCTTGTTTAATTCTTGTTCTAGCCTTGATTCATTGTTCAAAAGACTTGGGGAGGTCTTGCCTTGCTTCATTATCAAAGCCATTCCAAAATTCAAAGGTAAACATCCATTTAGTGCATTGAGCAATTCTTGTAAACCTAGGAAATGATTCCTTAAGTTAAGGTGCAATATTTAGCACTTATTACATTATTTGAATGTGGATTAGAACATTGGCAAGAGGATTGAAGTCCTTGGCCGAGAATCATCCAAGAAAACCTAAGGAGGAAGTTGAGAGGAAAGTTTGGAAAACAAGGTAAATAACTTACCTTAAGGCGTTTTATGGTTTTAAGGGGTGGTATTTAGATAAGTACCAAATGTAGCTTAGAGCTTACATTATATAATAGGTTATATAACCTAGGAAAAAGGATTTGAACAAGCTTCTGAACTTGTGATTAAGGAGCCAATGGAAATGAGTTAGTAAGATGAGTATAAGGTGAGTTATGAGAACACTTATATTGCTATGGGAGCATTGTTGTGTGTATTTGTAGGTTGAAAGCTTTTATATGTGAGAAATTCAGTGTTTAAGTTTAAGTCATTTAAGGGCCTAAGAGCCATGTCATTTAAGAGCCTTAGTGCTATGCAATTTAAGATTATTGCACTATATTGAGTTGGTTATGAATGGTTTGGATTTGGTGAGAAATATCATGAGGAAAGGATTTGATGTGTGTGAGATTATTGAATGAGAAAAACCATGCATATGGGCATGATAATATACTAGAGGAGTTATGGCAAAATTTGAGTAGAAAACAAAGTGTTTAAGTGGTTGTTGTGAATTAATATGACCTAGGATTTACTAGGAGTCATTAAAGGAAATTTGAGTGAAAATAAGTTAACAACGGTGCTCTTGAGGATTAGAATGACCTAGAGTTGTCTAGGAGGAATTAGGGGTTAGGAGGGTGTATTGAACACACCAAAATCAAGGTATGGAGAATGTTGAGACTTGTGCAAAAATCTATAGGAAATGATATACAATGCCTTGTGATGATTTAGGTATGATCTAGTTTGTGTAACCTTTATGGTATTGAGTGGATTTGAGTGATGGAGATGAAAGTGGTCTAAGAAGGATTTTAGCATGGTCAAGATGAACGTTAAGAGGATGGCTAGAAAAGCTTAGGTAGGTGCAAGCTTTGAAAGGATGAGTAGAAAGTGTAAGGGAAGGGAAGTTGTGTGAGGAGGTGTAATAAGGCTAAGTTAGTATACCTTGGTTGGTAAACAATGAAATATGGAGTTAGAATTGAAGAGATGAGGTTAACACACTCTAAGAAGAGTTGTGAAAAGAATTGGTAAGTAGTACCACTTGAGATGAGGTTAGGAATGTGTAATAAGGAAAACAAATGCAAGGATGTTCAAGGTTTTAAGTGTAAACAAATTACAATATTTGGGTGAATGTGTAATGGAGTTGTAAGCAATGAAGAGAGGGTTTAAGGTGTTTAAATGGTGTTAGAACATGTTGGGATGCATGTGGAGAGATTAGAAGAAGATTGGAGAAAATTACAAGTTGGAAGTGCAAGGAACCAAGTGTTAAGTGTTAAGAATTTAGTAAGAATTTGAGTAAATGTTTAAGGAGATTGTTAGATGATTTAAGAGGGTTTTGATGTGCTAAAATGATGTTAAAACATGTGGGGAAACATGAGGAATGATTAGGAAAAGATTGGGGTGAATTTGGAGTTCAAAATGAGAAGAAAAATTTTGAAAAATGGGTTCTACTGTGGACTGCCCCTGTGGGGAGGTCCAGTGAAATTCTGCAGCGTATGAGGTTTCTGTTGTGGACCGCCCCTGGGACCTCCCCAGAGGGGCAGTCTAGTGCAGAGAAGAAAAAAAAATTGTTTTTGGCTTCTAATGATGGGGGATTGGATGGTAATAGTTTTAGATGATGTTTAGGCCTTGTTTGGTGGCATATAAAGGCCTTAAAAGGTGTAAACAAGTGTTAGGTTGGATGTGAGAGTTGTGAACTTAAGATCACGAGAGTAAAATTAAGTATAACGGGATGACGGGGTTAACTATGGGCGCATTAGTGGTTAAACAATCATATTACCCCGATGTTAATGGAAGCAATTGTAATGTTACCAGTTGTTCGAGAATTATTCGAGGAACATAAGAGGACACAATAGAGTGGACCTTGGTGAAAGATATGGTTTTCTTGTAGCCTGCTTGCTAATGAGGTGTCCCTCGGCTTGGGTGCTATTTGTTTATGTGTGCCGACTAAACAAGATAAAGCATGCAACCGGTTTATTGTATTGTTGTGTATTGTTTGAAACTAACACAACTTACCTTTGAGAACTTACTAACAATGTTTAGTAAACAATTGTATGAGAACAACGAACACTTCCTAATATTAGTTTGTTAATAACCGAAGGAGGTTTAACTAACAAACATTGTCTTTGATACTTCTACTAACTGGAACTTGGGGGGAGTGAGGAATCCAAAATGGTTCGGTCATGCATGTGTTGAGGGGAGGTCAGTTACCTTTTACTAGCGCCGGCTTCCAAATGGGCTTGTCTTCGGACTCGTCGCCTAGGGTCGACAAACAGACCCGGCCACCTTGAATTACAGTTCGAGGTGGGAGGCCAGATTAAGATGGTGTGGTGGGATCTACCTACATCCCAACTAATTTGAGAATTATTGTTTATTGAACCAGCATAGTTGTCGGCCACTGGCTAGGGTTACTTTTGACCCGACAAAAATAAACAATGGACTAAGTATAACTGAATCTAATTAAAGAACGGTTGACATGTTTGACATGAGATCTGAGATGAGAATTGAATGTTCCTCGATTTAAGGAGTTAAAATGCTAACTCACTTACCTAACGAACACTTATTAAGTCGTTCAATCCTTTGAGTTGTGATTGTTCACATGAATATGGCTTGTTGTTTAATGCACTTCTTACTTATGTTGTGTATCTAATCAACTTCATGCTATCGACAAAGGTGCTGACCCCCTCGGGGGCAACTGTTTATTTTGCAGCTGAATAACAGAAGGCGACCACCCTGAGAGTAAGATGGGGTAGAAGTATTACGGGTTTAAGTATGACCTACGAGTTGTGCATGTACTCTCGTATGGTAACTTGTGTTAGTAAGTTGTATAGAACGTAAGAAAATTGTAAGATTGTTATGTATAGGTTAAGGTTAAGTATACAATAATGTTCGGTATATTCGGGTCCATCAGACCGTAGCTAGATCTTGGAGTATTTAGTATGCCTAGTTAGTCACGTGGGTGACTGACGGCGGTAACACCAATTGTTGTAAGAATTCCGCTGTAATGTTGAGATAAGTAAATGGAGGTTTATGAGATGATTATGTATTTATGAGTTGGGGTGTTACATATATATTATATTTTATGCTATTTTGAATCATTTGTAAATTTTTTAACATTTAGGGGCATATTTTGTCTTTTATTCCTTCTGGTCAATGACTATAGTGGCATTTCATGGAATTTTACCAAAATTTTCTGAAATTTTATGACTTTTTAGGGCATTTCATTAATTAACCAAAAATAGTGGCATTTCATGAAATCTTCCAATTCACAATATAACCCTAACAACTTTCATAATTCACAATATATCCTTTTTTCAAAACATGTTCACAAGATACCCTAAAAAGTTTTGAAATTAACAAAATAGCCCTAATCCCTGGAATGACCTTGAATAATGACTATTTTACCCTTAGCATTGTAGGCCATGTTTCAAGTTCACAATATGTCATTTTTTTATTTGAGTGCATTATATGAAATTCTACAAAAAAATATATTTAAAATACTACAGAAATAATAATAATTACAAAAATATTTTAAAAATATAATTTAAAAAATAAGTAAAACATATATAAAATTGAAATGTAATTAATAATTATCAAATATACTCAAAATTTCAAACAAATTAAACACTAATATCATATAATAAGCATATATTTGTAAGTTTATAAACAAAACTAATCAAATATAAGATGAAAAAACATATATATATATATGTTGCCTTAAATTAATTAATTGACTAAATATTTTAAAACCACAAATATAAATATACATATATATATATATATATATATATATATATATATATAATATATATATATGTGTGTGTGTGTGTATATTTAACAAACTGAAAAGCATACTAAATTATAAAATATATGATATATTATATAAAATTTACCCCTTTCATAAAATAAATATATAAAAATATTATCAAATTAAAAAAAATCATTTTATACTATTCTCTAACTCATGAAAAAGAAGAATATAAGAGTAAATTACTAGAAACCCTCTTGAGGCTTTGAGATAATGCCGGTAACCACCTAGTATTTATCAAAATTATTGACAACCACCTAGAGGTTACAGTATCTCTGACTACCAGCCCTGGAACTATAACTCCATTAATAAATCATTAATCCCTTGCTAATTTGTTAGCTTATTCACTAAATGATGCCAAGGTGGATATAAAACGCTGCTTAATTAGCATCATCTAAGTCTCTCTCATCCCACCGCTATTTACCTAAAAACGTTAACCCTGAATCATCCAATATGATCATGCTCCAAATCTTCCACGTGTTTTTAGGAGGCTTTTTATCTGCTACACAACACTTAAGGAAGTTTTTGTTCTTGGTTGTAGACCATTTCTGGATAGGGTTGACGTTTTTAGGAAAATATCAATGAGATGAGAGAGACTTTGGTGATGCTGATTAAACAACCTTTTTTGTCCAGCCTGACATCATTTAGTGAATAAGCTGACAGACAGGTCGGCAAGGGGAAAACGATTTATTAACGGAGCTGTAGTTCGGGGCTCTTAGTTAGAGATATTGTAAACTCAAGGTGGTTAACAATAATTATGATAAACATAAGGTGGTTACCAGTATTATCCCAAAACCTTCAAGGGATTTCTAGTAATTTACTAAAAATTATTATTTTGTATATTTTTTACAAATATAAAAACATACAAAATTATGATAGTACAATTATTTCAAAAAAGGGGTATATTGTGAATTACGAAAGAAAACAGGGGTATATTGTGACTTTTCCCTTATATTTATTTAATGAAATTTGTAACTTTTAATTATTATTATATTCTTATTATTTTTTATGTTATTAAATTTGTAAATTATACACATTCATACTTGTATATATATATATATATTTAATATTCATATCAATTATTTTACATTATTATTGTTTGTTATTTATTATATTAATTTATATGGTATTATAATTTATATATTGTGATTATAATTATTAATGTGGCATCCTTTGAATTAAACTAACATCTATTAAAAGGTAAGTATTTCAATTATATAATTTTGTTTGAAGTGTTGTATATATTTAATATATATGAATTATTAATTTTATTCCAATTTATATATGTTTTAGTTATTTTTTTATATTTTTATTACTTTTTAACTTATTTTTAAAAATTATTCACTAAAAGTTTTATAAAATATCACTTAATAAAAAATGAGCATATTATGAACTTGAAACATGATGCGCAATGTCAGGGGTAATATATTCACTATTTAAGGCCATTTCATAGATTATGGGTATTTTGTGAATTTAAAAAACTTTTAGGGGTATCTTGTGAACGTGTTTTGAAAAAAATGGTATATTGTGAATTACGAAAGTTTTTACATGTACATTGTGAATGTTCCCTTCTGTGGAGGGTGATTTTTCGGTATGAGGGGGTCTATCTAAATATGGTCTGACTATAAAAGCCTAGATCCTAGAAATGCCATTTGTGGAGGGCGAGAACCCGTTATTCATGGCGTCCCTCAAATACCTACTAAATCGTCCGTCTTTCCCAGAAAGCATAAAGGGGAATGCAAGTGAGCACTACACCCGCTCTCAATGGGCTCCACACGGACTCATGCCCTAAGGGCGGAAATGACTGGAGTCGCCACCTAGTTTGACCTAAGGAACTAGGAAGGGAGGAGAAGGGTTCTAAGAACCGTTGGTTGACTCTGAATTTGTTGCCTATGGATAGGACTTATCTGGTCTGATCAGAGATTCTATTATGGGTTTGTACTGGGTTATACCCCTTGGAAGTGGCAACGACCACGGCTTTGGATTGGTGCCCGAGGAATTCTCGGTCTCCAATTGTCGGGATTGCCTTCTTTCAAAACCTTACTAGAGAGATTCAGTTAAAGCCAAAGGATAGGATCGAACGAGGAGTGAGGATGATTTCGAAGAGTTGAAGAATAGGCTAGTCTTGGAGTTGGTCTGGTTGAAGTGTTTGAGAGGTTTTAATTGTTCTGAGAGATTTGAGGTTGTTTTGAGCCTTCACGGGACTAAGAGGATGATGGGAGTTTTGAGGAGTAAAAGGGGCGCTTTGGTCATTTTTGGTGGAGTCAAGGGGTATTTGGATCATTTGGCTGATCTGAGGAGTTTTTTTGTGTTTGCGAAGTTCGGATTTTGAAATGGTCGGGTTCTTGAGGTGTTTTGGGAAGTTGAATGTGTTGAGGAGCAATTCGGGTTTTAAGGATGATAGAGTATGGAAGAGGATATTTTGTTTGTAGGTATTTGGGTTTTAAAGATGTTTCAGGTTTCTGGGAGTCTTCAGGAATTAGAAGCCCTATGTGACTTAGAGTTGGTTCAGAGGAGGGTTGAGAAGTGTTTATGGGTCCTAGAGCTCTAATGGAAATGTTGGATTGGTTTATTCAGAATTGTCTCTCTTAAAGTTTTTAAAACCGAAAAATCATTTTTTGTTATAAAAGGGCGGATAATCCCGAGGGATTACCCTATGTACCCCCTCGAACACAACACTTAATTAATGTAAGTGTCGAGGCTCAAAAGATGGGGTAATGAATTTATGTCGAAAAATAGGATTTAGAGAGAAGTATCATGAATGGGATACTCTCGGTCAAACCCTAATAGCGTCTCTAACTCCCGAGTTTAAAAACGTTAAAAACCGAAAACATTGAAGACGAGCGGAAGGGAGTTAGACGATTATAAAATCCCGGCTGCAACTAGGAAGGTTATTACTTCCCTAGCACCCCGCCTTGTAAAAATCTAGGCTGCAATTAGGGGAGGTTTGTCACCCTAATGCCCCACCTAAAGAGATCCAGACTGTGACAAGGGAAGGTTATGACCCAGTGCCCCGCCTCGGATTTTTATTTTGGAAGGGAGACAAGTGGTGCCTAACTAGGAAGAAAACGTTCTTTGAAGGTGTTAGACACACCATGTTCCCCGAGAACGATTTAATTCTGAGTTTGAAAACTGAGTTGAAAAACTTTTGAAGTTGTTCGGAATTCTCGATGAAAAAACACTGGTTTTGAGAAACGTTTTAGGAAAAAACTTTCTGTATATGTGAGAAGAACTTTCTGCAATAGAGAAGAGTTTTCTGTGATGTGAGAAGAGTTTTTCCTTTAAAATTCCACAAAATGGTTTCTTTGAAAACTTGATAAAATGATGGTTTGAGATTCTCTTTGGTTTTTGGATTTGGAAGGAATTTACAAGTTGAAAGTGAATTGAAAGGAATCGGGTTTGAAAAATGTGTTGGAATTGATTTGGTTTGACTTGTATTGGAAGATGAGTCGGGTCAACGTTCGGGTTTGGTCAATGATTGGGTCAAGGTTTTTGGTCAAGGTCAAGGTTTTCTGGTCAAAGTCAAGGTTTTCTGGTCAAAGTCAAGGTTTTCTGGTCAAAGTCAACATTTTCTGGTCAAGGTCAAGGTTTTATGGTCAAGGTCAACATTCGGTCAAGGTCAACATTCAGGTCAAAGGTCAACCTTCAGGTCAAAGGTCAACCTTCAGGTCAAGGTTTGACTCTCGTGGGCTCGGTTTGATTTTTGTGGACTTAGGCTCTGTGGATTTGGGCCTTGTTTAAGACATGGGTCTTTTATGGTCTTGGGCTTTTTATTTGAGTTGAAGTGAGTTTTTTGATTTGGGGCCAGATTAGGCTCTTGATTCTTGGGCCTGATTTGGGCCTTGGGGAGTTGGGTTCGGGTCAAGTTTTTGAGTTGGGCCGGGTGGGATGTGTCTTTGGGCCGAGTTTCGGAGTTTGGGCCGGATTGAATGTGGCGTTGGGCCGCGTCATATGATATTGGGCTGTGGGTTTGGGCCTTGGGGAGTTGGGTTATGGGCTTCGGGTTTGGGCCATGGGTCACGGGTTTTGGGTTTCTAGTTTGGGCCTTGGATTTCAGACTTGGGCCTTGGGGAGTTGGGTTGTGGGCCATGGGCCATGGGTTTTGGGTTTCTAGTTTGGGTCTTGGATTTCAGGTTTGGACATAGGCTTGGGCCGAGATTGTCTTGGGTAGTGTTATGTGGAATTGGGCCGGGTCAGATGATGTGGTATTGGGCCTTTAGTTGGATGATGTGGTATTGGGCCTTGAGTTTTGGTGATGTAGTATTGCGCCTTGAGTTGGTTTAGCTCCTTGGAGATGGGCCAGCGACAGTTTTTTTTAGTTAAAAAAGAGGGAGGGTTTGGAATTAAAAAATGATGAAGAAAACCGAGAGACAACCCTAGTTTTGACCTCTTCCTTTAATTGAAATGATGATCAGAGAGGAGGCTTTTGGATCAAAATGGAATAATAAGGTTTATTAATCAATTGATCTTGATTACGGGTGTGTTGAGGGTAAAGGAGGATTCCACCCACATAAAACGAATGAGAGACCCGTTAGGCATGGGGTGGTTTCACATCCTAAACTCTCCTAGATTAGCCTTAAGGGCTTGTTTTTTGAAGTTTTTGTTTCTATATACATATAAGGGTGGTTTGAGTGTTTTCTGAAGCTATAGGAGGTTATTGCCCCACGAAACGAATGAGAGACCCGTTAGGTGTGGGGCGATAACGCATCCTAAACTTTTCTGTCAGCTTAAGGCCCTAAGGGAAATAACTAGGGCTTGAGTAAAGCAATCAAAAGCAAAGAGCGAATTGAAATTTCAGGAGATGAATATTAAACATGAACATGTACAGCAAGATGTAATTAAAAGTATCACATAACACAAGCACGTGGGAAGCAGGATGAAGTTTAATTCCAGACTACAACATAGAACGGAAACCCAACCAAGAGCGTAGAAGAGAATCAAGCCAAAACTTAAGCACTCAATCCGTCTTTTCTTTTTGTTTGCTCTACCCCTGTTCACTGTTCATTAACATAGCTCGTTGATTAACTTAGAGAAGTTCTTCATTTTTTTAAAAAAAAAACAAACATTAAACGGTACCTGTGAGTACACTACAGATATAATCAACTCAGAATTAGTCTAGAACACAATTCAAGCTCTTAACACGGACTAAACCTTTTAACTGTGCGACAGATTAAGGATTATCCTTACTGACCCTTCAGACAAGCGATGTGAAATCATGGATCCTCAGAATCCTGCCAACTCTTATGTATTTACGTGTATATAGACAAATTTTAGGAGCTAAACTCTGCGGTTTGTGTTCAGGAAGCAAGCAAATCAGTAACAGATGTCCACGTTATCACCCAGGATGGAAATTACTAGCATGCATCTCGTGAAGCAGGTGAAACACAACAGAAGATTTAAAAGCAAGCACACAAGTTGGGCAGTTATATTCTCAAACACTCAAAGACAATAATAATATGGGTCAAAGATCAGTACCAAAGAGGAGTACACATAACTTCCTGCGATGGCTCAAACACACCAGAGACTAAACAAAATATTAGTCCGAAATAAGTAGAATCAGAATACTCAAAATCAAATCATTCGAACCAACAACCTTTACCCCGTAACAGAGGCGTGCCCAGATTCAATGTGGTTCAGAAACGAACGCAACAGCCTAGAGTGATACCAGAGTATAATCGCAAAGAGGTTAGCAATACAGGATACAACTTCCGAGACTGGAGAAGGACCAGTTGCTTAGCATTCAAACAAAATTGCAGGAGTACGACTGGAGATAGACCAATTCATAAGTAAAGGTTTAACAGCAAGATAATGGTCGATTTGAAAACTAAAGGTGAACTAGTAATGGTGTCCATAACTCGAATAACACAAATGACGTAAATGCATCCGAAACAAGTTGAGGGTATCCAGAAATAAACGAAACTTGGCTTTCAAAATCCTAATCGAATCTGCCATGTCTGTGGACCTCTGAGTCGATACCAGGCCAGATGCTCAATCCATAGTATAGAGAACAGAGTGAGATATTAGTAGACGGGACAACCAACCATCGACTACCCAAACTGACTAGGAGTGCGGATCTTCTCTGAAACCAGAGGCATGCAAAACGGTGGTTTGAAGCTCTGGTTCCAGGACTCCCGTAATGCACATATACGAAAAATATCAAAGACCATGGAGAAAAAACTTTTCGAGCAGAAGGGAACAAAACGAAACAAGTTGAATACGAACCAAAACAAAAATTTAGAGAAGGAAATGACAGAGGAGAAGGATGACGATTAATCGAAAGGAAAAGAGTTGTAATGGGACTGAAAAGAAAAATTAACAAGACGACACTCTCTTCTGGAACCAGAAAGCTTTCGAAATGGAAGTTCGAAGCTCTGATTTCCATCATTTTGCAGATTCTCGGTAGAAGAGAGGAAAGGAGAGGGAGGAATTCTGCTTACGTTTTCGATCGGACGGGAAGGTGGCAAAGGTTCTGACGGGATCTTAAGAGCAACGTGAGCAAGGATTCTCGGGTGTGGGGTGAGAGGTTGGTGGCGATTTTCGGCGAAGATGAAGAGCGTGGTGGTAGAAGAAATCGAAGATGAAGAAGGCAAGAGGTGTTGGTGACGGCGTTTTTTCGGTGGAAGTGAGGAGGACGACGGTGGTGGATTTTGGATGAGGAAATGTGAAGTCGACGATGGAGGAAGTCGAATGGGGTGGGCAACTCTTCTGGGTTTTTCGTTTCTCAAGTTTGAACTCAGGCAGTCATAAAACGGGAAAAAGACAGGCAAAGAGAATGAAAGATGATGGGATTGCTGCTTGCTAGTAAAAAAAACCGTGTCTTACTCTAGGTTTTTTAGGGAGAGTTTTATAATGGGGGTAGACAGATGGCACACTAGGGTTTTATTTGGGCTGGATTTTGATTTTGGGTACTATGGGTTATATCTGGGCCGACTAAAAGGGAGAAGGGGAACGGAACAAACAACAACAACAAAAATGGCGAGAATGCTACTGCCGAGTTTCGAACTCGGATTCTCCACGTTCATCCAATGTACTTTGCCCAACTACACCAAGACAGAATTCAGTATACTCACGCGAGAATATATTACCTAAGCCCTAATCGAAGCTGGAAGAAAAATAAAAAGCAATAACGCCCATGCTAGGATTCTAACGCAAGACTCATGGGTTGTATGACTAGTACCTTAACCAGTTACGCTATGTCGGATTTCAGTATGTTCTTGGGAGAAATAATACAAGAGCTCTAAATTCGACTGGATAACTCTTCTAACTAAAATGCGACGAATCCAGAAGGAAGTATATACAATAAAATGAGATGATTTAATCTAATGTCATTAAAATATGGAATACAATTAAAAATGAGATTCAAAACGTAAAGAGATATAAAATAAAAGAAAGGCATATGTACATGAAATAATGAAAATTAATGCACGTAATGAAGATAAAACACTAAAAATAAATGGAAAACAATAGTAGTAAAAGGACACACGAAATAACAAAAATAATGACGATAAAACGGAGAAAGTCAAAAGGAAATAATAAATAATAGTAAAAATAGAAATCGATCGAGTACATAAAATAATACAAGGTAATAACGACACCGTGAAATATTTTAAAACGAAAGCAACAAAATAAGTATACAAAATGAAGTCGGTTAAAACGGATAATAAAAGGCTCGTGCTCCTTTTCTCATAAGGAATGTGAGATTTTAAAGATTAGTAAAAGAAAATCCCTTTGATCGAAAACGGGGACGACCACCTTGTTTTTGTTGAATAATAAATAAGAGGGGTGAGAATTTTTGGTGTCTACAGATGGCTCCCCTTGATTCAATTCTGCAATAGAAGGCTTGCAGAATTGGATCAAGGTTGACGGGACGCCAAAAATTCTCACTACAGCTTGGGGCATTCCCAAGTGTGAGATATGAGTACCATATGAGTGGGGACTAATGACGGGCCCCGACTAGACTTCGGCGTCTAGCGCTAGGACTTATGACGGGCCTAGAATGTGATAGTCGATGGTATGAGGACTAACGACGGGCCTCAACTAGATCTCGGTGTCTAGCTCTAGGTCTAAAGACTAGAATACGATCAATCTACCTATGCATGAGGACTAAAGACGGGCCTCAACTAGATCTGGGTGTCTTGCTCTAGGACTGATGACGGGCCTAGAATGCATCTTCGAATTGCATGAGGACTAACGACGGGCCTCAACTAGATCTCGATGTCTAGCTCTAGGACTAACGACGGGCCTAGAATACAACCGGTATATAAGTTATGCATGAGGGCTAACGACGGGCCTCAACTAGATCTCGGTGTCTAGCTCTAGGACTGATGACGGGCCTAGAATGCATCTTCGAATTGTATGAGGACTAACGACGTGCCTCAACTAGATCTCGATGTCTAGCTCTAGGACTAAAGACGGGCCTAGAATACAACCGGTATATAAGTTATGCATGAGGGCTAACGACGGGCCTCAACTAGATCTCGGTGTCTAGCTCTAGGACTGATGACGGGCCTAGAATGCATCTTCGAATTGTATGAGGACTAACGACGGGCCTCAACTAGTTCTCGATGTCTAGCTCTAGGACTAAAGACGGGCCTAGAATACAACCAGTATATAAGTTATGCATGAGGGCTAACGACGGGCCTCAACTAGATCTCGGTGTCTAGCTCTAGGACTGATGACGGGCCTAGAATGCATTGAAGGAGTTGTACGAGACTCACTGCGGTAAGTGGTTAATCTGAAATTGTTTCTGGTTGTAGGTTGATTCGAGGTCGGGCGCTCTCTGTGGGCCATTTGATCCCTCATGAGGGATTTGAGGGTTGGAAATCTACCTTAGGTGTTGTCGTATTCGACTGTATGAGTGCAGGGTTTGACGGGATCGGGTGATTCCGAGATAATCGGATGGCTCCAGCACGGAGGGTAGCCTTGGAGTGAATAGTAGATTCGTGGTTTGACTGCAAAGGTCAGGTGTGATTTTTGAGGTCGAGAGAGGGTTTCGGTCGATGGCTCCGGCATGATTCGGGGATGGCTCCGATAATGACTCCAGAGAAGAGTTTTGGAATGATCCTGGGGAGTTCTGGGATGACTCCAGTATAACGATGAGATGGCTCCAGTATAGCACTGAGATGGCTCCGGTATAGCACTGAGATGGCTCCGGTGTAGCACTGAGATGGCTCCGGTATATCACTGAGATGGCTCCGGTATAGCACTGAGATGGCTCCAGTATAGCACTGAGATGGCTCCGGTATAGCTTTGAGGTTACCACCTCGATCGAGATGGGTTTCTTCATGATATAGTGGCGGAGACCTTGAGGTCAAAGGGGTGAAGGTTTTTACTTGGAACGGGGTCGCACCCTGAGCGGGTTGCCTACGTACTCAACTCCCTGTTGAGATCAGACCTTACGTAGTTCATGTTTTTCGGAGGATGGGGAATTTGATGGCGACGAAGAGATGTCTTGCAGGGATGTTTCCCAGATCAGCGCCCGAAGGTCTTTAATTTTCTAATCCATTGACTGCACGGTTCCCCATGTGATGGGGCAGTTGTTCAATCGGGCTTGCCCTTAACTGGTAGATGCAAAAAGCTGGATGTTATGGTGCAATCTCTGTTGCTGTTGTGCGACGACATTATGTCTGAACCAATGAAAATGAGTTGAATGCAAATCTATTCCTACATGCATTTTTTGGAATTGGATATGATTGAATGCAAAGGGGATGTCGTGTCAAGGTGAGCTCAACCAAAAATTCTAGTTAAGTCGGATTAGTCATCTCTAAGCCACTTCCTTCTTGAAAAATCTTCCCGAAAGAGGTCTCTCGGGATCTCTTATGCCTTTCTGTTTCCTCTCTTAAGGTCAGTTAGGCTTTCTTTGATCGAGGTGATAAACACTCGTTTTTTCTCTTTCTTCATGATTTCTCTGACACTCGTTTGTGCACGATTGTATTGTCAAGAAATGACGCGTTGCTGCCGTTCATATTTCGAATTTGGTACTCTTCGAATCAATCAATCCTCGTGTTATACCTAAAATTTTGACCCCCTGGGTGAGGGTCTACGAGGCCCTGGTGATGTGAGGGGCATTTTAATCAAGTAGTGAGGGATTCCGGCTCGAGCGGCGCATCCCATGGCATGAGGAGCAGCTTCGTCATTTTCAGGGGTTTTGGTAATCTTTAAAGGCTCTGAGACCTCCTATAAGCTTTCTCTCTCCTCCAAAGGATGCCCAAATCAGCTTGAAATGCTTTGATATTTTAACCCATGATAGAGGATGACATTCTAAGCATAATGGCGTTGGAATTTAGATTTTTCGAGTTTCCAATAATTTTCTAGCAATTTCTGACTGAATCTGACGAGAAATTCAATTTAAAAATATTCCAACATTTAAAAAATCCGATTCCACTTCAGAAAATTCATAATTTCCATCCTTGACACGTGGTTAAAATTCCACAGCAAAATTCCTTTGGGAAGTCACTTAACTAAAATATCGAAAAATCTTACTTTTACTAGATTTTCTTTATCTTTAAGAAAGTCTATATAAGGGATAGGTTTTTGGATAAAATCAGAACCTCACATGCTCAAGAACCCTAGAGAGTCAGAAAACACAGCCTCCTCTCTCTCTCTCACGTTTTCCAACACCCGGCCACCCAAATCATACCGAAAATCCCCCGAAATCACCACCTAAACACGTTTTCCGATCCCCAAAGCATCAATAATCATCAAAACCCCACAAAAACACCACCAAAACGTGAAGAACAGCAAGAACAACCAACAACCAGAAGCTTGGTTCGAAATCCTTTCGGGTCTGCCATCAACGAAGCACTCGACGGATCCCGGTGTGAAGAATCACCTTGCATTAGAAGGTAAAACAGGTTACAACTCTACTTGTCTAATTCCCCACGACCTTATTAACTCTCTGTCAAATTTTGGGCTCAAACTAACCTTCGTACGCTTCTGTATTGCTGTTTGTTTAAGCTTCTGTCCAATAACTTGTTTACTAAGTTTCCTGCTTAATTCGAACTCAAATTGAAAACTTTCAATCACTAACGTCTTGTACATCTTTCAGGCTACACACCCATAAAATTTGAGCCAAAAACACCTTCGGGAACAGCCTTAACGCCGCCGTCCGAGGGCGGTCCGCACCCACGGACGTCATGTCCGGGGTCCCGGACTCCTTGTCCGTAAGCCCGGATGCCCACGGACGGCGGCAGGATTTTTAAATTTTTAAAATTTAGGTTTTCTAATAATGTCCGGGCCCACGGACAGCCTGTCCGTGGCCCCGGGCTTCACAATTTTCTATTTTCTGTTTAATTCGACTTTTATTTTCATATAGGTTAACTGGGGTCCGTGGCTACGGACGGAAACAAAATTTGACCTTATTCTGCCTCCGAAACCCTAGTTTAGGTAATTTTAATTTCCACTTTAATTTTCTGTCAAAAAATGCTAAAAAACACAAAAAAAACAGAAGCTCGCGCATTTAAGTTAAAACGACTCGTAATAAGCCGTAAATAAACCAAGTAGAGGAAAAACGACCTAGGAAGGGTAATGAAAGTAATTGAACCCTAATTAAGTCGAATATCAAGCCCCCGAACCCGAACTCTCCTTTCCTAATTTGATCTAGGTTAAAATTAGGTGGCGACTCATAATAGGTTCCAGTGAGCTAGCTTAGGTTTTAATAATTATTGTTATATGACACAGTTATTAATCTTAGGCTATAAGTGGACCTAAAACCCGATTAGATCCCAATCATATTAATCCACATAGGATAGGGTTTAAAATCGAGGCTCACACCTCGTCTCTAGGTCAGAGGTCTTTCATTGGGTTATAACAGGGCTGCGGGGCATTAAGTATGTCGCACGGGATAGGAGGACTTGTTTGGGAGTTGTGGAGCTTTTGTGCAAATTAGGATGTGCTTCGCCTTTGCCATGGGTGGAATGGTTTCGGACTTCTTTCGCATTTGTGCGGATCATGATGTGTTTCCATTTTGATTTACTACTTTCCTTGAGTAGTTTATTTGCATTTTTTGTGTTTGACATCTTCGTTCTTCTCTATTCCTCGAGAGTGACTGTTTCACGTGACGTGAGGCTTTCATCTCCTCTCTTTACTTTTTGAGTTTTTTTTTGTGTTTCATTTCTTTCATTTTCATCTTCTTTGGGTATTTCTCTTTCAAGCTTTCTTTCATGCTTTAGATTGCGGGGGAGAGACCATGGCTCCGGCTCTTTTATCCTCTTTTGCAGGGGCGGGTCATCGTGTGATGTGGGGTGGCATGTTGTGGAGCTATTTCCGAAAAGATTTTCAATGAAAGGCTCTGCGGGGCTCGCTAAGGGATCATTTTTTAGGGTCAAAAAGGCTTCTGGCCAAGTGGAGGTTTTCTTTGATCCTAGATGCCTCGTCATCCCTATCGACAAATAATTGCTTCCTCTACTATTCCCAAATTCTGACATGAATGGTAACGCGCCTTCCTTGTCAATGTTTGGTTTCGTGAAGGGGATCCTCACATGGTGCTTCAAAATTTAAATGTGTTAAACACTCTGGGTCTTGCACACACTGTTCCTCTCATTCGCTCGACTCTCACAGATGGTTTGAGATCTTTCAAGGCTCCTTCGGGGAAAATGATACCAGAGTTCGGCAACTTTTGTAACGACTAACGTGACTTTCACAGAATAAAGATTGAGACACACTTCGAGATTACGGTATGCAAATGTAAACGCAGTTGTGCTAAACCTAAACCTAATGCTGATGATGATAATGATGATGAATTTTTTTGTGTTTCTGGTTTCCTGGATGGATGCATGCATTTTTTCGGATTTTTGTGGCGGTTCAAACATAATATCGTTTCAAACGGTCGAGATTGACAAGGCTTTGGAATTCTTCTCCGTCCACATCTGTCAGTAATACTGCACCATGAGGGGTCATCTCTTTCACCAGATAAGGGCCCACCCAGTTCGGCCTAAATTTCCCTCGTGGATCTGGCAGATCTTTTCTCAACTCTTTCAGAACAAGATCACCCACTTGGATGTTCCGTTCTTTGACCCTTTTATTTAACGCTCTAGCCATTCTTTTTTGGTAACCCTGAATATGGTATAATGCCAGTAGGCGTTTTTCATCTAGAAGGGCAAGGTTGTCATAACGTTACTGTAGCCAATCGCTTTCATCAATTTTCAATTCATTTGTGACTCGAAGGGTTGGGATCTCGAGTTCAATTGGCAAAACTTATTCTGTCCCGTAGACTAAAGAGTACGGGGTGGCTCCGGTTGCAGTTCTGACAGTAGTTCGGTAACCCCAAAGAGCATAATGCAGCTTTTCTGACCAATCTCTATATGTTTCAACCATTTTCGATAGTGCACTTTTCACAACTTTGTTGGCGGCTTCGACTACTCCATTGGTCTGAGGTCTGTATGGAGAGGACCTGTGATAACGGATGCTGTCAATGCACACTTGCACTTTCCCGTTTTTCTTCGGAACTACTACGATATTGGCTAGCCAATTGGGGTAATTGACGACCCGGATAAAGCCAACACGCAGCAGTTTCTCGACTTCTTCTTTCACCTTCAGTTGATGCTCTGGTTTCATTTTCCTTAACCGTTGTTTTTTTTAGGTTTGGCTTTAGGATACAGCGGTATTCGGTGTTGGACAATGTCGGGATCGATCACAGGCATGTCCGCATAACTCCAGGAAAAAACATCAACATATTCAGTTAAGAGGGAAGTCAAATCTCGTTTCTCTGTTTCATTCAGGCTTAAGCCAACCTACAGAGTCTTAGGGCTATCTGATGTTCCAAGGTTTGTGGTCACGGTGTCCTCCACAACCTGGGTGTGGGTGGAGTACTGTTCTGTAGGAGGCATGTTTTCTTCATCATATTCGTCTTCTTCGGCCTCATAAGTTTGCAATGAATCAAGCGACAAAGGAGACGAATTTTCTGAATAAACTGAATTTTCATTAATATACGAGGAGTTGGATAAGTCGGTGATTGACAAAAAATTGCCACCATTTTTACAAGTGAAAATAAATGGTGACGATCCTTCTCCTATTTCGATTCTGTTTGTATTGTTGATGTCTTCATTACAACTGTCATTGCTACCCTCACTGATACTATCACTACTACTACCACCATTACTATCATCACTACTGCTAGCTAGACTAACTATGTAAGGCTCCTACAGAATCGGCTCCTCTTTCTTGTGATAGACGACAAGACATGCTCCATGACCATCCACCGAGGGTGCGGGGTCCTTGATGACTGATTCGATCGTGACTCTGCTCTCCGCTACTCCTTCGGGCATTCCTTGGTCGCATTCCTTGCCATCATGGTCCTTAAGGCATGAGTTGAGGGAGAATAAAGTGGTCCACCAGCTCTCCCACTTCATTGTCTCTAGATGCTCCCGAGCCCGAACCACTCTCTGCTCATCACAACTCACAGATATGTACGATTCTAGATAAACTGATAAGGAAAGGTCTACGGAAGTTACATGTGAATCTGTTAGTATCATACATGGCGCCTTTGCGAATCCTAAGCCTGCTCCTCGACCTCCAGCATATGGCACTAGTGGCTCTACCACGCCCAGCAGCTCCTTTCCTAACCCATTCCCCTGTTGCGCCGGTTTTGCCACTGTGAACCCGCCAAGGGTTAGCTCTTGTCGACCTGGTGTTTTGATCTCAAACAGTTGAGATTCAGTCCTTGCCTCTCCTAGCACTTCCACAATCCGTCCTTCATGCTTAAATTTGAGTTTCTGGTGGACCACTGAGGGCACACCCTTAATTTGGTCAATGAAATTCCGGCCCAGCAACAGGTTGAAGGTGGAAGATATATCGATGATCATCACTTCAACAGAGAAAGAGACATCCTCGATTTGGATCGGTAGAGTGATCATCCCCAACACTTTTCTGTGGCTGTTATCATATGAGCTTAAATTCATCTCCACAGGTTTGAGATCATTATACCCCATGTGTCGAGCAACACGCAGCGGGTAGACATTCACTTCAGCACCGTCATCGATGAGTGTCTTGGGAATATTGAAACCCCCAGCCTTCACAGATATGAGGAGGGCTCGTCCAGACTGGCGTGAGATCTCCTCGTCCGTGAAGGTGATGGTCATAGCGGGGGTTTGGGTCAAGTGGGCTACAATGGTGTCTACACTGACCGTTTGCTTTTTATCCATTTTAAGATGTCGGGCCACCGCATACTTGTGTTCCTCAGACATGGTCAACAAGGACCAGATTGTGATGGGGATGCTCGTACTCTTCAACTTCCTGAGCAGTTCCTCTTCTCCAGCCAATTTATTTTCCGATTCACTCAAAGTGAGATCATGGACTTTCTGGGGTAGTGATACGGTCTCTTCAGCAAGCTCGACCGGCTTGTAGTGTTTTCCTGAGCGGGTGAGGTGATTGATTTTTTCAAGGTCATCATTGTGTTTTTCCTCATCTGCTATCAGAAATGGTACTTTAACAGAGGTCATAGCTGGTGGATTTTCATCTTTATCGGTGATCATGATCACGTTGCACATGACAGTGTTTCTCTTTCTTTGCTTCTCAAGGACTTTTTGGCCGCACCAAGCCTCAACAACTTCTAGTGCCTTCATTTTTTTGTGGAGGCCCTCAGCCTCAGAAGTTAATATCAGCAAAGTTTCCAAGTTCCTTTCTATCGGTCGACCCATGCAATATTGGAAGAAGATTGGCACTTTCCTTTGATACCTTAATTTGTCGATAATGTTTTAAGCCCGGTTTTCTCATTCAAATACTCCCTCATCAAGGGGCGTATATCGAAATGAATCTCCGGACGGGGAACCTTGAAGGTATCTAATAGCGGTGCGGGTATGACAAATGGGGAGGGATTCCGTCGGGTCACTTCCGTTGTACTCCCAATGTCGTCAGCTTTCACAATTTTGCGAAGGTCTGGCAGACTTCCTTCTCTTTCTCTGAACCTTATCATATTTACATGCTGGGGGATGGAATTATTTTGGGTACTTGGATTGGCATTGGGGAATTGTACCTCTCCCGCATCAATTAGATCTTGTACAGCATGACGCAATGCTCTACAGTTTTCCGTACTGTGCCCCTTCATCAGATGGTATTCACAGAAGTTGTTCGCATCGGGCCCAAGTTGGGTGATTCCTGGTTTGGGATTTGGGTGCTTCAGAAGGAAACTACTCTCTTTTAACTTCTTGTACGCCTTATTCAATGGCATCCCCAATGTTGAGTATTGTCGCTGGGGTCGGGTTTGAAAATCACGGGGAGGAGGCATCGCCCGATAGTTCTGAGTTGTTCCGGAGGATTGTGTCTGATACACCAGAGGTGTGGGGGGTTGGTAGTCGGTGAGGGTTCTAGGTTGCACCTGATTCACCGGAGGTGGTGGGACAGACTTATTGTTATGGTTGTTGTTGTTGTTGTTGTGGTTCTGACGGTTTTGGTAATATGAGCTCTTAGGGGCGGAGCTTTGAAGGTTTAATCCTTTTAATCTTCCCGCGAGGGCCAGCTCTTCAGCGGTTGTAGCAGCAGCTTTCAAATGCTTGAAGTCGCAAATCCCGAGGGATTTTAAATGATCTGAGTATGGACCCTCCAGACATGAGATGATTATTCTTATTTGCTCATCTTCGGTAGGGCGATCAAGCATTTGGCCGGCCACCTCCCTCCAGCGATTGATGAATTCCATGACTGTCTCATTATTTCTCTGCCTCATGGTCTCGAGGTCTCTGCGGGTGACCCCTAGATGGGCATTGTAGCTGTACTGCTCGACGAAGGCTTGATAAACTTCCTCCAATTTTTCCCAGAAAGGTCTAGCCTTGAAACCCATGTCTGTGCAGATCCTTCTAGATAGCTAGGAAAGCATATAATTTTCATCTCATCATTCAACCCATGCATTGTCATTACTCGATCAAACTGAGAAAGGTGATGTTTGGGGTCTCCTTTCCCAGCATATTTCGAGATTTCGGGGAGTTTTAAATTTTCTGGAAGCTTAGAGCTCGGCTTCATGCTGAAATAGCGGAAGCCAAGCATCTTGGCTCGTTCCCCTAGCCGCACTTCAGCCAGCCTCTCTTCTTTCACAAATTTCTTCCAGTCCTCCATGTTAGATGGGGGGTTTTCAGTAGGAGGGGGTTGAGTTTGAGGTTGTTGATACCCATGGATTAGGTGACTTGATGGGTGTGGCAGTAGCTGAGTGTAGGGAATAGCTTCTTCAAAATGGACAGCGTGTCCTGGAGCGGTGTAGTGATATTGTCTCATCTGGATCGGATCAGGGATAGGTGAATTCGGGTAGAAAGTCTCAAGTGGCTTAGACCGGTTCATGTTAGCAATTTGAGGGGCAGCCCCAGTTGGTAGAAATGGTGGTAATTTTGGGAAAGTGGTTGGAACAGTTGCGGTTGTGGTCAGGATTGGTGGTGGCATGGGTGCCCCAGAAAGTAAGTCAGTCATTTGAAAGGTTGTGGGGGGAATGGTGGTGTGTTCATTGTTTGGTTGTGGTGTGGTATTGAACATGGGGTTTTGGGTAAATGTGAGCTTGGGTGTTTCGTCAACGTGATCATCTTCAGCATCCGTAAAGTACGGATCCTTCCCCTTACTCATTCTTTCTCTGCGCAACTGTTCTTTCAATCATTCAATTGTCTGCCTCATCGATTTTTCATTTTTGAGCAACGTCTCTAGCATGCGATACAGGACATTTGGATCAGGAATGTTTCTAGCACTGCCACTGGCCCCTACGGCTGCACTTGCACTTGCCTCGACAGCTGAGGCGACTGTTGTGTTTTCTGGAGCAGTGGGATTCATCAGAGTTTGATCCATTGTTTCTGATGAGGTTTCAGTTGTAGTGTCACTGGCCAGTCTGCCTCGGGAGTCCCTTTTCCAAAGTCGAGTAATGTTGGAAGACTGGTTTGGGATCAGACTTAGAAACCTTCACAAACTGCTGTCGATAGTGCCGTACTGTGGAATAGCAGGAACATCATTAGTATGAATGCACATTTTTGAAAGAAAGTAGAAAAGGAGAAGGTCGTCCCCATTGTTTGTGTAAAACGTTTTGTAAGTGTAGGTTTTCTGTGATACTTGATTTGTGCAGAAAAAGGCGCACGAGCCTAGTTTTCATTTCCAAAATAAAAGCCATATTTCATTACTTAACCGTGATTGCATGTGTCGGGGAAAAGGGGGTTACATTTAGAACCATAGGGGGAAAATGTCATGTCAGTTAATAGTCATTACATAGCCGAATTCCACATAATAGGGGGGTGGGGAGTTACATCCGAATTCAAAAAGGGGGAATTACACCCAGGTAACTTAATCAGTAATTACATAACTAATACATAATCCAAATTCAAAAGGGGATTACATCCAGATAGTAAAGGGAGATGAGGAGTTACATTCGGATTCCAAAAAGTGGTAACATCTGCTAGTCATAAAGCTAACACTAAATAGCGACTGAAAGGCAGATCAATGATCTTCTTTCACTTCAATTCTTCTCGCTCCTTCTTCCTTAACTGATTTTTTGTCAGCGCGGGTTGTAAGTTCACAGCAATTGAGAGGGTGGGGTCTTGATTAGTTACCGATCGATCAAGAGAGTATGGGTACTTCTCCGTCCGGTCTACTTGTTTCTCCAACCAATCCTTATAAGAGTCACTCAAACGAAAGTCTGTGCTCCTCTCGTCAAAGATGGCCCATTTGACTCCTACATCATAGGCTCGGGTTATATGATTAATCGTTGCGTCTGTAAAATGGAGATCCTTGAACTTTGACATCTCTGCTCCCGGGATAGTCTGCTCTCGCCCGAACTGTCGCATCACCCTGAGTGGGTAAATAGTGATGAAGCGGTCTAGACCGATCAATACCAAGCCGTTATGTTCTGCTGATCTGACAGTACCCCCTTGGACATCCCAATCATTAAGCACCCAAAGAATGTGAGAATGGTAGCGAACATCTCTAAAGAAGGCCCTCCATCCTTCTTTTGGTTCTTCAACCTTCTTCCTAGTGGTCAGAAAGGTTCCCATGTTTACTGTCTCGAAGTTTGATAAGGTCGGCACCCTCAAATGGTCGAAAAGCCAAATCTGCAGTAGTAATGCACTTCCTTTAAAGAACGTCTCACGGATGCCTGCTTCTTTCCATCGATCTAGTCCTCTGACTATTTCAGCTACCACATAAGTCCCGATACTGAGTCCATCTTCGTAGGCTTTTAACAAATAAATGATCTTGGGGTTCATTCTCAAATCGCTCTGCCGGAAGAGATGTAACCCCATGATACAAAGATCCAACACACGTCTCTGGGTCCTTAGTGGACGGTACGGCTTGCAAAAGCGATCGAGGAGGTCTTTTAAGCTCAGGCTCATGCCTCCAAAACTTTGTACTTCGGCAATGTCTACTCCAAGAAAATTTGCTGCAAAAGCTGGCGTTTCTGTCCGGTCAACTGGTATACGGGGCATCTTTTGGTGGGGTTTGATTTTAAAAAGGCATCGGCTTCAGCTGGTAGCATAGTCAATTCCTCAACGGCGAATCGATAGAGGTGGTCTTCTGGATCCCAATGGGTGACCGATTCGTACAATGCCTCATAACAATGTTTTGCCTGATGCCTAAGTGAGCCAAGCTTAGGAAGAGGGGTTCTCCGATGTCCTTCATTCCCGCACATCGGCTCTTCAGATGGATGGCAAACTCTGCTTCCTGAGCACGCTCTTGTTGATAAAGGGTAATGCGGGCTTGCTCTCTCGCCGCTGCTTCCTTCCTTTGTTGCTCTAGGGCGTCTCTTTGTCTCTTCCTCTCCCCTGGAACTGGTACTAGGCAGTTCATCATGGTTAATCCCTGCAAAACCGAGGTAGAGGAAAAGAGAAAACAAGGGAAAAGAAAGTGGTGTATAAGATTGGGGAAGCGCAATTAAGTAATGTGAATATGGCTGATATTTCAGAAATGAAAACGGAGAGAGGAATTTTTGGGAAAACAGTAAGGGTTTTAAAACATTTTTCTTCGAGAAAACCTTTAAAAATGTGTTTTTGAAAGAATGGTTTTAAAGAATGATTTGACAAGGTATTGAGAAACTTGCAAGCAACATTGAAAGAGAGATTCCGAACGAGGTTTTAAAAGCATGATTTTTAATCAAAAGGGGTTGAGCACATGTGCAGAGCGTAACATAAATCGCGGCTATGTTTGATGTGGAGCTGTAAGTATTAGTGTTGGGATAATCACTTTCCAGGTCAATTATGATTCCGTTCCGCCGGGGGAACCGTCATCCCTTCACTGTCATCTCTCGGGGTTTTTCTCTGTTATGCCTTTGCGGGGCACGTCATAAAGAAGGTCCGGAGTGCTTAAGTTCGAAAGGTCGGGATACCCGAGATGGTAAAGAAACATACGCCACGGCCAGTGATGATCCTGACAACACCCTACTTTCGGGAAACTCGGGGAAGTACTGCATGGGAACGGGTCTCTCGTCATCTGCACGGTCAGGTGTGTCTAAAGTCCAAATTATTCACTGACTACGTTGTGCCATGTATGGGTATCCGGTAAATACGGGATCCTCTATGGACGTGTAGCGTGACATTGGGCTTTAGAGACACCCGTGGTGCAGAGGAACAATGGAGAACTGAGCCCATGCAATCTTCAAGGTAAGACAAAAGGGTGGTCAGACAAGCGGCATACAAGGGGGTGACTACCCATAAACCCGTCTTAGACACTGGATAAGGCAGCTGCACACTGAAGGCTCATGGCTCACTATATGCTGGCTTTGACTCGGGTAATGGAGAATATTTTTTGGATCATGAGCTTCAAAGCGTTAGTCGGAGACCATACCGCCTCGTGGGTTTGTTCACTGAGAGAGTGACCCAGCTCATGGGGAATCAACCGTGGACCGGTTGGGGATCCCGTGACATCGTGGGTAAATCAGGTGACATAGAGGAATGCATGTCCTAAGCTACCCACCCCACGCACCCCACAATCATATAGCAAATAAAGTAGAGAAATTAGAACCAACCTAATTACTAAGAATTTTGTCTTGAGATTAGAGATTCCAAATTGGTTGTTTATTAACCTAAAGGGAAGTTAGCTTCATTCAGTCCTAAGTGTCTCTTTCTAATCGTGAGCTAATTATTAACCCAATTGTTGTAATGTTTGTTGAGGATCCATCAAGCCCTATCTGTCCTCATCAGATACACACCCTAAGTGTGGAGTAGAATAATCCTAAAGGCTTTGAAAAGAATTTCTTAAAGGTTTTGAAAGAAGTGGGGAAGTCCCGACAATTTTGAATGGAGTTCAGTCTTCCTTGAGTTTGAGAAAAAAGTTACTCAAGTTTTCCCCAGCAGAGTCGCCATTCTGTGGAGGGTGATTTTTCGGTATGAGGGGGTCTATCTAAATATGGTATGACTATAAAAGCCTCGATCCTAGAAATGCCATTATGTGGAGGGCGAGAACCCGTTATTCATGGCGTCCCTCAAATACCTACTAAATCGTCCGTCTTTCCCATAAAGCATAAAGGGGAATGCAAGTGAGCACTACACCCGCTCTCAATGGGCTCCACGCGGACTCATGCCCTAAGGGCGGAAATGACTGGAGTCGCCACCTAGTTTGACCTAAGGAACTAGGAAGGGAGGAGAAGGGTTCTAAGAACCGTGGGTTGACTCTGAATTTGTTGCCTATGGATAGGACTTATCTGGTCTGATCAGAGATTCTATTGTGGGTTCGCACTGGGTTACACCCCTTGGAAGTGGCAACGACCACGACTTCGGATTGGTGCCCGAGGAAACCTCGGTCTCCAATTGTCGGGATTGCCTTCTTTCAAAACCTTACTAGAGAGATTCAGTTAAAGCCAAAGGATAGGATCGAACGAGGAGTGAGGATGATTTCGAAGAGTTAAAGAATAGGCTGGTCTTGGAGTTGGTCTGGTTAAAGTGTTTGAGAGGTTTTAATTGTTCTGAGAGATTTGAGGTTGTTTTGAGCCTTCACGGGACTAAGAGGATGATGGGAGTTTTGAGGAGTAAAAGGGGCGCTTTGGTCATTTTTGGTGGAGTCAAGGGGTATTTGGATCATTTGGCTGATCTGAGGAGTTTTTTTGTGTTTGCGAAGTTCGGATTTTGAAATGGTCGGGTTCTTGAGGTGTTTTGGGAAGTTGAATGTGTTGAGGAGCAATTCGGGTTTTAAGGATGATAGAGTATGGAAGAGGATATTTGGTTTGTAGGTATTCGGGTTTTAAAGATGTTTCAGGTTTTGGGAGTCTTCAGGAATTGGAAGCCCTATGTGACTTAAAGTTGGTTCAGAGGAGGGTTGAGAAGTGTTTATGGGTCCTAGAGCTCTAATGGAAATGTTGGATTGGTTTATTCAGAATTGTCTCTCTTAAAGTTTTTAAAACCGAAAATCATTTTTTATTATAAAAGGGTGGATAATCTCGAGGGATTACCCTATGTACCCCCTCGAACACAACACTTAATTAATGTAAGTGTCGAGGCTCAAAAGATGGGGTAATGAATTTATGTCGAAAAATAGGATTTAGAGAGAAGTATCATGAATGGGATACTCTCGGTCAAACCCTAATAACGTCTCTAACTCCCGAGTTTAAAAACGTTAAAAACCGAAAACATTGAAGTCGAGCGGAAGGGAGTTAGACGATTCTAAAATCCCGGCTGCAACTAGGAAGGTTGTTACTTCCCTAGCACCCCGCCTTGTAAAAATCTAGGCTGCAATTAGGGGAGGTTTGTCACCTTAATGCCCCGCCTAAAGAGATCCAGACTGCGACAAGGGAAGGTTATGACCCTAGTGCCCCGCCTCGATTTTTATTTTGGAAGGGAGACAAGTGGTGCCTAACTAGGAAGAAAACGTTCTTTGAAGGTGTTAGACACACCATGTTCCCCGAGAACGATTTAATTCTAAGTTTGAAAACTGAGTTGAAAAACTTTTGAAGTTGTTCGGAATTCTCGATGAAAAAACACTGGTTTTGAGAAACATTTTAGGAAAAAACTTTCTGTATATGTGAGAAGAACTTTCTGCAATAGAGAAGAGTTTTCTATGATGTGAGAAGAGTTTTTCCTTTAAAATTCCACAAAATGGTTTCTTTGAAAACTTGATAAAATGATGGTTTGAGATTCTTTTTGGTTTTTGGATTTGGAAGGAATTTACAAGTTGAAAGTGAATTGAAAGGAATCGGGTTTGAAAAATGTGTTGGAATTGATTTGGTTTGACTTGTATTGGAAGATGAGCCGGGTCAACGTTCGGGTTTGGTCAATGATTGGGTCAGGGTTTTTGGTCAAGGTCAAGGTTTTCTGGTCAAAGTCAAGGTTTTCTGGTCAAAGTCAAGGTTTTCTGGTCAAAGTCAACGCTTTCTGCTCAGGGTCAAGGTCAACATTCGGTCAAGGTCAACATTCAGGTCAAAGGTCAACCTTCAGGTCAAAGGTCAACCTTCGGGTCAAGGTTTGACTCTCGTGGGCTCGGTTTGATTTTTGTGGACTTAGGCTCTGTGGATTTGGGCCTTGTTTGAGACATGGGTCTTTTATGGTCTTGGGCTTTTTATTTGAGTTGAAGTGAGTTTTTTGATTTGGGGCTAGATTAGGCTCTTGATTCTTGGGCCTGATTTGGGCCTTGGGGAGTTGGGTTTAGGTCAAGTTTTTGAGTTGGGCCGGGTGGGATGTGTCTTTGGGCCGAGTTTCGGAGTTTGGGCCGGATTGAATGTGGCGTTGGGCTGCGTCATATGATATTGGGCCGTGGGTTTGGGCCTTGGGGAGTTGGGTTGTGGGCTTCGGGTTTGGGTCATGGGCTTCGGGTTTCGGGTTTGGGCCATGGGTTACGGGTTTTGGGTTTCTAGTTTGGGCCTTGGATTTCGGACTTGGGCCTTGGGGAGTTGGGTTGTGGGCTTCGGGTTTAGGCTTCGGGTTTGGGCCATGGGCCACGGGTTTTGGGTTTCTAGTTTGGGTCTTGGATTTCGGGTTTGGACATAGGCTTGGGCCGAGATTGTCTTGGGCAGTGTTATGTGGAATTGGGCCGGGTCAGATGATGTGGTATTGGGCCTTGAGTTGGATGATGTGGTATTGGGCCTTGAGTTTTGGTGATGTGGTATTGGGCCTTGAGTTTTGGTGATGTGGTATTGGGCCTTGAGCTTTGGGTCGTGGGTTGTAATGGTGAAATTTTTGGGTTACTTGTGGGTTGGGGAACTTGATCTTTGGACCGGATTAAGGGGTTTAGATTTGATTGGGAATGGGTCCTTGGGCCGGTTTAGCTCCTTGGAGATGGGCCAGCGACAGTTTTTTTTTAGTTAAAAAGAGGGAGGGTTTGGAATTAAAAAATGATGAAGAAAACCGAGAGACAACCCTAGTTTTGACCTCTTCCTTTAATTGAAATGATGATCAGAGAGGAGGCTTTTGGATCAAAATGGAATAATAAGGTTTATTAATCAATTGATCTTGATTACGGGTGTGTTGAGGGTAAAGGAGGATTCCACCCACATAAAACGAATGAGAGACCCGTTAGGCATGGGGTGGTTTCACATCCTAAACTCTCCTAGATTAGCCTTAAGGGCTTGTTTTTTTGAAGTTTTTGTTTCTATATACATATAAGGGTGGTTTGAGTGTTTTCTGAAGTTATAGGAGGTTATTGCCCCACGAAACGAATGAGAGACCCGTTAGGTGTGGGGCGATAACACATCCTAAACTTTTCTGTCAGCTTAAGGCCCTAAGGGAAATAACTAGGGCTTGAGTAAAGCAATCAAAAGCAAAGAGCGAATTGAAATTTCAGGAGATGAATATTAAACATGAACATGTACAGCAAGATGTAATTAAAAGTATCACATAACACAAGCACGTGGGAAGCAGGATGAAGTTTAATTCCAGACTACAACATAGAACGGAAACCCAACCAAGAGCGTAGAAGAGAATCAAGCCAAAACTTAAGCACTCAATCCGTCTTTTTTTTTGTTTGCTCTACCCCTGTTCACTGATCATTAACATAGCTCGTTGATTAACTCAGAGAAGTTCTTCGTTTTTTAAAAAAAAAACAAACATTAAACGGTACCTGTGAGTACACTGCAGATATAATCAACTCAGAATTAGTCCAGAACACAATTCAAGCTCTTAACACGGACTAAACCTTTTAACTGTGCGACAGATTAAGGATTATCCTTACTGACCCTTCAGACAAGCGATGTGAAATCATGGACCCTCAGAATCCTGCCAACTCTTATGTATTTACGTGTATATAAACAAATTTCAGGAGCTAAACTCTGCGGTTTGTGTTTAGGAAGCAAGCAAATCAGTAACAGATGTCCACGTTATCACCCTGGATGGAAATTACTAGCATGCATCTCGTGAAGTAGGTGAAACACAACAGAAGATTTAAAAGCAAGCACACAAGTTGGGCAGTTATATTCTCAAACACTCAAAGACAATAATAATAAGGGTCAAAGATCAGTACCAAAGAGGAGTACACATAACTTCCTGCGATGGCTCAAACACACCAGAGACTAAACAAATTATTAGTCCGAAATAAGTAGAATCAGAACTCAAATCAAATCAAATCATTCTAACCAACAACCTTTACCCCGTAACAGAGGCGTGCCCAGATTCAATGTGGTTCAGAAACGAACGCAACAGCCCAGAGTGATACCAGAGTATAATCGCAAAGAGGTTAGCAATACAGGATACAACTTCCGAGACTGGAGAAGGACCAGTTGCTTAGCATTCAAACAAAATATGCAGGAGTACGGATGGAGATAGACCAATTCATAAGTGAAGGTTTAACAGCAAGATAATGGTCGATTTGAAAACTGAAGGTGAACTAGTAATGGTGTCCATAACTCGAATAACACAAATGACGTAAATGCATCCGAAACAAGTTGAGGGTATCCAGAAATAAATGAAACTTGGCTTTCAAAATCCTAATCGAATCTGCCATGTCCGTGGACCTCTGAGTCCATACCAGGCCAGATGCTCAATCCATAGTATAGAGAATAGAGTGAGATATTAGTAGAAGGGACAACCAACCATCAACTACCCAAACTGACTAGGAGTGCGGATCTTCTCTGAAACCAGAGGCATGCAAAACGGTGGTTTGAAGCTCTGGTTCCAGGACTCCCGTAATGCGCATATACGAAAAATATCAAAGACCATGGAGAAAAACTTTTCGAGCAGAAGGGAACAAAACGGAACAAGTTGAATACGAACCAAAACAAAAATTTAGAGAAGGAAATGACAGAGGAGAAGGATGACGATTAATCGAAAGGAAAAGAGTTGTAATGGGACTGAAAAGAAAAATTAACAAGACGACACTCTCTTCCGGAACCAGAAAGCTTTCGAAATGGAAGTTCGAAGCTCTGATTTCCATCATTTTGCAGATTCTCGGTAGAAGAGAGGAAAGAGAGGGAGGAATTCTGCTTACGTTTTCGATCGGACGGGAAGGTGGCAAAGGTTCTGACGGGATCTTAAGAGCAACGTGAGCAAGGATTCTCGGTGTGGGGTGAGAGGTTGGTGGCGATTTTCGGCGAAGATGAAGAGCGTGGTGGTAGAAGAAATCGAAGATGAAGAAGGCAAGAGGTGTTGGTGACGGTGTTTTTTCGGTGGAAGTGAGGAGGACGACGGTGGTGGATTTTGGATGAGGAAATGTGAAGTCGACGATGGAGGAAGTCGAATGGGGTGGGCAACTCTTCTGGGTTTTTCGTTTCTCAAGTTTGAACTCAGGCAGTCATAAAACGGGAAAAAGACAGGCAAAGAGAATGAAAGATGTTGGGATTGCTGCTTGCTAGTAAAAAAACCGTGTCTTACTGTAGGTTTTTTAGGTAGAGTTTTATAATGGGGGTAGACAGATGGCACACTAGGGTTTTATTTGGGCTAGATTTTGATTTTGGGTACTATGGGTTATATCTGGGCCGACTAAAAGGGAGAAGGGGAACAGAACAAACAACAACAACAAAAATGGCGAGAATGCTACTGCCGAGTTTCGAACTCGGATTCTCCACGTTCATCCAATGTAGTTTGCCCAACTACACCAAGACAGAATTAATATGGATAATATCGAATTTCATTTTTATTATATATAAATATACTTAGAACTATATATATATATATATATAATAATATATATAACATATATAATAAGCGTAGTAAGTAAATATATAAAAACAAAGAAATAAATTCATATTAAAGAAAATAAAAAACCCATTCCTATTCATATTTCAAATTCATTTTATTTTCGATCCGATGGAAATAGGATTTTCGGTATAATTAGCATATTATAATATAAGGAATAAACTAAACAAACCATGGATAAAGCCAAGCGATCTTTCCTTAAATCTAAGCGCTCCTTTCGTAGACGCTTGCCCTCGATTGGATCGGGGGACCAAATTGATTATAGAAATATGAGTTTAATTAGTCGATTTATTAGTGAACAAGGAAAAATATTATCTACTATACTCACGCGAGAATATATTACCTAAGCCCTAATCGAAGCTGGAAGAAAAATAAAAAGTAATAACGCCCATGCTAGGATTCGAACGCAAGACTCATGGGTTATATGACTAGTACCTTAACCAGTTACGCTATGTCGGATTTCAATATGTTCTTGGGAGAAATAATACAAGTGCTCTAAATTCGACTGGATAACTCTTCTAAAATGCGACGAATCCAGAAGGAAGTATATACAATAAAATGAGATGATTTAATCTAATGTCATGAAAATATGGAATACAATTAAAAATGAGATTCAAAACGTAAAGAGATATAAAATAAAAGAAAGCATATGTACATGAAATAATGAAAATTAATGCACATAATGAAGATAAAAACACTTAAAATAAATGGAAAACAATAGTAGTAAAAGGACACACGAAATAACAAAAATAATGACGATAAAATGGAGAAAGTCAAAAGGAAATAATAAATATTAGTAAAAATAGAAATCGATCGAGTACATAAAATAATACAAGGTAATAACGACACCGTGAAATATTTTAAAACGAAAGCAACAAAATAAGTATACAAAATGAAGTCGGTTAAAACGGATAATAAAAGGCTCGTGCTCCTTTTCTCATAAGGAATGTGAGATTTTCAAGATTAGTAAAAGAAAATCCCTTTGATCGAAAGCGGGGACGACCACCTTGTTTTTGTTGAATAATAAATAAGAGGGGTGAGAATTTTTGGTGTCTACACCTTCTTTTAAGGAAAACGGAGAAAATTCATAACTTGAAACATTCATTTCATTTAAACCACAACTCAACTTGCGAATGTGTGTACAAAACCTCCCCCCTTACTAGGTTTTCTTGACACCCAATCCAAACATGCTTTGACTTTTACCAACTGGATAAGCTGGTATGTAGTAGCCCATATATTATGATCCTATAGTTAATAGTAAAACATGCCCAAAAATAATGTATATATATGTACCACAATGAGTCATGCCCAAAATCAATACATACAAAATAGTTTTCACACAATATTACATTTCTCTACTTTGCATATCAGCTCAATCTACTATGTTTTCTCTTTAGCATGAAAAGATTAGTTTATTTGGATAAGATGGTGGTATACAAAGTAGTCAAGCAGTGTAGCATTGAAAATGGGCTAGCCTGTAACAAGTTGGTGTGACATACACATATTAGTTTTTTTTAACCAACAATCACTCATTCATCATTACTTCCAAATACCATAATTACAACCCTACGATCATCAAAGCGCTACAGAAATGAACAACCCCCAAATCCACCATTATCAGTCTTGAGCAATGGCAAGACTACTATAGCAATCAAAGCCTCATGGACTATTGCAAGAGTAGTTGGGTAAAGCCAAGAGCACCAATACCATGAACTGACACCCAAAAACCAACAAGATAGATAGACCTTCAAACAATGATCTCATGGGTAAACAAAAGAGCAAAAGAAATACTTGTCATACAACCACTTCCCATGAAATCTACATAACTAAGATAAATCCTAAAAATTAAGATTAAATAAGACCAACTTCTACATAACCACTTCATCAATCCACTTATGCCTGCAACCGATAGCTTCAAAACCTCCATGGAATCCTTTGGCGAAAGGAAGCTCGACATGAATGGGTGCAACCATACTCAGTCGAGTAAAATATGCAATTTGGTAAAGCAAAACAAACTCCATACCCACATGCAAACCCAAAACCACAATAGATGAGGCGAAAGAACACCAACCACAAGGAAAATAGGAGATAAATCTCAAAACAAAAGAAAACTAAGAAGACTATCATAAGAGATAAGAGGATTAGAGCTGGAGGACAAAACGTTATTTACAAAGAACAACGAATGTGAAATCTAAACCCAAAGTAGGGAGATTTAGGAGAAAAACTAGCAGTTTCTTCACCGAAGGGGAATGATAAACCTACTGAGCTTGACTGATTGAACATGCAAAAGCCAAATCTTTGTCGAAGGATGAGCCTACCGAGCTTGGTTGATTGAACATGCAAAAGCAAAACCTCCGTCAAAGGAGATAAGAGAGCACAAAGGCAGTAATTTGAGACTAAGAAAGAAAGGACTGGAAAACTCGTGACAGAGGGAAGACATTAACATGAAGGAACACCAAGAAAGGAAAACGAGAAGAGAAAGAAAAAGGGGAAAAAGTAGAAGAGAAGAGATAGCACTCCCCCCCCCCCGACTTCAGCTGTGCAAAAGCTGTTTATGATCGACATATGTATTGTTGGTCACGCAGTAGCAAGATGTACCATTGTTATGTAAGAATACACGAACAAATAGATTTTCTACTAATATAGTTGCACACGCTCAATTTGTAAGAACATTTATAAATAGAATAAAAATAATATTTTAGAAGTTGGTTCCAAAAATAATATCTAGTTATTCATCTCCATGTATAGATATAGGGTACAATTAATTTAATAGGAATAACCAAATTTTATCAAGAATCCTACCACTTGTCCTGCCGGTGAAATTATCATGAGTTTTAATGGTTTCATGAACAAGTAAAAATATTTCAGGTTCAATCTTATTTATGAGTGTTATTTTGGAAATTAGGATCGGGAAATAAAGATTATACTGCAGCTCTTTATTTTGACATTTTATCATATTTTTAGGATAGTGAAAGTGGATCGAATTAACTTGACTATAATCATTAACTAATAATCACTAACTAGTGATTTCTTGTCTTTGACCAGTGATACTATTAAAGACTTTATAGGTTGTTAACAAATTATTCATTTCTTTCCCCTGTACAAACCAAGTAAAGTTTATTTATTTTTATTTATTTTACTGATTTAATTTTATTAATCGATGAAGGGTGATAGAAGACGGTTAATTTATGTTTGACAATTATTGACTGATGATTTTCAGCTTGTGACAACTATGAGAATTGTTGATAGGTGTATTGAAAACTAAGTATTCTAGAGTATAATTGACAATTATCACTTTCAATATATGTCTTATATCTGTACAGAACTATGCTGTATATATATACAACAACAACCAAGAGGAAGATTGCTAATTATCAGACCGTTAACTAACGGTCTAATTAATAACATAGCAGAAGAGTAACTAGTTGCTATAACAAATAGACATCTACGGTTATATATAAGTGTCTATATGTTTCAATACTCCCCCTCAAGATGAAGGGCAGGTGACTGCTTGAATCTTGACAGCAGTAACATAGAGGAATGAGGAACTGAAACTTGCTACCCAGTTCCTTTTTCTTCTGAATCAGTTAGGACACTAGTTTTGTGTAGGAAATGATCATAGTCTCTGCTGCAGAGGTGTTTAGTTAACACATCTGCTAATTGTTTCTCTCCGGGAATATGTTGGAGGTGAATCAACCTCTGCTGTATTTTTTCTGGAACTATTGACAGTCCACATCTATATGCTTTTTGCGCTCGTGAAAGACTGTGTTTCTTGCTATGAAAATCGCTGCTTGATTATCACAATTAACTTGTATGGGGGTGATGTTCTGGACTCCCAACCCAGAGAGCAACCTGCTCAACCAAGTGAGCTCAGTGGTGACTCTGTGTATGTATCTGTATTCAGACTCTGCACTTGATAGAGCAACAGTTCCTTGTTTTTTGCTCTTCCAACTGATAGCCGAGTCTTCAAGGAGTATGATATAACCACTCATAGAACGCCGTGTGGCAACACATGACGCCCAGTCGGCATCACAATATGCAACAGGGTTCAACTGTTGAGTGTTGCTGAAAAGGATTCCCGTGTGACGTTGTCCCCTTAAGATAACCAAGGAGGTGAAGTGTTGTTTGAAAGTGTTCCACTGTAGGTTTCTTCATGAACTGGCTGAGATGTTGTTTTCTATTATAGAAAACGCAAGGTCTGGTCTGGTATTAACCAGGAAGTTAAGTCTGCCAATAAGTCTTCTATAATCTGTAGGATAGTCCAATTCTTGTCCCTGCTGTTGCTCCAATTTTACTCCTGTAGGAAGAGGAACAAAGTAGACTTTTACATTCGCAGGTAAGTAATCTGTTATTAAATCTGAAACGTATTTCTTTTGATGTAATATAATTCTTGCATTTGTATAGAGGAATTCCAGACCTAGAAAGTAGCTTAGTAGGCCTAGGTCCTTTATCTTAAAGCTGTTATTAAGGGCAAGCTTTAGCTTTTCTATTTCAGATGCATCATTATCTATCACAATCATATCGTCAACATAAACACCTAGGAAGGTTCTGTAATTTCCATTGTATTTGACGAAGAAAGAGTAATCATTTTTGGATTGGGTAAAGCCTTGCAAGTATAAAAAGATAGTTAATTTTTCATACCACTTTTGTGAGGCCTGTTTCAGACTGTATAATGACTTGTGCAGCTTACAAACTTTACCTTTGTACAAGTCTCTTAAACCCTCTGAAACCTCCATGTAAACTTCTTCTTGGAGTTCTCTATGAAGAAACGTGTTGTTAATATCAAGCTTGTGTATTTTCCAGTTATTCTTGACTGAAACAACTAAAACATGAATAGTAGTTATCTTCATAATGGGAGAAAAAGTTTCCCAATAGTCCTCCCCATACCTTTGAGAGTATCCTTTGGCAACTAGGCGTGCTTTGTGCCTTTCCAAGCTTCCATCTGCACACAATTTGACCTTGAATACCCATCTACAACCAACTATATGTCTCCTAGGGGGTTTATCAACTATCGTTCAGGTGCTGTTCTCCCTCAAGGCTTGAAGTTCTTTATTCATGGCATCAATCTAGTTAGGGTTCTTAGATGCTTCAGAGTAGTTCTTGGGTTCCTTAATCTGTTGAATTTAGTTGTGAGCAGAAAGAGACCATCCTTTTAAGCTTTGTAGTTGAAGTTCTCTGATGGGTTTAATCTAGATCACAGATTCAGGCAGAAGATTTGTGTTGCTTGATTTCTGCTGTAACCTGTCAAAAAGGATATTGCTGAAGACATCTTCCTCTGGTATGTCAACGTCATCTAGGATGTAATCGCTTAAGTGACTAGGTAGATTTCTCTCCCTTGTTGACCTCCTAAAGGAGGCATTTTGATCAATAGGTTCTGATATTTGCACAAACTGGTCTGGTTCCTCTAATTGATGAACCTCTGTTATGTTATTCTCTTCTGTAACACCTGTTCTTTCATCATCATCAATAAACTTGTAAAAAGAGTCAGCCATAGTAGGTTCAAGAGTAACATGATCTCTCACATTTTGATCTACAAGTTCAGTTTTCCTGTTGTGAAAGGCAATCTATTGATAATGAAAGTAGCATATCTTATGCACTCTCCCCAAAGTGTTAACGGTACCTTTGATTGGAAATACAAGGCGCGGGCTGTCTTAAGAAGGTATCCGTGCTTCCTTTCCACCACACCATTCTGTTATGGCGTGTGTGGACAGCTCTACTGGTGTATTATCCCAGATTCCATGAAGAATTTAATGCCTTCATTGCTGCTTCCAAGTTCTAGGGCATTGTCACTTCTTACCTTTTTGATTTTCCTATCAAACTGCGTCTCAACAAGCTTGGTAAAACAAACTAAAACATGAAACACATCATACTTTCTTTGGAGCAAATGGGTCCATGTGATCCTTGAATAATCATCAACAATAGTAAAAAAGAAATTAAAACCATCATGAGTAGGAACTTTAAATGGTCTCCAAGCATCAATGTGTATAAGTTCAAAAGGATTTTTGCTTCTAATAACAGAATCTGAGAATGGCTGTCTCACAGTTCGTGATTTATGGCAAATGTCACATGCAACAGAGTTCGGAATGTCATTCCTCTTTATTAATTCCAGAATGTACAACTTGTGCATAGGTTCATGTCCTAGTCGACTATGCCATAACCAAGCATCTGAACTAGACTTAGAAATCTTATTACACATGAACACAGTATTGTATTTATCAGCTATTGTATCTACACTATTATGATCTAGAATATACAACCCACTCAAGACATTTCCAATATTCAAAGTGGTCTTCCCATCAGGGTCCTACACACAACAGAAACGTTCATGGAAAACTATTGGAGAATGAATATGTTGAACAAGTTTTTTAACAGATAGCAAGTTAAATCTGAAGTCAGTAACTAGAAGCACATCATTAAGGATAAAAAATTTCCCTAGTTTTACACTTCCAAATTTCTTTACTCTTTGAACATGGTCGTCTGGCATGATTATCTCTCGACTTTCTCTTAAGTCTTTGACATCAGTAAACAGAACCTCATTCCAACACATGTGCTCTGAGGCTCTTGTGTCAATTATCCAGAAATATGTTCCTAAAGTACTAGTATGACCGTTCAAACATGGAATAGAATAAGATATTCTTGAAATTTTACCTGAGAAGTTGCCGATTCCGTTACTAGTAGAATCTTCAGTAGGGGTTTCTTGGAGCAGATTCATGAGATGACTGTACCGCCGCACACTCAACCCGGACACAAGAGATTGGCTTTGAGTTCGACTGATCATGGAGTTATCAAGGCCGGTGGCAGCGCTTGCAACTGACTTTTCCCTTTTCTTCCACCACTCCGGATAGCCGACTATTTCGAAACAATTCTCCCACGAGTGTCCCTTCTTCGAACATTTAGAGCAGTGTAGATTTTGCTTTGCTTGATCCTTGGTGTTTCTTCTTTGCGATGGTGTAGACGAGAAATTAGGTTTTCCTCTATCGACTGCAAAAGCCATCGTTTCTGGCTCGGCGGTGCCGTCTCTCATGGTGATAGTCCGACGCTTCTCTTGTTGGGCAATTAGGGCATACGCCTATTTTAGGGTCGGAAGAGGGTCTTTAAGGAGTGTATTGGCTTTGATGTTGGAATAGGACTCATTGAGAGCCATCAAGAACTGCATCATCTTCTTTTTCTGAAACATCTTCTCGAGCCCGTTCTTCACAGAGCAGGTGCAGTTCGGCTTCTTGTCCATTACAGCCAACTCATCCCAGATATTTCTCATCTTTGTGAAGTATGTTGAGACCTTGTCATCACCCTGTTTGCACAATTCTCTTCGTAGGGCATATATTTGAGTCATGTTCGCCTGCTCAAATCTCCCACAGAGATGATCCCACGCATCTGTAGCCTCAGAAAAGTAGACGATAGATTCTGCTATCTCCTTGTAGACAAACTATGCCAACCACGCAATATGCATGTGATTGACCCTTTCCCAAACCTTATACTTCGTGTCGCCAGGATCTGGTGCGATATAGGAGCGGTTCAAGATACAATAATTGTTCTTGGCTTTCATAGCCAGAACAACCTTCCTTTTCTAGCCGGTGAAACCTTCGCCGCCAGAGAACACCGACACAATAGCCATCCCGGGATTGTCGCTTGGATGGAGGTATAATGGGTCATCATAGTCGATTCTCTCCTTGGTGCTTATCCCTTCATCTCCAACTTTCTCTGTTTCCATTCTTGAGGTTCTTGGTTATTGAGGTTGGGATCGGGAGTTGACACGCTGGAAGGAATTAGCATGTAAAACCATGCTCTGATACCATATTGAAAACTAAGTGTTTGAGAGTATTATTGATAATTATCATATATACAACAACAACAGAGAGAAAGACTGCTAACTATCAGACTGTTAACTAACGGTCTAATTAATAACATAGTAGAAGAGTAACTAGCTATAACAAACAGACATCTACGGTTAGATGTAAGTGTCTATATGTTTCAGTAAGGTGATCCTTTTCGTTTATTTCTTTCATTTAATTTCATCTCCTGATTTTATTTGTAACACCCCATCTCAATCCAAATGTGGTCTCGCAACTTAACAACATATATATACATGTCACAGCGGAATTCATTACACTCCAGGACCTTGCCACGGTCTGACGGACAGAATATACCGAACATTAGTACATACAAATCTTAACCAATACATATCCTTCTTACAATCCCTCACAACATATACATCTTACTAACTCAAAATGCCATACGAGTGTACATGCACAACTCGTAGGCCACACTTAATCCGTAACACTTGTACCCCATCTTACTCTCGTGACGGCCGCCTCCTGACGTTCACTTGTGCAGTAAAAACAGCCCCCAAAGGGGGTCAGCACAAATGCTGGTACGATCCTCTCATGGCCCCCAAGCTAACGTGGCTACGACGACTAATTGTCGATAGCATGGAGGTTGATTAGATGCACAACATAATAGAAAGTGCAGTAAACAACATCCAAATATGAACAATCAAAGTTCAAACATAATGAACGACTTAAATGTTCCCTTAATTAGAGAGTTAATTATTTAACTCCCTAAGTTATGTTTCCTCTTAATCTTAGTCCATCCTTATCTTACCTCAATCTTAGTCTTATCTTAGTCTTAGAAACAACCATCCTTTAAAAAGGAATGGATGTAGCTTATCTTAGTCTTATAATACAAACCATCCTTTAAAAAGGAATGGTTGCAACTTATCTCAAACCTTATCTTAATCTTAGAATACAAACCACTCTTTAAATAGAAATGATTGTATCTATCTCAATGTTTATTTTTGTCGGGTCAAAAGCGACCCTAGCCAATGAGCTATTAACTCCACTGGTTGAATAAACAACTTATCTTATAATTTAGGATTTAGGTGATCCTACCGCACCATCTTAATGCCTCCTACCTTGGACTGTATGTCCAATGTAGCTGAGCCGGCAACCGACCCTAGGCAACAAGTCCGAAGACAAGTCCTTAAGCGGAAGTCGGATCTGCTATAGATACCGACCCCCTTTTTCCTTAGCATGCATGACCGGAGTCAGTCCCGGGTTCCTTACTCCCCCCTTAAATTCCAGTTAGTAGAAGTCTCAAGACAATGTTTGTTGGTTAAACCTCTTTCGGTTATTAACAAACTAATATTAGGGAGCGTTCCTTAGTCTCACTCAATTCCTTACTAAACGTTGGTTAGTAAGTTCTCACGGTAAGTTGTGTTAGTTTTCAAACATCACACAACAATACAATAAACATAATGTTCCGGTTGCATGCTTTATCTTGTTTAGTGAGCACACAAAAACAAATAGCACACAAGCCGAGGGACACCTCGTTAGCAAGCAGGTCACAAGAAGAACTGTACCGTTCACCGTTGGTCGTTTGGTTGCTTACTCTCCTCCGGAGTCCAAACTCTCAAGTCCTAAAACATTGATTCAGTTTTAGGTTATTAATCACTTAACTTAATTCAACTTAATTAACTCACTTAACCCATAATGATTCCCCACCTAACACCTCTTAAGTTTTACAACTTATTCTTACAACTTAACCTTAAACTTTTAAGTTTATACTTAACTTAATCCCTTAGGTCTTATACCTCTACTCAACCTCTATCATCAATATACCTCTATTCTTCATCAATTCCGTTCCCTCTTAATGGTGTACCATTAATACCACTAAACTTTCAAACTTACCGACCGACCTTACCCAAGGTCGGTCCATTCCAGAACTTATTACCGTTTGAAAATTTTACCCCAACCGACCTTGCAAGTCCGGTCCCCAAGGTCGGTCCATTCCCGAGAGTTTTTCCCGTGGAAAATTTAAGCCCGATCGACCTTGCCAAGGTCGGTCCCAAGTTCGGTCGATTCCAGAGACTCAATTCGTACACAAATACAAGCCCGACCGAACTTGTAAGTCCGGTCCCCAAGTTCGGTCGATTCCAGAAACTCTTTCCGGTAGTGTAAACTGAGCTCGACCGACCTTGCAGGTCCGGTCCCTAAGGCCGGTTGGCTCCAGAACCTTGTTTCTAAATTCCCATTTGACTCCAAGCTTCTCCACAAGTTCCCCCATGTGTCCTAATACCATTTAGGCACTTAAACTCTCCTTAGAACTTCCACCAAACTCTCCAAAACAACTTCCAAAGATCTTCTTAAACATTTACTAAATTCTTACAAACACTCCTAACACTTATCATATAATTCCTTACATTTCCAACTTGTAACCTTACCAAAACTTCAACCAACCCAAGTGTTCCCTCCTTAACAGTTTGAGCACTTCATAAACATTATTTTCCATCTTCAGTTCATTTACCAAAACTTCCTCAAGTCATCTTACATATCCATGCACAAATTCCTCTCTTTTCCATTTGTTACTCATCATTCCTAAACTCTTGGACATACCTAAACATTTCTTCTCATCCTCTTAGCACCTTAACCTTGTTCTTCTTTACATTGACCTTCCTACACCCTCCTTAAACACCTACACCCCTTTTACTCAATTACTTACCATTCTCGTGATCTTACTCTCTTATACATTCCTAGTCGATTTCCTCGACAATCGACAACATTCTCCTTCAATCTTCACTCCCATCACCTAAGTCCACTCATTACCATCTAAACTAAAACCTTATTGTTCCACTACTAGCATCATCACTACTTACACAAGCTTCCCAAAACTTTCATTGATATATTCCCTAGTTCATACCTAAATCACCTTAAAGCATTATACACCTTCTCCTCCAAATTTTGCACAAGTCTTACCATTCCTCTTACCATGACTTTGGTGTGTTCAATACACCCACCAATCCTCTAATCCTTCCTAGACAACTCTAGGTCATTCTCATCCTCAAGAACTCCTTAGTTAACTCATTTCCACTCAAATTCCTTTTAATGATCCCAAGTGAATCCTAGGGCATCTTAACTCACCACTACCACTTAAACACTTTGTTTTCTACTCAAATTTCCCCATAGCTTTTCTAGTATATTATCATGCCCAAATGCATTGTTTTCCTCATTCAACCATCTCACATACATCAAGTCTTTTCTCATCATATTTTCTCATCCAAATCAACTCATTCATAATAACTCAATATAGTGCAATAATCTTAAATTGCATAGCACTAAGGCTCTTAAATGACATGGCTCTTAGGCCCTTAAATGACATGAATTTAAACACTGAATTTCCCACATATAAAAGCTTTCAACCTGCAAATACACCCATCAATCTCATAGTAGTTATAATGCTCTTAAAATCCATCTTAAACTTATCTTATTAACTCATTCCATTGGCTCCTTAGTCACAAGTTCACAAGCTTGTTTAAATTCCTTTTTCCTAGGTTATATAACCCATTACCTAATGTAGCTTAAAGCTACATTGGTACTTATCTAAATACCATCCCTTAAAACTTAAACCACCATTAGGTAAGCAATTTACCTTGTTTTTCTCAAGTTTCTCTCAACTTTCTCCTTAGGCTTCTTCCCTTGGAAATCTCGGCCACCATTTAAATTTCCCTTGCCAATGTTCTAATCAATATACATTGGCTCTCATGAGTGCTAAATAATACACTAACCTTAAGGAGTAAACCCTAGGTTAAAAATGTGTTCTAAGGTATAAAAGTGGATGATTACCTTTGGAGTCTCAAAGTAGACTTGGGCATGAATCAAGAGCGACCTCCACTAGTCCTTGGTGAATGAAATTAAGCTAGTTCAAGGTGAAAAACAAAGCCCCCATGAGAAGATATTTTCGGCAATGGAGAAGAAGTGGTGGAAACATGGTTTTTCTTACATTTTCCTTACCTTGAAAGGATGGAGAAGCTAAAGAGCTCTTCAAACTTGATTCTCCTCTATCAATGGAGTTTTCTCATGGCACCAAAATGGAGCCTTGAATGATTTGAAAAGATAGAAAGGAGGGCCTTGACTTAACTAAGACAAATATGCAATTTGTTTTGGATTTGGAGCTTGGAGTTGCATTTGGCAAGTGAATGAAGGTGAGGAGCCATGGATGGAGCTTCACGTTTTCCTTGGAAGAGAAGAGGAAGAAGAAACCGGTGGAAAGAAGAGAATAAAGAGAGAGAAGAGGAAAAGTAGCTTATAAGGAGATATTTGTTTTATAAAGCAAATAGTAACTTTACTTATTTCCCTCTTCTTTTCTTAAGTTGGATGACTCATGTGGTGACTCACCACTCTCAAAAATCGGCCCCCTTGTTAAATAAGGGCATTTTTGGCCTTTGTTGACCAATTAACTAAACTAAGTTGATTAAAGACTAAACTAGGCACTATTTGGCACTATTCACAAATTAGAGCACAAATTTGTGAAAATTTTGGTTTCTCATTGATCTAGACTTCCTAATGTGATACTAATTAGTACACATTTTGATTAAGATATAATCATAGGCATTTAGCCACTCAAAACCCATTTCTAAGACAATTTCTCAAAAAGGTGCTTTAAGGAGTCTTAAAGCACATTTTGTGTTTAAGCTTGTTTTTGAGCTTGGTTTTCTCTTCTAATTGGTTTAAAATGACCATTAGGATATTACTAAGGTCTTAGCATGATGTTTGGGTACTCACCCAAGTCTCTCCAAGCTTAGAGCACATTTTTGCCTTAATTGCCCTTAAGGCATTTCCTTAAGTTTTCCTTGGTTTAAATTGTCTACCAATCTTTATAAGGCATATTTTAGCCTTACTACATCATAATTTGATGTTTACTTAGCATACTTAGGTTTGGGGTATTTCAATCTACCCCCCTTAAAAGAACTTTGTCCCCAAAGTTCCCATGCATCTTATCTTATTAGAATACATGTCTTACCTCATTCCATAGATCATATAGATCATACTTATGTATACTTAAACTCATTGAATCATTAGATCCACCATATGATTATACTTAAATATCACACAACACGCTTGAGCATGTATAGCACTCAAAATTCCCTTTGTTCCTTTTGATGATTAAAACATTCACATAATTTCCCACGTATTCTCCCATGTCACCGGTCCGTAGACAATGGCTCGTTCGTCCTCGTCACCATGGGCCAGAATACAAAACAACTCTGCTCTCCCCATGTCACCGGTCCGAAGACAAAGGCTCGTGCGTCCTCGACTTCATGGGCGAGACTCAGTAAAAAGGTAATCCTTTTTACGAGGTTATGTGAGGAATAATTCCTCTAATTAAAAATACAATCAACTCCAATTTCGTTTTATCCTAAAGTCTCTATCCATAGCGTGATTTAATTGTGACCACTGGTAGGGAGTTTTAGGAATCATCCAACCCTGATGTGATCAGCATCAGTGTTGAACTATCCTTCCACCCCAATTTGTGTTCGGTTGCCCTTGATCCCTAGAAAATCAAGTTCCACCTCCCACATCATTTTCAAACATCAAATAATTCACTCATGTCCAATTTTCTATCTTTTTAGTTCTTCTAATCATAATCAATACATCTCAAAGGTGTGGACTCAGTCCATCAAACATTCCCAATTCATCTCTTAATACTCACCTCAGGGCTTAAATTCCTACTAAGTTCTATAACAGTCTCATACCAACTCTCACCATCTTATACCTCATAGGATTACAATTTCCTTCCTCATACTCATATCAAATAATATCTCATAGTGTTATCTTATTCTTATCTCACATGTAGTTTCATACCGACCCATATCTCATATATTCCATATTCCTTAAGTCTCCTTAATCCTCTTCCTTAATTCTCTTAACTTGTACTCACACCGGAGTTAACAAGATAGGTACTTAATATGTATGGTATTCACATCTTCTGTGCGCAATAACCATATTTTATCTCAAAATGTTTATGTAAAACATATTCTCAAATTATTTTGTGCTATGTGCACCGTAGTTTATGTACTAAGTACATAAGCATACGCTAAGCGGTTTTCGCTCTACCCCCCTTAAAATGGATTACGCCCACGTAATCAACACCATATCATTCTTGAACATAAGTTCAAGATGTCTAATTCTCACCAAGCATTCTAGCTTCCATGTCATCTATCTCACTTACGTTTCGATCAGGGGGTCATAACTATGCTAATGACTTAGTCTCTGCATCGAGGATTCTTAACGGTACTTGTACCATATTCTTAACTTAGTTTGGTCTAACCTCAAAGGTACTGATCTGCTAGCTTTCGCTGCACAACTCTGATAGTCTTAGGCTTAACTGCCTCGCTTATCCTTTTTATAGTATTGTATATCTTCCTCCTGCGTGCTTATGGTTTAGCACTAAAGGTCCCTCAATGGTCACGTGTTATCTTTATATATATATGGCCTTGATGAGTTGTAGCTCGTCTATCCAGTCTTCCTGGAGATCTAGTGTTTGTATTCTTAGTGTTTTTTCAAGTGTCTAAATTGTTCTTTCCATCTGACCTTTGGTCTGAGGATGATTCTTAATCTGAAACTACTGTTTAGTGCTTATTGCGCTTTACAGTTTAATTTCTTACATCTTAAGACATGTCCAATGTCTATACTTAACAATCCATGCTCTTCGCACTTCATAGTCCTTAATTATTTGTTCTCTGATTCCTTTGTGTTGTCGGTTCAACTGAATTCTTTCTCTTCAACTGTTTGTGGTAATGGCTGCTCTCGTCTGATCTTGTGTCGTTGTCCGTGGTACGGAGTCGACTACTTCCCGTGTTCCTTACACCACTCGTCTACATGCATGGGGTACCTTACTGGTACATTACTACTTACCCGACTAACTCATAAATGAGCGTGTCAGGCCTGCAAGCCCCCGTGGGGTGCAGTCGTCCCACATCTCGTTTTAATAAACTCGTAGTGTTCGTCACACGTTTATCCATTGCTAACTATAAAGTATTCTGTTGTCGATCTCCTCTTTCATCGATCCATAATAACACTTATTGTTCTTCTTGAACTTAATCAAGGGAAATCCATTTACTGTATTCTTGGGTATTGTATACTCTAGTTCCTTCTGTATCTCGTACTGATTCGGTCTCTTAGTGACTGAGGTCTCTTTCCTTAGGGCCTCTTATCTCGTTTCTCATATTTGCTCTACTAGGAATGCACTTCCAGTTCCTTAAGGAATGGGTAGTGTGCTTCCTGTGAAAGCTTACCTAACCAGGTCTAGACTACTAGCATCGATGCACAGTTTGTCTTCCATCTTGTTCCCTTATTATACTGGTCTTAGCTCATAAATCTAATTGCCTTAGTGTCAATATTTGACGGCTCATACATAACGGTCGCTTTACCGCGCACCATGACTTAATCCCCTCATATAAATATTGTACTCACGACCTCTACTACCGTGGTAGTTGGCCTTTACCTTGTTGCTCATTGATGGCGCAACTACTTACTCATTTACTCTAACATCTTATCTTACATTCAATCCCTTCTTGGTGTAAACACACTGGGAGTTCTCTAATTTCGGTGTTTGGCGGTTGTTATACCGTGTTGTAAAATGGTTGACTCTTAATATGAAGATGTTCTGCTTCAATCTCAGATTCGTAAGTAGGCTAATTTCTCTCGCATTCTTTCATCCTTATGATGTTGTTTACCATGTAATTTAACCGGTTCCTGAAGAAGTCATCCGCTGAATCACAAGCTCTTCTGAGCATTGGTCACTTGACGTGCCATAATGTGCACTCACAATGTTTATCTCTGACGATTACTGATTCTTACATCCTGGGTGTTGGATATGGGGTCTATCTCTGCAGCCTTCCTTATTACTCGAGTGTATCTGGTATGTTCTAAGGTAATCTCAAGGTTTACAGTTTCCATTCTCTAACAAAAGTGTATTATTTCTCGAATAAGTGAAAGCCCTTTTTGAGGGGTTTATTCCCACTCTTGGCCTCACAACAAGGAGAGGTATCCCCACCCTAAAGGCATGGTTCGTTCTCCGCCCCTGTCCTTAGCATTATCTCAATATTCTCATTGGTACCCTTTCCTGGTAATATTTTCCCCAATCTAAGTTATAGGTTTGTAACCGTTCACATCTACACATTGTAGTTCCTTCATGGCTTGAATAAGCTCTTTTACAACTTACTGCGCCTCGTGCTCTGATGTGGTTAACATCCTTGGCTCGTAGGCTCTTAGTGCTTAATGTCATTGGGTGAGAGCCGGTGCTCGGTTCACTCCCTGTACTCTTACTCATCTGTGGGTTATCCTCATAAGATTCTGGTTCTTAGACGCTATCCACCGTTAGGTTACATTTTAAATGTAGTATCGGATTTCATGGTAAGTTGCTGCATCCTGCTTCCTGCTATGGAAGTTTATTCAGGTGATCTGAGGTTACTTAATGTCTTTGACAATACTGTCAATTTACTAGACTTATGTCTTTTAGCAAATAAGGCTAAGTTCGTATTAGGCGTTTGCCTTACGGTGTCCAAGTCGGACATCGTCCCGTCATCTTATTTTCCCACCTCAATGCTTCGTTCAACTTCCGTTGACTACGCCACCCGTTGATGATTGTTCACACTTGGGTGTTAATGAGTTAGGCAAACAGTATTAACTGTCATTCATCAGTTGTCAGGCTCGACCATGCCCGCTCTGTGGGGGTAGTCCTCTGAGCTTTCTTTTCCCAGGGTTGTACGTCTTTAATCCTAAGTAGGTTATAGCTTACGTTCATTTCTTTTATCCTTGTTTCCTGGGTTTTCCAACATCTTCATTGAAGAATGTTTACGACTGGTATCCTCAATGATCACCTCGGGAGTCTTATCCCGTTCTTATTGAAAGTTTTTATGTCGACTGTCTCCATTGTATTCCGTAATGCATTCCTTGTATGTTATTGCTTACATAGTGTTTTGCTCGGATTATTGAGCGATCTCTTAAGTTCTTCTCTTTGAGATCCGGGTTTGGTGTCCTTACCGTACTGTCGGTTGTGGTTGTCGTAGTAGGTTATACTGTTGCTAATATTCATATGGTTTAGTATTTCGTCCAAGTTCAGCTCCCGGCTGACTGATGTGTCACCTCATCTTATTATGATCAGGTCGTCGGGCCTTTCCAAGGTCTCGTTTTCCCGTTCTTATGGATTTACTGTCCGGTATTAAAATGTACTACAACTGTAGCGTTCTATTACCTCGCCATGATGACTTTCCATACTATTTAACCGTGGTAGCACTTGCTATGGCAAGTGCGCCATGCAAGATGGGTTACCGGTACTGTGTGCGTCGGTAGTGGTACTTCCACCTGATCTTTTCTATCTTAATAGTCCTCGGGAATCCTTCGATGTTCTTCCGTTTTGGATAACTAGCCATCCGACAGTTTCCTGTTGTTCTGACCGTACTGTCACTTATCCGGGCGTTCCTCTTTCTGAGGGAACCCCTTATTATTTTCTGACATCTTAATCCTCACTCCCGTTTCCACACATTTTGTCGTGGTTACTAAGTAATGATCCTCCTTTAGGCACTACATCGTAGTCCTATTCTGGTGTATAGTTGTATGAGTTTCTACTGTCGTCTGCGTTATGTCGGCCAGGTTTGCAACCTTTCTCATTATATGGGGTTTGGAGTTCCCGTTTCTAGCGAGTCCTTCCAGTATTCTTAACTCTCATGCTTGGTATTATCCCACTGTTATGCTTATTCGGACCACTGTCCCGTACTCACGTCACTTATCTTTTCTTACCCATTGCACCTTTAGTGCTTTTCTTATCATTGGTATGGCGGGTTATTTCGACTGCGTAGCATGTCGACCCATGTTGCCGGTAATTACCATTCCCTTATTGATAGAATTCCATAGGTAGCGCCTGTTTCTCTGTTGCGCTCCAATAAAAAAAACGTTCAAGTTCTCATAAACTGTTGTTCAACAAGATGTTTCTCGTATTGCTTACTGTTAGCTAACTGCCAGATCGGGTTTTTCCTGAGTAAGAGAAGGCTTTCTTCTCTCTGGCGTTTGTTCCACATATTCAGGGTTAGGGATGTGGAGGGCGGGCCTAGGTTCTATGGATATCCGGTAAATACCGGGAAGTCCTAACTAACGCGCCTCTCACTCTATCACTCAACCCTTAACCCATAACTCAAGTTCAACCTCTGTATTCTCCTAAGTTCGGTATTTCTTGTCTTCAGAGCGTAACTACGCTCTGATACCACTTTTTGTAACACCCCATCTCAATCCAAATGTGGTCTCGCAACTTAACAACATATATATACATGTCACATCGGAATTCATTACACTCCAGGACCTTGCCACGGTCTGACGGACAGAATATACCAAACATTAGTACATACAAATCTTAACCAATACAAATCCTTCTTACAATCCCTCACAACCTATACATCTTACTAACTCAAAATGTCATACGAGTGTACATGCACAACTCGTAGGCCACACTTAATCCGTAACACTTGTACCCCATCTTACTCTCGTGACGGTCGCCTCCTGACGTTCACCTGTGCAGTAAAAACAACCCCCAAAGGGGGTCAGCACGAATGCTGGTACGATCCTCTCATGGCCCCCAAGCTAACGTGGCTACGACGACTAATTATCGATAGCATGGAGGTTGATTAGATGCACAACATAATAGAAAGTGCAGTAAACAACAATCCAAATATGAACAATCAAAGTTCAAACATAATGAACGACATAAATGTGTTCCCTTAATTAGAGAGTTAATTATTTAACTCCTTAAGTTATGTTTCCTCTTAATCTTAGTCCATCCTTATCTTACCTCAATCTTAGTCTTATCTTAGTCTTAGAAACAACCATCCTTTAAAAAGGAATGGATGTAGCTTATCTTAGTCTTATAATACAAACCATCCTTTAAAAAGGAATGGTTGCAACTTATCTCAAACCTTATCTTAATCTTAGAATACAAACCACTCTTTAAATAGAAATGATTGTATCTATCTCAATGTTTATTTTTGTTGGGTCAAAAGCGACCCTAGCCAATGAGCTATTAACTCCATTGGTTGAATAAACAACTTATCTTATAATTTAGGATTTAGGTGATCCTACCGCACCATCTTAATGCCTCCTACCTTGGACTGTATGTCCAATGTAGCTGAGCCGGCAACCGACCCTAGGCAACAAGTTCGAAGACAAGTCCTTAAGCGGAAGTCGGATCTGCTATAGATACCGACCCCCTTTTTCCTTAGCATGCATGACCGGAGTCAGTCCCGGGTTCCTCACTCCCCCCTTAAATTCCAGTTAGTAGAAGTCTCAAGACAATGTTTGTTGGTTAAACCTCTTTCGGTTATTAACAAACTAATATTAGGGAGCGTTCCTTAGTCTCACTCAATTCCTTACTAAACGTTGGTTAGTAAGTTCTCACGGTAAGTTGTGTTAGTTTTCAAACATCACACAACAATACAATAAACATAATGTTCCGGTTGCATGCTTTATCTTGTTTAGTGAGTACACAAAAACAAATAGCACACAAGCCGAGGGACACCTCGTTAGCAAGCAGGTCACAAGAAGAACTGTACCGTTCACCGTTGGTCGTTTGGTTGCTTACTCTCCTCCGGAGTCCAAACTCTCAAGTCCTAAAACATTGATTCAGTTTAGGTTATTAATCACTTAACTTAATTCAACTTAATTAACTCACTTAACCCATAATGATTCCCCACCTAACACCTCTTAAGTTTTACAACTTATTCTTACAACTTAACCTTAAACTTTTAAGTTTATACTTAACTTAATCCCTTAGGTCTTTATACCTCTACTCATCAATGCCCTCTTAATGGGGTACCATTAATACCACTAAACTTCCTTAGGGTTTTTTTTTTTTTTTGACAACTTAAGGGTCGACCGACCTTACCGACTGACCTTACCCAAGGTCGGTCCATTCCAGAACTTATTACCGTTTGAAAATTTTACCCCGACCGACCTTGCAAGTCCGGTCCCCAAGGTCGGTCCATTCCCGAGAGTTTTTCCCGTGGAAAATTTAAGCCCGACCGACCTTGCCAAGGTCGGTCCCAAGTTCGGTCGATTCCAGAGACTCAATTCGTACACAAAATACAAGCCCGACCGAACTTGTAAGTCCGGTCCCCAAGTTCGGTCGATTCAGAAACTCTTTCCGGTAGTGTAAACTGAGCTCGACCGACCTTGCAGGTCCGGTCCCTAAGGTCGGTCGGCTCCAGAACCTTGTTTCTAAATTCCCATTTGACTCCAAGCTTCTCCACAAGTTCCCCCATGTGTCCTAATACCATTTAGGCACTTAAACTCTCCTTAGAACTTCCACCAAACTCTCCAAAACAACTTCCAAAGATCTTCTTAAACATTTACTAAATTCTTACAAACACTCCTAACACTTATCATATAATTCCTTAAATTTCCAACTTGTAACCTTACCAAAACTTCAACCAACCCAAGTGTTCCCTCCTTAACAGTTTGAGCACTTCATAAACATTATTTTCCATCTTCAGTTCATTTACCAAAACTTCCTCAAGTCATCTTACATATCCATGCACAAATTCCTATCTTTTCCATTTGTTACTCATCATTCCTAAACTCTTGGACATACCTAAACATTTCTTCCCATCCTCTTAGCACCTTAACCTTGTTCTTCTTTACCTTGACCTTCCTACACCCTCCTTAAACACCTACACCCCTTTTACTCAATTACTTACCATTCTCGTGATCTTACTCTCTTATACATTCCTAGTCGATTTCCTCGACAATCGACAACATTCTCCTTCAATCTTCACTCCCATCACCTAAGTCCACTCATTACCATCTAAACTAAAACCTTATTGTTCCACTACTAGCATCATCACTACTTACACAAGCTTCCCAAAACTTTCATTGATATATTCCCTAGTTCATACCTAAATCACCTTAAAGCATTATACACCTTCTCCTCCAAATTTTGCACAAGTCTTACCATTCCTCTTACCATGACTTTGGTGTGTTCAATACACCCACCAATCCTCTAATCCTTCCTAGACAACTCTAGGTCATTCTCATCCTCAAGAACTCCTTAGTTAACTCATTTCCACTCAAATTCCTTTTAATGATCCCAAGTGAATCCTAGGGCATCTTAACTCACCACTACCACTTAAACACTTTGTTTTCTACTCAAATTTCGCCATAGCTTCTCTAGTATATTATCATGCCCAAATACATTGTTTTCCTCATTCAACCATCTCACATACATCAAGTCTTTTCTCATCATATTTTCTCATCCAAATCAACTCATTCATAATAACTCAATATAGTGCAATAATCTTAAATTGCATAGCACTAAGGCTCTTAAATGACATGACTCTTAGGCCCTTAAATGACATGAATTTAAACACTGAATTTCCCACATATAAAAGCTTTCAACCTGCAAATACACCCATCAATCTCATAGTAGTTATAATGCTCTTAAAATCCATCTTAAACTTATCTTATTAACTCATTCCATTGGCTCCTTAGTCACAAGTTCACAAGCTTGTTTAAATTCCTTTTTCCTAGGTTATATAACCCATTACCTAATGTAGCTTAAAGCTACATTGGTACTTATCTAAATACCATCCCTTAAAACTTAAACCACCATTAGGTAAGCAATTTACCTTGTTTTTATCAAGTTTCTCTCAACTTTCTCCTTAGGCTTCTTCCCTTGGAAATCTCAGCCACCATTTAAATTTCCCTTGCAATGTTCTAATCAATATACATTGGCTCTCATGAGTGCTAAATAATACACTAACCTTAAGGGTAAACCCTAGGTTAAAAATGTGTTCTAAGGTATAAAAGTGGATGATTACCTTTGGAGTCTCAAAGTAGACTTGGGCATGAATCAAGAGGGACCTCCACTAGTCCTTGGTGAATGAAAATAAGCTAGTTCAAGGTGAAAAACAAAGCCCCCATGAGAAGAGATTTTCGGCAATGGAGAAGAAGTGGTGGAAACATGGTTTTTCTTACATTTTCCTTACCTTGAAAGGATGGAGAAGCTAAAGAGCTCTTCAAACTTGATTCTCCTCTATCAATGGAGTTTTCTCATGGCACCGAAATGGAGCCTTGAATGATTTGAAAAGATAGAAAGGAGGGCCTTGACTTAACTAAGACAAATATGCAATTTGTTTTGGATTTGGAGCTTGGAGTTGCATTTGGCAAGTGAATGAAGGTGAGGAGCCATGGATGGAGCTTCACATTTTCCTTGGAAGAGAAGAGGAAGAAGAAACCGGTGGAAAGAAGAGAATAAAGAGAGAGAAGAGGAAAAGTAGCTTATAAGGAGATATTTATTTTATAAAGCAAATAGTAACTTTACTTATTTCCCTCTTCTTTTCTTAAGTTGGATGACTCATGTGGTGACTCACCACTCTCAAAAATCGGCCCCCTTGTTAAATAAGGGCATTTTTGGCCTTTGTTGACCAATTAACTAAACTAAGTTGATTAAAGACTAAACTAGGCACTATTTGGCACTATTCACAAATTAGAGCACAAATTTGTGAAAATTTTGGTTTCTCATTGATCTAGACTTCCTAATGTGATACTAATTAGTACACATGTTGATTAAGATATAATCATAGGCATTTAGCCACTCAAAACCCATTTCTAAGACAATTTCTCAAAAAGGTGCTTTAAGGAGTCTTAAAGCACATTTTGTGTTTAAGCTTGTTTTTGAGCTTGGTTTTATCTTCTAATTGGTTTAAAATGACCATTAGGATATTACTAAGGTCTTAGCATGATGTTTGGGTACTCACCCAAGTCTCCTCAAGCTTAGAGCACATTTTTGCCTTAATTGCCCTTAAGGCATTTCCTTAAGTTTTCCTTGGTTTAAATTGTCTACCAATATTTATAAGGCATATTTTAGCCTTACTACATCATAATTTGATGTTTACTTAGCATAGTTAGGTTTGGGGTATTTCATTATTTCATTTATTCTTTACTAGCTATAACATTATACTAATATATGATATATATATATATATATATGGATGGAGCTAGGAAATTTTTGTGAAGGGTGAGATTTTTTTTATAATATTAATTAATATTTTAAATTAATATAAAATTTCAATATTCTTAATTACATTTTAAAAATTGATATTAGATATGGGATTTGACATAAAAATTAAATTATAATTGAAATATATAGATTAATATATAATGATGTTTGTTTTACCTTTTTTTATTTCAAGTTTTAAAGAACTGGTATAATATGTTAATATAAACGATATAGAACAATAGTTCTAAACTAGTAGTTTTTTCCTAAAAACTTATTTTAGTAATTATTTTGAGTAATTCTAACATTATTTTTAATTTTTAAAATATTCAATAGTTGTATTATGAATAAAACAGGTACATGATTACTATGAATGACATAATAAACGCTTTTACTTTTGAATATAAAGCTAAAATAAAAATATTAAGAGTTTTTCATATATAATAGACTAAATTTTTTTTTTACAATATAATTCTAAATCAGATATTACATATTAATTAAAAATTGATAATAAATAGAAAATAGTGATATGTTGGTGATATTTTACAAACTGTTATAAAATGAATAAATATTTATTAATATAAATAAACTATATAATAAAAAAATCTAAAACTAACTTAAAAATAACCTAAAGAAGTTAGGGGTCTCCACTGCTGATAACTATTCACCGAATCGGCTGATGACTATTCACCGAATTAAGCTCCGTTCTGTGGCCAGATTAATATGGCATGTTTTCTAAACGCAACAATAACTAGCTTTTGGATAAAGGTTTTTGTGAGAGGGACAGTGGGACCCAATAGAAAATACAACCAGTAAAATTAGGACAACTGGCAGATGAAGCTAGATTAATCTAGTAAAAAAAATAGATGTGCTGAGCGAACAACTCCTTAGTGAGTTATCACGTATCACAAATTTAAGTATATTTCACCACTTAGAATTCAGTAGGATTGTAAGGGCATCCACAATAGGGATTCTTGACACAATTACATATGTGAAATGTTCTACAATGGTGAGGATTCCACCAATTTTCTCTCTCCAAGGTTCTTAAATAAGAACCACACTTTTTATGACATATTAGACCCACATATGTGTATCTCTCTTTCATATTTTATCTCACATCTAAATAGTGATAGTTTATTGGTTATTCATTAAGAGAGAGAAGATTAAGAAACTTTGTTATTGTAGTGAATAGAGTTCCTTAAGTAATAAAATATAATTTTTAGATGACATGACACCTAGGAATGTGTTAAGAAACTTAAAACCATTGTGGATGCCCTAGTTGTAACCTAAAATGGTCCTCGTCTCAACAACATAAATACCTCATACGACAGTAAGGGTTCAGACTCTATAGTTATTATCTGACTGGCTCTAAATTCAAAAAAAAAAAAAAATTATCTGACTGGCTCTGAAGATGGGCTGAGAAACCGATAGCAATAATTACGATAATATGGCCCATCAGTTTATTTGGGCCTAACCCTAAACAACAATTTTTCTATTTAAGTTCTCCGTCGGTTTCTTCCAAGTCACATCCATGATTCTCCACTCTAGCCTCTAGGGTTTCATTCCATCGGAGCAGGACTACGAGTCTCCTCCACTCTTCAGTCTGCGTGCGCATCCGCGTCTATAGATTTTTTTGCTGTTGCCTTCACAATCCTCCTTGAATCTGAAAGCTTCATTTACTGGTTTATGTGGATGTTCAATTCCCGTATGACTCGTTCCCTTGAAGCGATATTGATTCGTGATGTTACCTTGTAGACCGCTCTCCTTCGTCCTACTACCAACGGAAGCTGGAGGGCACGAGGGAACATCTACATTTCATCTCATCTCAGTCACTTTCCCACTTGTAATCTTGTTTGCTAATCTGTTTTTCTAAAAGTTGCAATATATTTAAACTGAGTGGAACTGTTCCGGATTTTTTTTTTTTTTTTTGTGTTCACGTTGCTGTACGTATAGGCTTCATTTGTTGGTTTATGTGGATATTCAATTCCCTTACGACTCGTTCCCTTGAAGCGAAATTGATCCGTGTTGCTCCCCTGTATTTACTTTCTCTTTCGTCCAACCTACGGATGCTGGAGACACAGGGGGACAGCTACATTGATACTCATTTTTTCATCATCACTTAATGTTTTTGAGTTAGTTCTGAACCTTGCTTGTTTTGCCGGATTTTACCAAATCGGTTAATGACTTTTTTAATGAGTGGATTCACTGTCCTAAAGTTCGTGTATTGTCTGCTATATGTTAATTAGTTGCAATGTCCTTCACTGAATCCAAATAGTCATCTTTCTTCTCACGCTATCCTCTACTTCATAGTAATAGTGTACGATGGACGTCGAGGAGCCACACTGTCATTAATACTCTTTTATTGTTACAATTGCTATGGAAAAATCATGGATCTGGATATTTCATCAACTGTACTGCATGTTGATTATCCCATTAAAAACATCTAATCTCAGGAACTAGGTTCTTTGAACATAGGCACAGATTGGTTAACATCTGGTAGGCCGTGCCAAATTAGGAACATTTTTTCAAAATAGAAACATAGAGACTTAATGATACAATCCTGAATGTCTTTATACCGTATATCAATATAGACATCTCGCCTCCCTAAAGAAAGCTACAGGAACGAGTATCATCCCTTTAGTGCATTGATATAATCTAGAGTGCATTATAGAGTCACTGTCTGAAAACTGACATTCTGATGGATTTCGTCCCATACACATTGGCAGTTTTAATCCCAGAAGCAGAGCTGAAGACTTTGCTATTGCTGATGCCCATCCTAGAATGTCATCATGTATATCTTTGCACCGTGCGCCATGTGAACCTTGACATCAACCGTGTTATTTGTTCGAGATGTATTAAGGTTTGGCCTTGATCCATACCAGAGGGAAGTTTGTAGTCCTCTGGTGAAGCATCTATAGCAGGTTTGGCAAACCTCTCAATTGACTACCACTTTCTAGTACTTCCTCTTAGTAAGAGGGAGTGGGTCATACCGTCGATTTTGCCCAAACATAGAAATCACGAGCTTGCACCATCTTTAACTTTCCTAACATGGCATGGAAGGATTCATCGCAATGTCCTCCACACAAACAGTTGAATTTTTTTCGGCAATGTACATTTCTGAAGCTGCACAGAGTAATATGAATATGATATGCATCATCTTTCTTTTATACGGGATTCATCCCAATATCCATTATGTGAACTGATCAACCAAGAGACTAGGTCATCACCCTTGACCAACTTGGGCTGATACCAAGACCAATGTCAGGATCTTTCTTTTGTTGATGAGCAATTCTGGTAGTGTTATCATTGCCCATTACTCTTTTATCACCATAGAAAGTGTTGGAGATCAAGTGTGAATTATGTAGTTAGTAAGTAGCTTATATAGTTTTGAGCTATTTTTCAACCTTATTATAGGGTCTTGCCAGTATATGGGTATTTTATACTCCCTTTGTTCATTTTTAACTGTTGTTTTAGATTCTAAATTTTGTTAGGAAATATCTGACGTTTTAGAGTTTTCATCAAAAAAATGTTCAATTATACCCCTCCTCGTTTACTAAATAAAAGAATAAAAAAATCTCTATTTATGTTTCCTATACAAGTCTGACAACAATGAAAACTGAAACAAGTAATCGCGTGTCTCTTTCTATTCCAATTTATCACTATTCCAATTTATCACTATTTATATTTACTAAATGAATCATCTTCAACCTTTTTTATCTTCTCCTTACTCTCTCCAACAATTAACTGACTTCTATAAGGTAATTACATATATTTTCATCAATCATTTTATTTACGTGTTATTTTTGATCGCTTCTTTTTTTTGCATGCAGCTTGACGATGAAACAAGAAGATGAGAATGGAAAGAAAGTTTTGTTTGATTTTGATTTGAATCTACTGATTGTAGGTGATGAAAGCAAACAGAAAGCGTCAAGCTTGAAGAAGATGGCAACCTGGATTTCAGTAGTTCATCAGTCATAGATATGGAGAATGGTGAAGGCAAGAAGGGATGCGGATTTGATTTAAACAAGATTAATCTCAACGAATACCGTTTTCAATGTGACGACAGGATGAATGAGATACTTTTAGGAATATTAAGAATCTATCATCCAAATTTCTTTTAGAGCTAGATTTATGTATTTTGACTACACCAGAGACAAACACAACGATTATGCTTACTCTGGTTGTTTTGTGACTGGTCTATACTATAATCGTTTGCGAATCACCAACTTTTTTGAAATTTCATGCATTCTTCACCTTCCGATGGAGGGTCCAGAAGAATCGTCAGCACCATCACTGTCTTTGAGAAGCACCAAACAGAAATCTTTCGACAACCCTATATCGACTTCGTCTGGCGAGCAATGAAGAAGAAATTTGATAATCTCTGGTAAGCAGTGGACCAATTCCGCAGATGACACGCTCGGTGATGCGGGTGCCTCCGTCGATTGATTCTCCATTTCTTCCATAGTCAACTGTGTAGCAGCAAAATACTGCGTTTGCATACGAATCCAGTGGCGGAGGCAGGCTTTTCCGAAGGGAATAAAACACCCCCTAACTTACATAAATTTGTAGTGTAAAAAAATTTTTTTTTTAGAAAAATTTAGTAAAAACACCTTAACAGCGTGAAGTAGACAGGAAGCCGCGCGATGGAAGATTAGTGAGAAGCTTGGAAGCACCAGTACTTCCGCTGTCACACCTCGCATCCTTGACAGATAATTCCTCTTCCATGGGTGCTGCGCACGAAGAAGAGATGAACCCGGTAGTAGTTGAATAAAGTTTCACTGGCGCTGAATTCTTTCTTGAATGCGCTGAACTCATATATAATTGGGGTTAATGAATTTATGGATTAATACGTATAATTAATAATTACTCATATATATCTGGCGTTAATACGTATTTCCAGTTTCTTGCATACGTTTTTTTTAATTCAGAGGCTAATGAGTAGCAGTTTACAACTGGGATTAATACGTATTTCCAGTATTAATCAAAATCAGAGCACAAGCTTTTCAAAATTGACACCATCTTCGGCGGTAGTAGATGAGGGAAAATCCATTAGGTTTGAAACAGAAACATGTTTGGACACTATTTCAAAGTAGCAAAACAACATCTATTTTTCCTCCATTCAGATAACTATCTCAAGATTAAAACACACGCACACATCTTCACGCACACATCTTCACTGCAGTACAAAATCATCAAAAGTTGAACAGCCATGGGACCGAGAAGGATAGCTAGTATGCACTAATGATGTATTGCTAAAATGCTCCTAACACGTTGCACCAAATCGTAGTCAACCGATATTTGCTTAGGAAGTACACCGGTTCTTTCCAATCCATTTTTGTTCATGTGTGGAATTTTATACCGGTTTGATCCCTCAACCTTCATTATTTCTTTCATGCACGACTGTAGGGTCAAGAAAATATGATTCACTTTGGATGTCGGGTATTCTTCATAGGCCTTCTCAACTGCAGCAATGAGCTCGTCGACGTTCTGTGTGCACTCTTTATCCTGTAAAGATTGGATGGAATTGAAGAAACCGAGATCTAAAACATTCAAGTCTGGTGAGTTAGCGGGCTGACATGTCAATCGAATGTCAAACCCATTTTGTGAGGCAGCTCTTTGAAATTCCTCATCGTTACAACCAACATGTGTTCTAGCGTTATCCTATTGGATGTATATAGTCTTCCCATAATCATCTTCTGGCCACTTCGACTGAATTGATGGAACAATCTTTTCAATCAGAAAAGCTCGAATAGTTTCTTTTGTCACTGTAACACCCCTACCGTTAATCCTATGTTTACCGTCCAATCATCCCTTAATTCTATCAGTTCGCAGCGGAAGACTACTACTTACTACGGCGGGTGGTACAACGCCGCTAACCGCCCATACGGCAAGCTAGGCTTACCTTACTTACAGTCACGGTCTGATGATCAAAGTATACCGAGCTACTACCATTACTTACCAATTCCGAAAATATAACGTACTTACAATCCTGGATTACCGAGTATTTTAAAGTATCGAATTACATCCTTTACCAATCCTTCCACAAGAATGAGTTTCTACCAACTACTCATCTATACCCAATCTCCATCCTATCAATATCCAAAAAGGTGTACCCCATGGTACACCGGCTATCAAAAAGCTACAGCCGTGTACTACTTAGTACACCATTCATAATTCGTTAATTACAATCCAAAAAGAAGACAAAAGAAATTAAGCTACGTCTCTTCATAGTCTTCACCCATCTCTTGTACCTGCGTGTAGTAAAAACATCGCCCCAAGGGGCTCAGCAAAAGCTGCGCATGAACTCCGCATATACCGCGTGCTAGCTCGGGCACGCCGACTAATTAAGGTCAAATAGGCATGCGGTTCATTTTTAACATACATACATGCTTTGCATACAACATACATACATATACAATACATTACACAATCCAAGATGGCAATATAACAGCACACACTTACTTACCTTCACCGTGTTAGCCAAATTACGCATCCGGGTTAATCGGAATGCTATTTACTCTTTTACTCTTTTCACGTTCTTACTCTTACTTTACTTACTTACATTTACTTACTTACTCATTATTACTTACTTAATCATACTCATGTTAAGTCGGTATGACCTCCGGCCCGAGGACTACACCGTCCCACCACTGGGATTTACTTGACTCACCAATCCGGGATGCTACCCACTTAAGGGATTTGGGCCGCGGACCAGTTTAAGAGTCAGGACTTGGATCCAACCTCTCGTGTCTCCGCATCCTCACGCGTGGCCGAAACTATATCGGACTTCTACTCATTCCAATTTAATTACCAATTTGAGTTAGATTGGTTAGCTTGTTAGGAATCAGTTAGAAGTCCAATCACAAATGATATTCGGTCACAGTACAATATATCATACATTCACACACTCATATTCACCCATACATTTCATGAATTATACAAACTAAGATTTAAGGGAAATATTCACAACATACAACACTACATATTCACAAGTATGCATAATAACTCCGATTCGTGCATTTATCTTCTTTGGTGATCAATTAGCACACAACACACAAATCAGAGTAACCAAGATAGCATACGGGGCATGAGGAATTCATACCGTTCACCGTTGTACTTGTGTCCCAACGTTCCTTCGGTGTTCACAAATCAAACCCTATGATATACATACAATCGAGTGATTAATCTAACTATCATTTACCCAACTCGATTACTCTTACGTTTCCTAAGTTATACTTAATGAGTCCTTTTCCATTCTTACACTTACGCATTACTTAATTACTCTTCTTTTACTTTAAGTTTATCTCCTTACTTAACATTGGTATACTTACATATATACACACATATATATGTGGGTATACATATATATGTATATGTATATTATTATTACTTAATTAAATTTTTTTTTGTATGACTCGACCGACCTTACCCAGGGTCGGACCCAAGGTCGGTCGAAGTCAGTAAGGTACTACGCTGGACAATTACAGGGCCGACCAACCTTGCCAAGTCCGGTCCCAAGGTCGGTCCATTCCAGTAAGTTTTGGTTTCGAAATTCTGGAGTCGACCGACCTTGCAGGTCCGGTCCCAAGGTCGGTCCATTCTAGTAAGTTTCATTACAGGCAAATTTTAGGCCGACCGACCTTGCAAGTCCGGTCCCCAAGGTCGGTCCATTCCAGAAGGTTTTATGACTGGAATTTTTCTGGTCGACGGACCTTGCAAGTTCGGTCCCCAAGGTCAGTCCATTCCAGAAGCTTTCCGTCCTTTGTAAATCTGGGCTCGACCGACCTTGCAAGTCCGGTCCCAAGGTCGGTCCAGTCCAGTGATTGTATTTTTATTTCTGTTTTCAGTTCTATCTTTCACCCATTACTTCCTCATTGTTCCTACACTTAATCCCACATGTTTTACCACTAAATAAACCTCCTAATACACCTTAGTTCATCCATTAACTCCTTACTAATTTCTATAATAATTTACACACTTATTTCCTAACTTCCATTTCAACACTTACATTGTTTCTTCCTAGCATAGTTATGCTACAGATTTTAACACTAACACTCCCCATCATTAGCTCCCTCTTCTAATGTCATTTCTAGAGTTTCTAATGCATTACAATACACTAACTACCTCTCTTAATCCACCCTCTAGCTATCTCAATCAAAATCTGTTACAAGCACATGTTTTACACCCAGTTTCTAGTTCATTAAGTGTTCTATTCCTAGGCAAATTCCGCCATAGTCTCCCCTATATTTTTATACTCTCACCACATTGTTTATTCACACATTTCTATCCATCTCACCTGTTTTCATCAATCATAGATACACAAGGCTCCCATACACAAATATCAACACTAAAACACTCTTAGAAATTCCTGCACACATTATCCCAATTCCCAACTAGGTTTCAACAAGTTTTACATATCTTTTAAAGCTTCAACATAATTTAATTCTCCTTCCACATTACATTATTGTTCATTACCATTTTACAATACCAATGTTTCTCTTTTAAAATCTGTTACATAATTACATACAAGACTACACAAGTGAGTATTCTTACCTTGTTCCTTCTTCTAGTTTATTTTCTTCTTCTTGCTTCTTCTTCTCTCTCTCTCTCTCTCCACCGGTTTAGCAACACAAATTCTCTAACACTACAGCCCATACATATACATACTTCAATACTAAAAACTAACCCTAATCATTATTTAAGCTTTTAATGTAAGTTTTAGGGTTTAGAAATTCCATTACCTTGCAAGGGTATATGTAATGCTTGGAACAGCTCAAGAGTAAGATTTCCCACTCTCCAACAATGCCAAAATCGGCTAGAATACAAAGAAGCAAGTAATGGTTTAGCTTCAAATTTCGTTTTGCCCACAAGGCTAGAAAAACAATGAGGTTTCAAGAATATTTTTACCTCAATATGACAAGGAGAAGGAGGTGGTTCTAATGGTAGTCTTGAAGCTCCAAATGCTCCATACCCATGGAGATGAAAGTTGTCCTTTTTCGGATTTTGAAAAGATAGAAGTGTTCCCCTTGATGAGAGGAAGACAATGGTGCAATTTTTATAACTTTCGGAGGAGATTTAAGGTAGTAACAAGAAGAGGGAAGATAGAGTTTTTGTGAGGTTCTTCAACTCTCCATTGTTTCCGGCTGAGGAAGAAGAGAATAGAGAGGAGAAGGGGTGGGGGTCTGTACGTGAGAAGAGAATAGAATAGAGGAGAGAGAGTGGTGAGTGAGTAAAGTAAGGTGAGTGTTTTACTTTATTACTTTTGTTGTTTTGTAAATAAGAAGGAGTAAGTGAGTGTGTGAGAGAGGGGGGGATGGGATCGGCTGGCACCACACACACACACAAACTTTACTTTTTATTTTAAAAGTGGACACATAAGTTTTGGTTATTTATGTTTCTACCCCACAACTTCCCGTTTTTGACAGTTTTTACTATTTTCTCGTTTTATTGATTTTATTGGTTCTAAAGCTTCACTAATATTTATTAATGATTATTTAGTTGACCAAAATTGTTACGAGTCTATTTGACCCGCTTAAAGTCACGTTTTCCCGGTGACCTCGAAAAACGCGCTTTAAGGTTCGTTAGTGTTTTTAATCCGTTTTAAGAATCTGTTTTCTTCGGGATTTGTTCCCTCATGATTATTTACACTTAATTAAGCTTCTAAATTACTTATTAGCCTAATTAATCACTATTTTTAATTACGGGGTATTTCAGTCACCGACAAAATAGGTTTTGTTACCAAAGTTCCAGCATCTCTATTTTTGCTTCTCCTTATGGCTGGTTCTTTGATGACTAGAGGAAAGATCCCTAGCTTCCCGGAGAATACTTCATTGCCTTATCATCGAATCGTGGTCTTGCTATAGCCGCCAAAAACATTATCTTTTCGATGAAATTTTTACTTTGACATGACCTTAGGGGCTCTTCTTCTTCTTGAAGGAGGTAGTATTTTCTAGACTTCTTCGTCATGTAAAACCACTTCTCATCGATGTGAATGACATTGTACATGTCATTGAATCTTGGATCATGTGGAAGACTAGTAGAATCAAGCATTGATAACAAAACTGAAGTCGTGCCAATTTGTTTTCCGGCTTTAAATGTGGTTTGATCGAGTTTGAGTGACGCCGAAACAAGCCTTCCTTCAAGCTTGCATGCTGATAAGTGCGAAATATATATATAATTTTAGGACTTTAATTCTTCCTATTTTCATAACAATTCATTTCACATTTCTCACTTATCATATGCTTTTCATTCGATTTATGTTTAGATAAAAGTTGATGCATTTTATGTGTCAAATGCAGGAAAAAGTGTTAGATTTATATACACGGCTGCTCACTATATCACATTAATCATACTCAGACAAATGATTACAGCATGATACAAACACATTGATGGAGAGAAATTCACTCGGCATCAATATATACTATAATATATTGTCAATATTGGCAATTCACTCACGCCTGATGAATGATATTCACGATGAACATATTAATTCATCAATTGCTGCACATCAATATCCATCAATTGCTCACGGATATAGCAAGTGATTATTTTATCTTTGACGCCGTTATATATCATTGACGTGGATAAATATTCAGTCACTGCTTATATAAAGACAAGAGTTAGGGTTAATGAAGGGTTTTTTTGGAGGCTACACGCCCACACCAGAGCTCGGTGCTCTGCGCCTCTGTCCTCTCCCTCTTCATCCATCACGGACACCACACCACCTCCATACATCCATATTTCGTTACCAAATCAAGAACTAAGGCCGCAACACAGCAACAGTCCGGTGTGGAGGAGAAAGACCGAGGACAACCGAGACCTTTAGTAAACTGAAAACATTGATTTCTTTATTAATCTATTTGTTATAGGTTTTTTAATGTTTATTTGCTTATTGTTTTGTCCTTGAAACCATGGGTGAGTAGTTTATTTTTAGCTTCCCGAGTTGGGAAGCGAGCCTAATTCCTGACGATTATGTTTTATTAATTTTTCCGTATAACTTTGTTATTATAATTAGTTCGATTCCTGTTCTTAATGTGTTTTAATTATTTGGCCAATAATTAAGATAATTTTTGTAGTTTTCTAATCAACACGCGAGAGCTGAGATAGTAAACTAGACATAGGAAGTCGAACCTGATTAATGACTAGAAGCGTGATCCCGCCTATAGGTTAATCGGACTCCCATAGAAACTGTTCTTTATGCGATTAGTTGTGTCCAGATTAGAGCATTAGTCTGCTGCTAGTTCTAGCAACTAGTTAGGTTTCGTTAGACTTAGCCGTTGATGAATTATTTAAAGTTTCTGAGTGAATTATAAAAAGTTAGGGGAAGAGTTAATAATAAAATCTGAAGAATTAGGTGAGCAGAACAACTCAGGGAGCGCACTTTAATTATTAGATTTCCAAATCGTTATTTGTTTGAGTTTGCTTTGTTCGGTTTATTTGTTCTTTTAATTTCTTTGGTTATTTAAATTTGCTTAGACTAGTAAAACTCCCTTAAAAAGTGATAATTTCGTTTTTTAGTTTAGGTTAGTTTTCTCAATTAGGTTAATTTAATCTGTCAGTTAATTGAAAGAGGTCCCTGAGTTCGACAACCCACTTAATCACTATACCCGCAAAACGATAGGTACACTGCCTAGGTAGAAGTATAGTAACACATATTCTTGCTAACAGGTTTTTGGCGCCGTTGCCGGGGACCTCTGTCACGGTTAATTGACATTTTTATTTATCTGATTGAGATTTTATTTTAGCCTTTTTTTTTTCTTTATTTTAGTTTTGTGTTATTTTATTTCGATACTTTATTGACTTTTATCTCGTCTAGTTCTTCTTCGAATTGGATTTCGTATAGTTTAGGAATACGTGTTTTTTACTTTACGTTTGTTTTTCTTTTCTTTTTATTACTTTTTTTTTGTGATTAGTTTAGATTATGTACAAATTTCATTTGTTTAGGTTTTGTTTCGGTAGTTAAGATTTAATTAGGTTTCAATTATTTACAATTAGTTGGTAGTTAGTTTCATTAAACCGTAATTCTAGGTTAATTAGTTTATTTTATATTCAAGTACGTTTGTTTACTTTCACAGTAGTTTTGCCATCGATTAAGTTTGTTTTATTGGTTTTTTTTATTTATTCAGCAATTCTTCTGTTTATATTTTTTTTCCTTGTTATTCTATTAGTTAATTTTGTTTTTGTGTTCTTTTCTATTTGTGGTTTATTTATTTTTTTGTTGTTTTTGTAGGCAAAGATGGAGGATAACATGGATGAGCTGAGGAGAGTGTTGACACAGTTGGAGACGACGGTTACGATAATGAACATAGAGCGAATTTGAACAGGTATAATCAACCGGGTACTCAAAGTTACAACCAGTTCAGGGGACAAGATTATTACCAGCCACAACAATCATATCGACAAACCCTATTGGTGGGAAAGTGAGCAGACTAGAATGCAGATGGAGGAACAACAATTCTACACTTATCAGGAGCCTCCTAAGGGGATACGAGAAAGATAGAGAGCATGCTTGCAGAGATCCTGGAGCAAAAAAAGCCACTAATGCTAGATTGGCTGAAATTGAATCTAGGTATGATGCCAAATTTGCTGAGCAGAAGCTATAAAACCAGAGTTGGGAAATGCAACTTAATCAGGTCTCACAGCAGTTAGCAACAACAATTGGAATTCTCCCATAGCCAAAGTTATTCGGACCTAGTGGACCAATCTCAAGTGGAGACTTTGATGGGTGAAGACCATTCCAAGCCTATAATTTCTGAAGCTGAAGAGGAGTCTGATGAAGAGGAGGAGCGACATACCAAGAGTGAATTATTTGATGAAGAGTTGGAGCGATTATTTGGGAATTTATATTCCCCTCCTTCAACCTCAACTCAAATAGAGCAACCAGTATTTGAAGATATTAAGCATGCATATCTGTGAACAAGTGGAGGTACCTGATGTGGTTGATTCCGGAGACATTGAAGAAGTTGAATCTCCCTCTGAAGTTGTCTACCAGCAGGGTTATAATGTTAAGTCTCTACAACCAGAAGAGAATGTTTACATCCTTGAATCTGAGGAGAACACCCCGCCGCCAACTGGTCATCAATTTCACACTCATCCCAAAGAGTCTCACCAACAGAAGGAGAATGACTACATCCTCCCATTCGAGGAAGAAAAGCCATTCACACTGGACTTCTAAGAGCAGCGTTACCGACAGTCTTTCTAAACATCAGGTTTTGTGGAGTATTCATTTTCCTATTTTATTGCTAACGTAACGTTTGTTTGATCCAGGTGGTTTGCTTTATTGTCTATTTTGTTTTTGGCAAGGTGTTGTCTACTTTTATTTTTGATCGGGATAACGAGCAGGAGTCTAGCCAAAGACTATAAAGACGAGCAGCTACTGGGAGGCAACCCAGTGGTTAAATTTAAGTTTTATTTTTGGTTTATTTTTGTTTTTTGGTTTTATTTTTGTTTTTCTTTCATTCAGAGATGGCAGTGATGCCCGTGCTTTAATGCAACGCTTTCAGCGTTTTGTGGTAGTTGTGAGTGTGTGCAGATGAAATTTTTATGGTGGTTGATGTACCCCCAAGGCTGGACACTTGCTGGAACACAAGTGTGAGGAACGCTACCCCCCCCCCCCCCCCCTTGTTCAAGCTTAAGTGTGAGGAAGGGAACCTTCCTCAATCTACGATATCAGGGGAGTTTCAGTTTCTCCTTGTTTTTAATGTTTATGTTCAGCCTATCATGACTTTTATGCTTAAAGATTATTTTTATATCAGTCATTATTGTCCTGAATGAAATCCTTGATGAGTTTGCAATATTTAGAAAGTCCTTTTCTTGGTTTTAATTTGTGAACAATGAGGACATTGCTCCTCTTAAGTGTGAGGAAGTAGGGGTACTTTCTAAATATTGACAATTGCACTTAATGCCACATTTGTTTTTTGTTGTCCTCTTATATTGAAAGAATTGCTTCTTTTAAGCGCCAATAAATATTGAATCTTCAGGTGAAAATTTCTGTTGAGGTTTTGAAAACAAGCCTGATGGCCACCTCAAGAATCTTTCTACTTTTGGCTGTTTGTATGTATAGTTTTATCCAAATTGAATCCGTTTTCACTGAAATTTGGTGGATTAGCTGATTATGAAAACTGAATTAGTCTAGTTTAGGACCTTGGGAATGATGAGAAAGTTTGGTATGAAAAGGATAAGGCAAGGTACTCCGCTGATCTGAATTAAAATTTCTGAACCAAAACAGGCCTCTTCATTCGGTTATTAAGTCCTCGGGGTGCCTTAACACCTATCTACCTAAGGTCTCGGGATCTGGGATAGTTGGCCCAAAGCCGTTACATGGATGAAGAGAAAAGTCTGGGGGATGAATTGAATGCGCGAATGAAAGAATAAAATGTTTGAGAAGAAAAGAAATATGGAAAGTAAAACGTTATGTCATTTTGCCTATTCTGATCATGAGTATGTGGTGTTGAAAGGTATCACGGAATAAGGCGTTACTTCACACCCCTTGTCATCCAAAGGTTAGAGGAAGAAATGGTGGAAGATCCCAAACTATTCTATGTTCAGTTTCTATAATCTAACTTCTCCATGCTTTTAACTCTGCTCTTTTTCACTGTTTGTGAAAACCTACAGCAGATAGCAGAACTATTCTTTTGATTGTCATTTTGCTCGTTTTCCATCAGCAGTTGTTTTGATCCTGAGTTAAGATACTACGGCCCTTAAAAGTAGTCATATTCTATATTTGCTTGAGGACAAGCAAAAGCTAAGTATGAGGAAGTTTGATAAGTGTGAAATATATATAATTTTAGGGCTTCAATTCTTCCTATTTTCATAACAATTCATTTCACATTTCTCACTTATCATATGCTTTTCATTCGATTTATGTTTAGATAAAAGTTGATGCATTTTATGTGTCAAATACAGGAAAAAGTGTTAGATTTATATACACGGCTGCTCACTATATCACATTAATCATACTCAGACAAATGATTACAGCATGATACAAACACATTGATGGAGAGAAATTCACTCGGCATCAATATATACTATAATATATTGTCAATATTGGCAATTCACTCACGCCTGATGAATGATATTCACGATGAACATATTAATTCATCAATTGCTGCACATCAATATCCATCAATTGCTCACGGATATAGCAAGTGATTATTTTATCTTTGACGCCGTTATATATCATTGACGTGGATAAAATATTTCAGTCACTGCTTATATAAAGACAAGAGTTAGGGTTAATGAAGGGTTTTTTTTGGAGGCTACACGCCCACACCAGAGCTCGGCGCTCTGCGCCTCTGTCCTCTCCCTCTTCATCCATCACAGACACCACACCACCTCCATACATCCATATTTCGTTACCAAATCAAGAACCAAGGCCACAACATAGCAACAGTCCGGTGTGGAGGAGAAAGACCGAGGACAACCGAGACCTTTAGTAAACTGAAAACATTGATTTCTTTATTAATCTATTTGTTATAGGTTTTTTTAATGTTTATTTTGCTTATTGTTTTGTCCTTGAAACCATGAGTGAGTAGTTTATTTTTAGCTTCCCGAGTTGGGAAGCGAGCCTAATTCCTGACGATTATGTTTTATTAATTTTTCCGTATAACTTTGTTATTATAATTAGTTCGATTCCTGTTCTTAATGTGTTAATTATTTGGCCAATAATTAAGATAATTTTTGTAGTTTTCTAATCAACACGCGAGAGCTGAGATAGTAAACTAGACATAGGAAGTCGAACCTGATTAATGACTAGAAGCGTGATCCCGCCTATAGGTTAATCGGACTCCCATAAAAACTGTTCTTTATGCGATTAGTTGAGTCCGGATTAGAGCATTAGTTTGCTGCTAGTTCTAGAAACTAGTTAGGATTCGTTAGACTTAGCCGTTGACGAATTATATAAAGTTTCTGAATGAATTATAAAAAGTTAGGGGAAGAGTTAATAATAAAATCTGAAGAATTAGGTGAGCAGAACAACTCAGGGAGCGCACTTTAATTATTAGATTTCCAAATCGTTATTTGTTTGAGTTTGCTTTGTTCGGTTTATTTGTTCTTTTAATTTCTTTGGTTATTTAAATTTGCTTAGACTAGTAAAACTCCCTTAAAAAGTGACAATTTTCTGTTTTATTAGTTTAGGTTAGTTTTCTCAATTAGGTTAATTTAATCTGTCAGTTAATTGAAAGAGGTCCCTGAGTTCGACAACCCACTTAATCACTATACCCGCAAAACAATAGGTACACTGCCTAAGTAGAAGTATAGTAACACATATTTCTGCTAACACATGCAAAGTGACATGGTTAACTGATAAAGCTTGAGCTAATGATCTTAATGTTTGTCTTCGATTGAGAGGAACTTCAGCGATGCAATCAAGGCATATTTCAACTCTTTTTCTACCACAATTTTTGGTTTTCCTGTGGGACACATCAACACTTGTTGCACGAGTATATTTAGCTTGTTTCCAAATTCGTTGAGCGCTTCGTAACGACACTGAGAATAAAGATGCAACCTCATGCGTGGTTTGCCGCTTTAACTTGCCAATTACACTTCTCTCAAGCAAAGCATTATAAATTGCCCATCTTTTTTCATTTGATATAAGAGATATGCTTCTACCATGATTTAATTCCGGAGGGATGTGCGAATTCTCTGTTGAAAGAAAAGAATGACAAAAAGTAGGAAATAATATGTTTAGATACTAGCCAATAACAACAATTATCATAACACACAACAATGATAATCATTCTCAACGTTTTTATTTTTATTCAAATATCTCTTGAACATTCCTTTTGATTTTCCGATAGAAATAAGGCTAAAGAGAAATTTAAAATTCTTGAAACACTTTCTAATTAAGCATGGAATTATAATTTAAATTTGGTTTAAAGGAATTTTTCGGGTAGTTAAGAAAAATCAAGAAAGTTACGTAAAGTAAGGAAATTAAATTTTTCTACAAAAGTAAAGGAAATAAATGAAATATAGGAAAGAGTTACTTACCACGTCCTTCTTGATCTGCATTAGTTTCAGTTGTGTCACCCTCTAAAACAGGAAATTCATTTAAATCAAAGGAATCTCTTTCACTTGGAAGAACATTTAAATCAGGGAGGATAGAAGTCATTTTGAAGAGCAAGACTATTTTGTCTTGCTACGCTATGCATAAATAATCACCACCTCTATTATTTCCCTCCATAATTTTTACTTTGATTTAAATTTTAGATTAGAATTCTGATTGTAGTTTTAGTCCAAAATCTTTTTTCATCAATTTTAAATTTTGTTTTGCCTCCAAAATATGCGTACATAATTTAGATTTACATGATTCATTTAAAAAAAATTGAGGTAGGTTTATAATTTGCCGTGCAGAAGTGTAGAAGATCTCCACTTTTTTAGCATTGTTTTACCTGAAAAGAAAAATTAGGAATATGAGTAGTCCTATAAAAAAGAAAATAAATGTAGTCTGAAAACGGTAATCATTTGTTTGCCAGCTATAAAATAGGGTGATTTTAGTCCATTTACAACTCTCCTTAATATTTGTGCACTCCACCTATAACGACAGTTAAAAATGAACGGAGGGAGTATAATTCTCTCCATTGGGTTTATTTTTTCTCCCCAATATTTCTAATATGGTATTAGAGCGTGAGGGCTGCTTTGGGCAATGTGGGAGGCCGCGGAGGTAAGAGACTCACACTTGAGGTAGTGAGTCACAAATAATTAGTTAATTTGTTACATAACTGTAATTTATTAGTGGGTCGGAAGAGACGGTGCTATTTTCTTTACACTTTAGATCACGATTCCTATAGTCTAACCCCATACACGTGTATATAAAATGATACAGATATATATATGCGTGTGTATGGATGTTGTGTGTGTGCATGTAGCATATAGTTTTGAAATGACATGAACTAAAAATATCGATATATATAGGCATTGTAAACATATATACACTGAAGATAGGGTCTATAAAGAATTTCATGGGTGAGAGCGCTTATTTAGCACTACCCGCCTACGTAATGGGAGTGATCCAATTGCTTTCATCTCTAATCAATGAAATCCGGAGAATAATAAATAGATTTTGGTTGGCAGGATCCCGAATCAATTAGGGTAAGTTGGCATAAATGAACCACCCTTTGCAACAGGTCTTGGGCTCCGGAACTTGAGGGCATTGAACGACGCTATGCTTGCTCTGATGTGTTGGAGGGTCAAGCGTCAACCTCATCTTCTAGTATCCAGGATCTCACAGGCTAAGTAGTTCGAGGATAGGAATCTCTTCGATTCTGACTTAGTATACCACCCAAGCTCAATTTTACGCACCTTCTATTAGAAATATTGTGGGGGAGGAATAGACTCAACGGAGAGAATTATATAAAATACCCATATAGCAAGACCCAATAACCCATGAGGTTCCATCCTAAAACCAATTGGCAGTAGATGGAGTAGCTCTAGGCTAAACAAACTACTTGCTAGCTACATAATTTTTAAATGTGGGACTCACACTTGATCTCCAACATCTCCCCTCAATATTTCAATAGTAAATAGAAACACTAGTGGAAAAAAGATTACCACAGTTATTTTGCTCAAAAACCGTGGTTGAAAATCATGCTATACTTCTATCGCAAACTGAGTATAAATGGCGGTTCAAAACCATCGTTTTAAATATGATAAAAAAATTACGGCTCTGGAACCGTCATTTAAAAACTTTATTCACGTGGATTTTACTGACTTTATATGACGGTTATACACGAAACCGTGGTTTATAATCTTAGTTTTTTTTGTCGACTATAAATGACGGTTGCAGCTAATAACTGTCATTTATAGTCTATGATTTTTGTTAAAAAAAATCTCATCATTCAATCTCATGTGCGACAGATGCAGCTAATCACTGATTTTTAATCTAATAGAGCGCAAACGCAACAAAATGAAGAGGCCCGAGCATGTATGTGCCCTACGAATTACGGTTGCAAAATCAAGAGTCAAGAAGAATGAAGAGGCATGTTCCCCGTTCACCAGTGGGTTGTAAAATTACCGTGAGGTTTGTAGAGAATGGATGAGGCGTAGAGCAATGTTCTTTGTTCGCCAGTTAAGGTTGCAAAAATTACCGTGAGTGAAGATGAGGAAGAAAAGCAAAGCATGTTCTTTGTTCGTCACCGTGGGTTGCAAAATTACCGTGAAATATAGAGAATGAGGAAGAGGCGCAGAGCATGTTCCTTGTTTGCCTGCGTGGGTTGCAAAATTACCGTGAAATTTAGAGAATGAGGAAGAGGCGCAAAGCTTGTTCCTTGTTCGCCAGTAAGGATTGAAAAATTACGGTGAGTGAACAGATCTGAAAGAGAGGCGCTGAGCATAAGTTCCTTGTTCGCTAGTTTAAGGTTGCAAAAGTTTATAGTGTAAGAAGATATAGGAAGAGAATAAAGAGAGGCGCGTGTTTTTAAGCCAAAATTTAAAATTTCCGCTTAGAGGCGGACTAATTTCAGCAAAAAATCAAAATTCCTGCATAGACTATAAATGGCGGTTCTGTAGAAAACCATCCTTTATAGTACTCCCGCCACTGAGTATAAATGACGTCATTTATACTCAATGGCGCGATACTATAAATGACGGTTTACCCAGAACTGTCATATATAATTAGTGGCGTGACAGAGTATAAATGACGGTTCCTCCAGAACCGTCATTTATACTCAGTGGTGCGATACTATAAATGGCGGTTCACCTATAACCGTCATATATAGTCAGTGGCGTGACTGAGTATAAATGACGGTTCCCCAGAACCGTCATTTATACTCTGTGGCGCGATACTATAAATGACGGTTCACCTAAAACCGTCATTTATAGTCTGCTTATGTTCAGTATAAATAACGGTTCTGGGTGAACCGTCATTTATAATCAGTATAAATAACGGTTTGTAAATAACCGTAGTTTAAAGGCCGTGGTTTAAAACATTTTATCCAGCAGTGACAATCCTGGTGGGATGGAAATAGTATTGATTAATCTAGATCTGTAGTACATTTTTAAAAGAAAAATGAAATTAGTGACATTTTTATTTCCCCAAAAATGTAATTTTCAAAATAGATTCTATGCTTTACCACTTATCAATAAAATTTTAAAATGTAGGGCAATAAACAAGAGTACCCAAATATTTAATATTTTCCTTCAACACTAACACGATCACTTCTAAGCTTCGAAAGCTCTCTTCTTCTCCGTGGTGGAAGCCTGCTGTATGGCGGTTGCTCTACCACTGCCACCAATCATTACACCTTGCCCAATACCTAAAACTTGCTTCCACTTATGCCTTCGCCTTCTCATCTCCAGTTCTATGCCCGTCTAATGCCGCATAATCCTCCATGAGATTGCTAATCATGGAAACCTTGAGCTTCACCGCAACTGTGCTGTTGCAGCCGTAGTCCTACATGCTCTCTTTATGTCAGCTCAATCCTTTCATATTCTTGTACGCCATTATAATTATCATCACAAACTTTATTGTCCCAACCTCATAGATCATCTTAAACTCCCGTGCTATTTCGAACACCCACAAAGTATAATCTCATTCAAATTTTGCAAGCAAAACCTTCGTTGCACTAAGATGACAATCCCCTACCTTAATGCAATGGTGCTCATAGAGGATAGATGCCTTATTGGAAAGATCTACCAATGACTCGATATGAGCCCTTGGACCCTGTGTATCACCCTTACGAATAGTTGGGCCCCATTCGGAACCTTTAAGTTGTGCAGGATTGGCCCCTTCACCTTTGTCATTGAGTTTGAAGAAATTAATATTATGTTTGCAATCTTGTCTCGAGGTCCATGGTTAGTAGACGGGGCATTGTTCACACTCCAAAGACTACAATTAGGAATTGCATTTGACGATCACCGATTTGAATGGATTCCGAGTTGGATTAGAATCTGTGGTGCTCCTTGCATGCATTGCAATCTTTGGTTCGCATGAAAAACAGGTGAGATTCTCAGTTGCTTCACTGGCATCATGGAAGATCCTAAATAATCTGGTTAAGAGTTTATCTGTATTCGAGTCCTTCTCAACCTTCATCGACCAATCATGTGATGTCTGCCAATGATGATAAAGGGGAAGTATATGGTCATTGCAATTTCTTTCAATAATATGCTAATAATCTATAGACAATGTGGAGTCTTCACACACTCCACAAGTTCCTGCCCAAACTCAGATTTGTACAATGAAGAATAGCTGGAAGTCTACGGCATGTCATTGCCTTCAGATGCCCATGTGGCTCCTTCTAGTCAAAAGTATCCTCGAAACCAAATGCATGGATCATCCCCGATCTGCTTGGACAAGTGAATCCCGGCATTCTAATTGAACTCAGCCTTGCCCTACACAATTCATCCAGTATTACTACTCCCTTCCCAACCCAGTCTCTGAAACCAAGACTAATTCATGATCATTACCCCTTCCTGGACCTCTCCCTTGCTCCCCCAAACCAATCCACAACCTGCGATAAGTGATTTGGCCAGCAGGAGCATGAACCCCTTACATGGGGACATGGCTTGACCTGTCACTGAAATACCCCAAACTTAGATATGGTGTTTAAGTGATAAACTAAGATATAATAAGGCTAAATAATGCCTTAGAAACATTAAGAAACATTTTTAATCAAAGAAAATATAAGGAAACACCAAAAGAGCAGTTTAAGCAAAAACGTGCTCTAAGCTTGGAGAGACTTGGGTGAGCACCCAAATATAATTCTAAGACCTTAGTAATATCCTAATGGTCATTTTAAACCAATTACCAAAGAAAACCAAGCTTGAAAACAAGTTAAAACACAAAATGTGCTTTAAGGAGTCTTAAAGCACATTTTTAAAAAATTGTCTTAGAAAGGGGTTTTAAGTGGCTAAATGCCCATGATTACTCCTTAATTAACTTGTGTACTAATTAGTATCACATTAGGAAGTCTAAATCAATGGAAAATCAAAAATTTCACAAATATGTGCACTAATTTGTGAATAGTAACCAAATAGTGCCTACTTTAGTCTTTAATCAATTAAGTCTAATTAATTGGTCAAACAAGACCATGACCAGCCTAATTAATGAAGGGGGCCGGTTTTCTAAGGGTTTGAGTCACCAAGAGTGGCCAATAAATGTTAGAAGAAAAAGAGAAAAGTAACTTGTTACTATTTACTTTTAAGGAAATCAAATATCTTATATGCCATCTCTCTCCTCCTTTCTTCATTCTTCACCTTCTTCATCAATTTCTCTTGCTCTCTTTCTTCTCTCTCACGTAAGAAGCAACCTCCATGCTAGCTCCATCTTCTTTTGCCCACATCTTGCTCATTTAAGCTCCAAAATCAAAACCAAGCACATATATCTCTTAGTTAGCTCAAGCTCTTTCTTCCTATCTTTTCAAAACTTCAAGAGCCTCATTTTGGAGCCAAGGCAAACCGCCATTAGAGGAGGAAACTCAAGCTTGGAGACTCCATTAGCTTCTCCATTCTCTTAAGGTAAAGAATATGTAAGAAAATCTAGGTTTCCATCATTTCTTCCCTTGTCCGAAAATTTGTACTCATGGGACTCCATGTTTATGCCTTGTTCTAGCTTGTTTTCTACTCTCCAAAGGATAAAGGAGGTCCTTCTTGCTTCATATCCAAGCTTGTCTTGAGAAACCAAGGTAAAACAATCAATCTAATACCTTAAAACACATTTTAACCTAGGGTTTGTTCCTTAGGGTTAATGTATTATCTAGCACTCATTGGAGTTATTGGATATTGGTTAGAACATTAGCAAGGAGAACTTGGTTGGTGACCGAGATTGTTCAAGGAAAACCTAAGGAGGAAAGTTTGTGAGCTTGTGAAAGAACAAGGTAAATTACTTACCTTAAGGTGTTTTATTGTTTAAGGGGATGGGATTTAGATATGTGATGAGTGTAGCTTAAGGTTTACATTATAAAAGGGATATATATAACCTAGGAGAAACAATGACTATGTTTGAGAACTTGTGACTAAGGAGCCAATGAGAAAAGAGATAGTCAAACAATGTTGAGATGAATTACAAGAAGCATTTTATTTCAATGGGAGCCTTGTTGTGTGTATTCCCAGGTTAAAGGCAAATATATGTGGAAATTCAGTGGTTAAGATTATTGTCATTTAAGGGCCTAAGTGCCAAGCATTTTAAGTTTATACACTATATGATGATGTGGTGTAGTTTTGGTTTAAATTGTGTGTTAAGATGTTGTAATGAGAATTTGAGTGATCTTGGTTGTTTGATGGTGAAAAACCAAGTGTTTGGGGTGTAACAATATACTAGAGAACCCATGGCAAAATTTAGTGAAGAACCTAAGTGTTTGAGATGTTCTAAGGAGATTTCATGACTAAGGTAGTACTAGGAAGTTTTGGAGGTTGTCTTGATGAAAAAGGGTGAGTTTAAGGTGTTTTAATGAGTTATAATGACTTAGGCATCACTGTGGAGGATTTAGGAATCAAAAGAATGTACTTGAGTATTTAGGACTTAGGCAAATGTTGGTAAACAACTAGGAAGGAAATAATGTGTTGATGGATGGAAGCATAAGCTTGTGAAGAAACTTTAAGTAGTTGCATAAAAGAGTTTTAGATGGTGAAAGATGCTTGGGAGATGATGTTATAGTGGTGAGGAAGCATTTGGCATAGTGGTTATATTAGGTATGAACCACCACCTAGAAACCTAGTGGAAAATATTACAAGTGTTGGCATGATTACAAGGAAAAATGCATAATGACTAAGGTGGATGTTGGTGAGTGATTTAATGTGTTTAGTGGAAGGCTTAAGGTGTATTTGAGTTGCCCAAATGAGGTTAGAACATGCTAGGATGTAAGAGAAGAAGTTTGGAGTCAAATGAGAATTTAGAAACAAGGTTCTGGAGCCGACCGACCTTAGGGACCGGACCTGCAAGGTCGGTCGAGCTCAGTTTACACTACCGGAAGGAGTTTCTGGAATCGACCAAACTTGGGGACCGGACTTACAAGTTCGGTCGGGCCTGTATTTTGTGTACGAATTAAGTCTCTGGAATGGACCGACCTTGGGGACCGGACTTGCAAGGTCGGTCATGCCTGGAATTTTGTATGAGAATAGGTCTCTGGAATCGACCGAACTTGGGACCGGACTTGGCAAGTTCGGTCGGGCTTAAATTTCCCACAGGGGAAACTCTCGGGAATGGACCGACCTTGGGGACCGGACTTGCAAGGTCGGTCGGGGTAGAATTTTCAAACGGTAATATGTTCTGGAATGGACCGACCTTGGGTAAGGTCGGTCGGTAAGTTCGGTCGAGCCAAAAACAAAAAAAAAGAAATTTTAAACTCTAAGGATGTTAGTTGGTAATAAGGTATGCCATTGGTAGGGTAATAATGATTAGGAACCTAAGAACCTAAGGAATTAAATTAAGTTAAGTATAAACCTTAATGTTTAAAGTTAAGTTTATAAGGTTAAGTGGCAAAGACTTAAGAGGGTATTGAATGGGAATCTTTATGGATTAAGTGAGTTAAGTAAGGTGCAAATAACTAATGGCCTAAAAATGAATCAATGTTTTAGGTTTGTGAATTGGGACCCCGGAGAAGGTTAAACAAACGACAGACGACGGTGAACGGTACAATCTTTCTTGTGACCTGCTTGCTAACGAGGTGTCCCTCGGCTTGTGTGCTATCTGTTTATTGCTATGACTAAGACAAGATAAAGCATGCAACTGGTTATATTTATTCTCGTTGTGTATGTGTTTTCTTTACACTAACCCACGAGATTTGAGATTGTTACTAACTAAGTTTAGTACTTACTGAGTTAAGGATAAGAGTTAAGTATTGGTGACTGTTGGTTAATACCCGTTAAGGTTTAACTAACACATGGTAGGTAAGATTTTTACTAACTAGAACTTGAGTGAGGAAACCCGGGACTGACTCCGGTCATGCATGCTAAGGAAAGGGGGACGGTATCTGAATCAGTTCCGCCCTCCGCTTAAGGACTTGTCTTCGGACTTATTGCCTAGGGCCGGTTGCCGGCTCAGCTACGCTGGACTCCCGTCCAAGGTAGGTGGCATTAAGATGGTGCGGTAGGATCACCTAAATCCTAGGTTTGAGATTAAGCTACAACCATTTCCTTTCTAGGAACGGTTTGTATACTGAGATTAAGATAAGGTTAAGACTGAGGTAAGATAAGGAACTGAGGTTAAGGAAATCAGGATTAAGGAAGGGGTTACTAACCCGCTTGATAAGGGAACACTTGTGTCGTTCATTGTGTGTGAACTATGTATGTTCATCTGTGGATTGTTGTTTATTGCACTTCATATCATGATTGTGTACTTAATCAATTTCCATGCTATCGACATTAGTCGTCGTAGCCCCGTTAGCTTGGGGGCCATGAGAGGGAGTACCAGCATTCGTGCTGACCCCCTTTGGGGGCTGTTTTTACACTTGCAGGTAAGAGGCCCATGAAGTCACTCCACGAGAGTAGGAGTGGTTAGACTTAGGATGGGTTGTTTATTTTGAATACGGGTTGCGCCTGTGCTCCCGTCTGTTTATATTGAAACTGATGTAAGATTGTGGCTATGTCTTAGATACTTAAACTCGGTTGGTTGGTGGTTTTGGATGGTGATGTTTAGGTCGGTTGTTTAACTTGGAAAAGTGTTGTAAATTGATAAGGTCGGTATATTCTAACGATCAGACCGTGGCAAGGTCCCGGTGTTTGTTATTTCCGCTGCGACGAATTCGATTAAGTGTTAAGTTTTGCGATAACCACGATTGGCTTTGGACGGGGTGTTACAAAAAGTGCTCTGATCGCAAAGGCAACAAAGTTGTGTCTTCATCCATGGAACTTCTTCCATACCAACCTGCACCCAAGAGATCCAATGAAAGGAGAATGGCTAAGTGGGTGAGGAGGCTACGCTGAGGAAGTATCCATTAAGACTTGGTATTTGATTCTTGGTGTCTTAGGTCGATCACCACACATTCTATAATGTAGTTTGTGTTTGTTAATAGTTAATGGTTTTTTAGACTTTTAGTCTTCTTTGTGGTCGTCTTTTGAATTTGGATCATCCCTCGATGTTTACTATCTTTTTGTGCTGTTTAAATTTTAGGGTTCTCCTCATGGTTATCTTGATCCATGACCATTACTACTTTGGTGTGTCCCTCGGATCACTGATGATAGTAGGCAGCTTTTGATCTGTTCCTTGTTCTGTAATGCCCTATCATCGCCTCGCCGGCTTACTACTACTATTGATATAAATATATATATATATATATATATTATCGCTTCGAATAAAAACACAATCACTTCTATGAATCTTTGCATTTCTAGCTCTTTATATTTGACATATAACAACCTATCAACGCTTTTAACCTGAAAATTTTGCTTTTCCTTTCCTTTAAAAGCCAATTTTTATACACATGTCGCATAGATTATCCATGATGCCAATAACTTGTTTTGAAAAAATAAAATAAAATTACAGTGGTCTGTGGACTATACATACGCACAAAAACAACAAACAACAACTATGGTCAATTCTAAATGGGTGCCTGTATCACCTTTCCCACTAAAAAGGTGATGGGTTGGGTTGGGTTAATGTTTTTCGCCTGACCGACCCACCTGAATATTATAATAAATAAAAATAATTATACAAATTTCTTTTTCAGTTAATTTTTTTCCTTAATAAATAACACTTTAAATTTCTCTCTGGTCACCATTGTCTTCATTCCCTTGATCACAGTAATTTTACAACTCTAATTGGCAAACAAGGAACATGCATGCTTCGTGTCTCTCTTCATTCTCTTCTTGGGTTCGTGCCTCTACAAAGATAAATCACTGGAAATGTTGCATCTTGCTCACCAGATTGCAAACATAGCTGAAATAGTTCATTTTGGAACTGGTAATATACTCGAACTTTTATTATTTTCGAAGGAAAATAAGGAACATACGTGCTATGCGCCTCTCTTCATTCTCTTCTTGTGTGTGTGTGTGCCTCTATCAAGATAAATCACTGGAATTGTTACAGCTCGCTCACTAGATTGAAAACGGGCTTAAGACAGTTCATTCCGGATCTGTGTAATATACTCAAACTTATCTTTAATTTTCTCTCTGGTCACCATTGTCTTTATTTCCTTGGTCACGGTAATTTTGCAACTCTAATTGGCAAACAAGGAACAAACATGCTTTGCGCCTCTCTTCATTCTCTTCTCGTGTCTACGCCTCTGTAGAGATAAATAACTGGAGCTACTACATCTCGCTCACCAGATTGAAGATGGGGCCGAAGACAGGTGGGTGGCAGGTTAAAATTTCACTTACTGGAAAAAATGAGTGAAAATTTCACTCATTTCACCCGCATTACCCGCTGGTGACGTGTGAGAAATTTAAGGTGACAGGTGGGGTCGGTGGTGCGGGTGGAGCGTCACCCAACACATACCTGACCCGTTGCCATCCCTAGTCAATCCATTCCTGGTCAATCGATCTATCATTGGTGCTCAATCTATTCTTCATTGTCATCTACCATATGAGTTAATTCTAGGAAGAACAATCTTATTCTATACTAACCTTTCCAATGAACCTTTTTGTTTCAGGGTGAAACAAGTTATAGACCTCTTTAAGGCTTAACAAGTCTTAAGGAAAGAATTTTTCAACCCTTATTACAATTTCATCTTGACGATTCTAATCTAACACCATGAATCTGTCAATTTGTGCTTAACACCCCCATAGTGGATTCCCTTTACTAATCTGTATCAAGTGCCATATGTTCCAAGCATAATAATATTTTGAAACAATCATAGCAATCATTATTGTACGTCTGCCTTATTCCATCTTAAAATCTATTTTAAATTGTAGAACAACACACAACTGATGCTTTGATACTTGCTCCAGCCACCAGGAAAAAGACATTGACTAATCTTGTCTTCTTACATTTTGCCTAAAATTTGATCAGTCTATTTTCTCTAAGATTTTGTAATGGTCTTGTTAAAAATGCGATGCAAAGTACAAACAATATATAGACAAGAGATTAAAGTTATTAGGCCTAGTTCCATGGGGCATTGTTATTATCAATGGACAAAAGAGTGTCGTAGACTTCTCTATATGTTATAGGAGCTATTAGGCTACAATTTTGTTTATTTGTTACTATATCCCATTTTGTAACACTTCTGATGACACTTTACTCTTCATTTTCTTTACACCTAAAAACTTATGATAAAAAATCAAAATGTGATTATTAATGGCCTCAACATTCCCCTTTCCATTCCCTTTTTGTGATAAGAGTAGTGGACCATGATTTAGATCTTCTACAATCTACACTCTTGAAAACATCTCTGATTCTCTTTATGAGTATGAATTAAAGTAAGCCGCTCACTATAAACTTTCAACAAATATCTCTTATTCATATAAGATCCTGATTATATGTAGGTCATTTTGTAGCTTCTGTTGTTGGTGAATCTATTTATGAACTTTGTCTGTCTTTCCCCAAGTTGATTATACATGTCCATACTTAGCTTATGGAAAGCTAATTTGATAGCTTTAATTTGAGAACAACCTCAAAACACACAAAAAGGCATTGACCTTTTTATCCCACGTCAGGAGGTTGGAACACTGTGGCATAGTACTCCATGTCTGCAATCCAAGCATTTTTAAATGTAAAATGATTTTTTTCTCTTCATACTTCTCTATTTCTCCCCCAATATTGATTTTAACTAGTGTATTATTTGATACGTTAGGGTTATCAAATACAACAAAACTATCATACTGTGAAATCCATTCTGCATTATTAGTAGGAACTTCTTTCACTAGTTGAGAGGGCCTAGAGAACTCTCTCCCTAGCGCAACTCTGCTAACTGAGATTTTTGTAGGGATAAAACTATATACATAAAAAGAATAAAATAATAAATTAATCCTACAACTCTACTACGGGTAGCAAAATAAAACCCGGTCGGAGTATAGTGTAAATATATTACGACCGAGAGTATCGTACCCAAGGGACTTATAGAAAATTAGTCCTAATCCGGGCAAAAGCCTATTCTATAATAACAAGGGGGGAATTGAAAATGTGATCCTAAACTAAATAAATAAATAAACTAACTTTGATTTGGGAAGATTATCAATGCAAAAGGTTCGTATGACCAATGATCAAGGGTGGCAAGTCTCAAAGAGATTTGGTCTCGCAAAATGCATATGCCGGATGTGATGTCGGATCCTCGATACCCGGCAGATTCATGGCCTTGAACGTGCCGGATAACTTATACCCGGTATGCCATCCGGCATAGTACATTTCGTAAACAACACTTCCAGATTCGGATCTGACAAAAGGAACTCAATATTCATACTTGCATCGTGCATAGCCAATGCCGCGAATACAACAGAATAATGGGAAATAAGAGATTAACCCTAAACCTTAAGTCTTGCTCCCGCTGAGGCGCAGAAGACAATGTTAAAGATTACCAAAATCCTAATCTATCCTATTCTTGTCTTGTGAACCTCAAATAGGACTTAGAGATAAGAGAATGAATAGCTACTTCATTCTACTTGTAAGAAGATTAGAACTCGGGTTAAGAAACTTGAAAATTCCATAAATGATCACAAGAGTTTTACAAGGAAATCATCCCTAACCAAAACCTAACAAGGATTCTGCATCACCATCCACACAACTACAAGAAGAGAATACAAAGGGGGAGAAGGAGATGTTAATAGCCTTAACCCTAACAAGGTCTTCTTCTTCTCTTGCGTGGATGGATCTGCAAACGTTCCTTGGACACCAACACTTGGAGTGGGGCGGAAACTGAGATGTGAATGAAGTATAATATGGTGTTGAAGTGTGGCAAATTGTAGCCTTCCTCGGCCTATTTATAGGCATCAAAAATGTCTCTTGCCGGGCGTCGTGCCGGATCACCAATAGCCGGCACACGTGATAAATGCGCCCAACTGTTAACGGTCGAAACCGTCAATTCCGCGCGAAACAGTGCCTATGCCGGGTGGAAGATACCCGGAATCACACCCGGCATCACCCTTTTCACCAACGGTCAATAACTGCTATCGCTTGGTCAACCGTGGCGTCTCTTCACTTATGCCGGATGGAATATACCCGGCATTTGGTCCGGCAAGGCCTCTTTTCTGTTCTGTGCTTATGCCGTGCAGAAACTACCCGGCATGGAGTCCGGCTTCAACTGAACTTTTGCCTAGAAAATCATTCCTTGCACAGAAAACTCATAAAAACATAAATATGTACAAATATTATATTTTAACACATAATAAGCATAAATAACACATATATAACTTTATTTAGATAAATATAATACTAAATCTAATGCATAAAATATGATAAGTCTGCGGCTTATCAAACTCTTACCCTGGTGAAGCTCCCCCTATAATGTTGAGCCTAATCATCTGAAATACCCCTAAATTAATCTAAATTAATTTAGGGGATTTTTTATTAAACCCTAAATAGTACTATTAAACATTAAATTATTATATGGTATTATGAATTTAATAATAGGATTTATAAGTCAATAAATCTTGGAAAAATTTGGAGACACTCCAATTATATTATAAAGATTTTAGAAACATTTGGAGCATTGATTTGAATCATAAAAGTCAATATAAAATCATGGAAACCTTAAAGCTCCTTAAGCCTTGCTAGGGTTGACTTTTTGAGAATGGTAAAACCAGCCCATGAAACCTATACCAATAAAAAGTTTATGGAAAACCAAGAAGATTGATAATAAGAACGTTAAAAACGGATCATCCTAGCCAAAGTTATGATATAATGAAGTTTAGAGCCAAAATTTGGTATCTTGCTGACGTGGCTAGGGCTTTATGACTCAGCCGCCACCTCGGGAATCGCGCCCAAGCCAGTGTTCCGTAAAAAATGCCTAAGTATTCTCAACAACTATCAGATCGTGTGCCCATCTTTAGACAACCATAACTTTCGTTATGTTCATCCAATTGTCGTCAAACCTTCATCATTCTCTTCTCCTTTTAACCTAGTTTTTAACTATCTATCCACCTAAACCTAATTCGCCTTACACAAAAATTTATGTTGTCTCAAAGTTGCCTCCTCAGCCTGATGAACCTAGAAATCCAGATTGTCAGGTAAAAAGTCCGATTTTGCTCTAGCTATAACTCTCTCGTTCCAGAGCCAAATTCATTTTGACATAGCTCATTTTAAAGCTATTTGGTTCCTCTTCAACTTCTATTTAGACATCAAAGGCTGATTCTAGATCGTTTAGAAGATCGAAGCGTCTAAAGTTCCCAACTTGATCACGACAGTGTTCTTGCCCAGATTTCCCAGAAATCGACTAGGTAAACCCAGATCTTGTGAGATCTGTAACTTTCTCCCTAGTTCATCAATTTCAATGATTCTTCCACTTGTTTTAAGAGTTACATGTCTAGTTTAACTCGTGATAGATTTCGTGGATCAAATCCCTCTCAGTTGGCACGAGTTGATCCGTGAAGTTGCCTACCTGAACTTCACATAAAATATCAACTTTTCTGGAAAAATTCAAGGTATAATCCCGAAACTTTTGGTTCAGATTTCTTGGCGTATAATAAGAATTAGATCAAGATCTTTCTATCAGCCTGTAGAGCTACATGTCCTCTTTTGATTAAGCCTAAAATCTTATCCTAACTCGATCTACAACGTATTTTATAGATTCGCAAAGTTCGACCCTCAGTCACTCGTAAAGTCGAAAACTTTCCAGAAAATCGAATTCAATTTTCCTTTCTGACGCATTTCCGGTATGTTTCTGATCAAATTGCTCTGTTATTGTCACTCGCATTTACATTTTTGGTCATACCCACCTATCAATTTAACCTATAATGCACTACATTGAGAGAATTAGTCGAATTCAAACCCGAAATGGCATAAACCCTAGGTTTGAAATAACACAGAATCAAAATCATAATTCTCTGCACTATAGGTCATGAAATTGGTACCATTGTGATCACCGTTTAAATTCGAGTCTAACAAGACAAGAATCACCAAAAACCGTTCTGTAGATTGTGAGAATTTGATCGAATCCCATTCGTGGTGATTAGGGATTCCCGGATGAACTTGAGGATTTTGGGCCGTCAGATCGTAGTGTTAAGACGCGGACGACCGAGATTAAAACGTAGAGGTTAATATTGTATTAAGTTAATATAAATTCCAGAAAAATACTCTATCTTGCTAGATTTATTTAATCGCCTTCCCTAATGTATTTCGACACAAAATTTTAACCATAGATTCCTTGTCAAATCTAGTTTTTTTTTTCATGTAAATTAATATGGGTTTTGAGTTTTTAAACGTAAGTTATAATTTTTGTAAGTTCTAAGTATTATGGATTTATTTAGATAATTAATAAAGAGATTTTTATGAAATAAAAATTTATAATATGTCTAGAATATCATAGTTACTATATATGTAATTTGAGACTTTTTAGGAAAGAGGAAATAGATTTAATAATTGTATTTCTGAATTTTTCATAAGATACCTTATATTCTATGGTTTTAATGTAATAAAAATTAAAGTATAGTTGGATAATAAACTTTATAGATTGGAAGTAATATTAGGAGGTTACAATAACATTAATACAATATGTTGATAATTACATTAGGTTATAAACTTTTATGAAGAAATAAAAGGATTAAAATGTTACTTTAGGGTAAATAGAGAAATATAAATAACCCATTTATATTATTAACTTTAAGTTATGGAAATTAATATAGGAAGTTGAGAATAAGGGAAATACTTTACTTTATAAGTTGTATACCGATTAAGATTTAATCACAAGATATTGGGATAATTAAAAGGGTTACATGAAGGGTTACTTAAATATATATATATATATATACATATACATATATTAATACATGATTAATAATAAAATAAGAGAAATATATTTTATTAATAAAATGTGGGAATATGAGTAATTTAAATGTAATCCTTACATGATATTCACTGTACTAAATGATAGTTCAGCATCTTAAGATAATACTATTAAAAGAATATTATATGAGGTGGTATTAAATTATGGTTATGAAATTAAGCTTAAAGAGTTACCTTTGAATTTCTAAGATTTATATAAACCATATTAAAATACATGTATAACATTATTTGTCAATGACTAGAAGGTAAATCTATAATTGGGTTAAGTAATTAATAAGTTATGACTTAGGAAATTTTGTAATTAGATGACATAAAATGTTACACCAATAGATCTTACTATATAATCAATAATAAAATAAATAAAATACTTTTACATCTACATGTGAAGCGGATTAATAAGTCTAGATTTAATCATTTCATAACATTTATAGTATTGAATAATAACTTAATGTTTTAAGATAAAATCATTAAAGGGATTATGATATAAAACTACATTAAACTATGATTAGGAAATTAATTTAAATAATAATCCTTAAGTTTCTTAGAATTAGAAAAGCCATATAAAATATAATTATAACGTTAGTTACCAATATTCGGAATGTGAGTTTATAACTAAGTGGTGTATTCAGTAGTTAGAACTTATAAAAGGGTTGTAAATAGAAATTAGATACTTAAAACCTTTGAACCTTAATTAGATGAAACTAAGGTACATAGAGATTATATTGATCTACTTTACGACACTGGAAATCTTAATGTGTCATTTGAATATAAGGTATGAGGATTTTCCAGAATAGATGATCTTATTAAATACTTGACAATTTCACTTATGAATGAGAATTTAATTCTTAGATAAACTTTACCTTATGTTAAGATATATGTTTATCCTAAAACATTATAAAGAAAATTAATTTATTACGTTATTCCTTTGAAACCTTAGGTTTTGTAAACAATCTAAAATTTATTTAAGACGTAAGTTATTAAAATTTAGTATAAAAGGATTATACATAGTCTATAGAGAGAATGTGTGTAAAAATAAAATATTTAGGAAATTAAATGTAAGCAAGGATACATAAAAGGTTATCTTAAAACGTCTTATTATATAGGTCATGACAAACCAAATAATATACCTTGTGAATACTAAATGTAAGAGTTCGATAAGTCTAAGTTAATTATAATATAGTTATTTCAAGTTGAAAAGTAATTGAACGTCTTATGACAAGACTATTAAATGGTTGTAATTAGAAGTCATTCTGAACTAAAGATAAAATAGTTGAGTTTAGTAGTTGTCTCTGAATTCTAAGATCAATTAAGTTGTTATAAAATGCATTTATGTTATTAGGGTCTCAAAAGTCTTGGATGTGAGAATTATGGTTAAGTATTAGTTAAGTGGATAGAGCGGAACAATTAACAAGTGTTAATAAAATACATTCCTTGATCTTACCACCTTGTGCCATACAACCTCCTTAGATAAGTCAAAGGTTATACGTAACATTTAAGCGAGGGCTTACAAGATAATTGAGATTTAGAAATAAGAGTGAGGAATTTATTTAAGTTTAACTTAGGATATAGGTTATTGATAATAGGCTACCTTTAATGTTCCTCAGAGTATGGTTGAGTATTTGCACGAGTCTTCTGGAACTGCTACAACATTAATCAGGTACGATTTCTCGTACTCAGATACTTTTGCTAACAGACTTAAAGAGACGTTTTTGAAAAACTTTAATTGAGCATAAATGGATTTCAAAAGGAAAACTGCTTGTGTGACTAACTCAGCTTGATGTGACTAACTGAGCCTTGAATGTACAACTTACATGGTTATTGTTTCTTCCTATCTAGTTGTTTCACTAGATATTAACTGCAAGGGGTTTACGCCTCTACACTCTATAGAACTAAGTGTTTTGGTATTGCACTTGTGCAGTTAATGATCTAGTGGGATAGCTAGGAATATGGGAAAATGTTAATCGTGGTAAATTCTTTCGTTGACTCTGGATATCATTTCATCCATGAGCTGAGTCTTTTTATTGTGACGTGCACGCGTCTTCACCGATGACTGAGAACGGGTCGGTAACAGCGGAGGGCTGTATATCCCTCGTCCAAAAAGGATGTGTATGACAGCGGAGGGTTGTATATCCATCGTCCATGTGGACAGTTGATTGGCGGTGGAGGCCATCTCTCCCAATTGATTTTATTCCACTCTTGAGTATGTTGTCTATGGGAATCAACTTTCTGAAATGGTGGAGACATAAACTGTCTACCACAAGTTATGCATATTCTTATCATTCCTAGTCCTTTGTGACTATCTGAGTCTTTCTCTTCTGAACCAGAATTGGATCTAACATCAACATTGAGTGCTTACTAATTTTATGGTGTGACTTCTTAAGTGATTGACTTGGTTTTAAAGTTCTTTATCTCTATCTTTGCCTTGTTCTCTTTTCTCTATAACTTGATTGTTTTGAAGTGCTTTTTCTCTGTCTTACTTTTAAGAGTTTGTTTTCATGTTACTGTTTTATTTGAAGAGTTATGTTTTAATTTATTGTTTTAGAGAATTGTATCAGTTTCATTCCAGGGAACTGACACACCCCTCCGGGGTGGGCTGCTTAGTTTCATCTTGCAGGTACAAAATTGTTTATACAGGTGGCCACGAAGAGTATGAGTGATTGGGATGGGAATTATAAATTGTGGAGAGTTATTATATTTTGCTCTCATTATGTTTGTGTTGTGTTTTCTCGAGTTCAGACCGTAGCGTTTGTAATTTTATAAGTTGTAATTGGTGAGGTTTGGTGTCGGGTGTTTGGAACCCGATGATCTATAAACGCCAGTAGTGTTTTATTTTTTCGCTGCATTTTTGTTAAATAGGGGTGTTACATCATCCTTCCACCCTTCTCCAGCCTGCTTGCACAATGCCCATTCATCCGATTTCTCATCTACCTTCAACATATTGCTCTAGCTTTCATTTCTATCCGGATCTTTTTATTCCCTCCAGACCCAGGTATCCATTTGATAAATATTCATGGGCACCTCTACCTAACTGGTGTAGTCAATAAGCTATATCATAATGATAGTCCAGATATTGGTTCTTCATCAACCATATTTCAAAATGGCTGTCGAAAACGAAGGAATCCGATGGCATGATGCGAGACTTTCATTGTAAAACCACTTGAAGGGGAATCTATGTGAAATTAGGCCTTGTGCTTCCCAAACCCAGATCTAATCACGATAATAAAATTGCTTCTTTTGCAAGCGTGGTTAATTTTGAGATCTTAGTCATACCTAATGCGGTTCTATCTCTACAGAACGACATGAAGAACCTCAAGCTTCTTCCGAAAGGTCAACAAAAACTCCCTATTTTCAGAGATGACCAGCTGGTTGAGAAGAATGCTTAATGTTTAACCTTTACCCTCTGGTACACTAATCTCGATTCCCCTGAGGATTGGCTCGTCAACTCCCAATCTATGAGAGGTGACAATTTACTTGCTTTCCGATCTCCAGTTGAAAGCGAAGATGCAAATTTGGTTTTAGGGAAGCGGCGTCCAAAGGTGGTGACAAAGTATTTGTGCAGCATATATCAATCAAGAATGGATCTATTTTTCTCGCTGATGAAGAAAGCTTGCCTTCCTCTCTTGAAAGGCCTGAATTCTTTACGTATGTTTGCTGCTATGACTACAACTGGGTAGATGGGGAGAGAGTGACAGAATCGGTGCCGCCACTGCAATTGTGTCTCCGATTCCTATTCCAGTTAGTAGTGCTGCAAGTCAATGCTGGATCTACCATCCGTTGATTGTTGGTGAGAAATATTTCACATGCGGAAAATTGGAAGCACACCGCTGGGTTTCAAGGAAACAAGTGTCCATTTCAGACTCTGAAACGTGGATAACCTTATGAGGTTTAGATGTCATGATACAACATGCAAAATAATTGTTTTTGTATTTAAAGCCAGGACCCACTGAGTCAAGGGAGTCTAAAATGGAATTGGGATAATATGTGGTGTACATCTCACACAGTTATTGCTACCTACCTATGTTCACAAGAAGCTACAAACTCGTTATTCCAGTGGTACTGCTATCGGAGGGGAGTTTCCTTTAAGGTGGATGTTTATTTGACGATTGAACTTTTGTTATGTCAATGGATTGATCTCCTATATGCACGGAGCCTTGGTATGGTTTGTTTGTGTTATGGAGGTTGTTGCTCTTTGTTGGTTGCATCAATGGCGGGTCGAGTTAGTGCATGCAGATCTTGGGTCCGAGGATCGTGTGGGTTTAGTGTAGGTGGTAAGAAAGTAGCTAGTTGTATGTTTGGCATCCTCAGAATGTACCATTTACTTAAACGTGTATCTTCGTTATAAGTTTGAAATAAATATCTCTTTGAAAAAAATAAAATAAATCCATTACGCATTAATTATAGTTTGATCCTGCTTGTAGTAAGTCCTACTATAATCTTCTTCGTTATTACTCAAAGTAAAAAAAAAAAGAATGCCTTTAGATCATAGACATAACATTCCATAACAACACCAAGCTCCTGACAATCATTAGCAAAATGTTGTCCTATGAATTCATTCATATGCAACATATAATTAAATTCCCCAATAAAGCCCAGGGTTTATCCACCTTTTTATGGGTTTCTTGAGATCCTCTCATATAGATCTTCTCTCTTCCCTTCTGTAATGAGCATACACGAGATAAACTAGAAATTTGATCTCACCATTAAGATGATTCCCTTCACAACACATTATCTAACTAGATTTCTTCACAACAGATAGCATAACATCCATCTCTTTCCATAAATTAAAGCATAATTCTACGATTCTTATCATACCCAATACTATAATACATCACCCACTATCATATAAGAATTTTACACCATCTCAAACATCTCATCTCTCACCCTGGTTTCCGAAATAGCCATAACACTGACATCTGTATCAACTGAAAATCTAGTGATAATATCCACCACATTTGGACCATTCAAGATTCTAATATTCCATGCAACTATATTGACTTTACCCATATCATAAGGTTTCTCCTAAATAAATCTCAATACTCTTATCAAAAGCCTTCCATTGCCTGCCTCGCTGACCCTTATATCACCTATTTTCCACCCAACCTACTGCTTCTCTATAACTCCCCCCATTAACCTAAAGCATCTCCTGGTTTATATTATTCCTTTTATTCATGAAGGAAGCCATCATAGATAAATGATGTAACATACAATGATCCTATATTTTGCCCTTCTCCTTGCCACACTCATTTTCCTTCTTCAACCAGATTTTCCTAGCATTATTCACTTTTTTCTCCATACAAACTTTCAACATATGACAAAATTTCTAACAACGTACCTTAATACCTCCATGGTCTCCACACATATTCAATAGGTTAAGCGAACATTATACCAGTTGAATCTCTCAATTTGATCTAGTTATTGTACAAGATATTGTAAATGGAAGATATGATAATAAATGTTGTATTTATATGGTTGAATATTACAAGCAGTAAGCGAATGTTTATATAGTGCTCAATACTGAATTCTAGCATAAGGGTACTAATGTAATGTAACAATAATCAGCTACAATTATCAACCCATAACATATTTCTATTGGGCCCAAGGCTTACTGGGCTTTACCCTCCCACGTTCCTAAGATGTCTTTGGTCAAAGACAATTGGGAATGAAGAAAATGGAACCTCGACGCGGTCAAGGGTTTTGTATGGACGTCTGCGAGCTGTGAATCACTGAAAACAAATTGAACCCTGAGGCTGTCATTTTTTATGCGCTCTCGCACAAATAAGAAGTCAACTTCAACTTGCTTCACTCGACTATGAAAAACGGGATTAGTAGCAAGGTAAGCAGCTCCTATGTTGTCGCAATTCAAGACTGGAGCTTTTTGGAGAAAAATGTTCAACTCTGCTAATAGCCTCTGGATCCACAGAGATTCCAAGGTGGACGTAGCCAAGGCTTTGAAATGAGCTTCGGTAGAGGATTTTGCAACCGTCTGTTGTTTACGAGAACACCAAGAGACGAGGGTGTCCCCGAGGTAGATAGAAAAGCTGGTGGTCGACCGACGGTCAAAGTGACTCCCTGCCCAGTTTACATCACTGAAGATGCACAAGCCATCCAGAGGAGCTATGGAAAGGAACAAACCAAAATCATATGTACTTTTTAAATACCTCAAAACTCTTTTTACTGCTCTCCAATGACATTCTCTAGGCTAGTGCACTTATTGGCTTATTTTGGATGTAGAATAGCTAATATATGGGAGAGTAAAGCTCGGATATTGCAAACTGCCCACAATGCTTCAAAAATAGGAAGGATCACTAAAAGGAGGGCTATCTATGGAGTCAAGACTATGAGTGTCAGTTGTAGGTGTAGTGGGATTGTGAGAGTTGCATGCCTGTGTTATTGATAAGTGGTGAAAATATATACTTTTATAAGTCATTCCTACATACATTTTATATGGTTTATGACATAGTTTCACCACTTTATAGAGCATTTTATTTATATTAGTGAACTTAAATATTTTTATTATCTTTTAGGTGAATGCTCAATTTGACATTGTTTACCGCTGCGTGAGCAAGCAGGCAAGCTACCTGTTGCGAGCAGGCAGGCTACCTGCTGCGAGCAAGCAAGCAGTCTGCCAGCTTGCTCTTTCACTCACATAAAGTTACGTATAAAAGAAGCCATCAACATGAATGTAAAACGATGACACCATGCTGCACAATCACTTAATATGCTTTCCCATGCACCCATGTTCAAGAAGTCAACAGCATGCACATAATATTTGTGGAGCAAGCACGTAAGGAGGAGGTTACTCGCACGGGAATTCTTCTTCGACTTTCACTGGTGCGGAACGGAGCAAAAAACACGGTTCAAACCGCTCAAAAACGACGGTTCCGAACTGTCGCTTAAACGACCGTCGTTTTTTGTCACCCGTCTTAAACGACGGTTCGAAAACCGTCTATTAAGATGCTATTAAATGACGGTTTTAATCGAACCGTCTTTAAAAGATCTTGAGCGCAAAAAATAAGTGAATCCGCCTAGATTAATTTTGTAATCTTTGGGTGGTCTCTGGGATTCGAACCCGCGACCCATGGTGAAGTCACACGCCTGCATGCACTACCTAACCACTATGCCACTGCATCAAACTTGTTTATTTTATGAACAAAACATATGTAAGTAGCATTTATAACTTAATATGTTAATAATAGGAATTCTAATTGTTATTCAAACGTATGTTCACTCCAATATAAATTATAATAAGTAGTAAAACATCGTAATATGTAAATAAGCATCGTATTATATACATACTAAAGCTAAATATTATAAGAATACATATATGTACATATAGCTACAATTAATGTTAATTATAAAAAAGACTATACTAAAATAATATATAAATGCTAATTATAAAATACAAATTTTTTAAAATTATATATACATATTATCTCATACCTATTTTGTGAATTTTAACCATCATGTAAACTTATTTAAATATGTATTACTTTATACTATTTTTCAAACTTTGTTAATTTGTGTTTAAACATATTTTTAAAAAGAGTTTTAAGAGACGGCTCATTCGAAACCGTCTTTTAAAATCTAAGATAAAACGACGGTTAACTAAAAACCGTCTTTTTTTAAGCTTTAAAAACGACGGTTCCGTCGACACCGTCTTTTAAAATGAAACCGCGACATAATAAATGACGGTTCACCAATAACCGTCTTTTAAAGATGTCTTTCCGCCGGAAAAAAAAAAGCTTTAAACAACGGTTTTGGCATCAACCGTCTTAAAAAGTCCCGCGCGCGCGGAAGGAGATATTTAAGACGGTTATGTTGCAAACCGTCGTTTATTAGCCGTATTTTTTAACATTTTTTCCACTAGTGTTTGATATGTATGTGCATGTAATGACTGGGTAGCCCGCAGTGTCAACATGCAAGTAATAGCCTTGTCTCATATGCACGTAATTCACTCGTGAAAGGGCAGTGCTGTATGCGAGGTATTAAAAAAAAATCAAATGCGGCCGCAGTTTGCTCACGTGCTCACTACATATACACATGCTGAGTGTACTGTCGACAGAAAAAAAAGAAAGGAACGTTGTTTGTAAGAAGAAGCGTCATTTTTTAGAGAGGAGGCGGACGTGAGAAAAGGAAAACGGACTCGAAGAGAAACAGAAAGAAGAGAAGAAAAACAGAGGCAGAAGTCGAAGACGAAAAAAGGACGAACAGGGAAAGAAGAAGAAAAAGGAGAAGACCCCACCTCCATTAAAGCTTTTTCAACAACCCATGGCTATCTCTTTTACTCTTCTCATCTTTACTTCTTTAATGTCTGAGTAGTCCTATTTTGTACCCTTGGGATGGGGTTTTGACCCCAAATCCCCAAACTAGCATGTAAAACATAATTTGCTTAAATATAGTTGTTTTGTCTCTCTAAATTTAATGAATGTGCTAGATTGATCACCTTTGTGCATTTGTGGTTCCTCTTAACTTCATACATATGTGATTTAGGGATTTTGGCCAAGAGAGAGACAAACCCTAGATTTTTCCTTCTTTAATTAGTTGGTGGATTTAGTGTTATTGTTAAGGACTTGTGTTTAAGGCTATCTAGTGTTGATTAATCTAACCTAATCGACGGGTTTATTCAACTAGATAAGATTCGGCTTTCACTAGGATTTTAGATAGAGTCATAACTTCAGTCCTAATAAACAACTAGAGCAAATTGGGATAAAATGTTATGTTTGGGAGTATTTGGACGATTACACTTTCCCGGGGTATATCTCCATTCCGATATACTAAAACACCGTATCCGTTTAATTATTTGCCATTTTTATTATTAAACTGAATCACTACGCTTGCCTCCGGCTAAACCCATATTTTTACCGTTTCTAATTAAACAACTAAATACCGAAGCTAGGGAGATAGAACCAATTTCCTTGTGGATATGACACTTGTTATACTACATCGAATAGGTGCACTTGCCTACTCGTTGCATATATTTATATATTCATTTATATAGTATTCTGCAACCAACAAGTTTTTGGTGCCGTTGCCGGGGAAATTGATAGTTTCTATCATTTTCCCGAGTTTCGGTATTTTAGTTTTTGCTTATTTTTATTTTTGTTTTATTTTGAGTCTCTGTTCATATTTTAGTTTTTATTAGTCCCTATTTATATTTCCGTATTTTTAACAGTGAGCATTTCATTTATGGTGTTTAAATAGGTACCTCTTTCTCCTCTTGTGTATGCCAAGCACCCAAGCTCGTGGTTCTCCGCTTGTCTGTCCGAGACCCAATCTTGAGCGCTTCCTACTAAGAGCTAGAAGGGATCTAAGAAGTATAATCATGGCGGATCAAGACCAACCAGAAATTGAAAAACAACGGGCACAATCAAGGAGAGCAACTACACGCCCACGCTCAAGCTCTAAGTGACTACTATCAACCATGCACTGAGGGTAGAGCTTCAGCCATAGTCCTTCCAGAGTTGACGCCAAAGGAGAATGGACAATGGACATTCAAAACGCACTTCATTACGGTTACCCGAGATTTGGGAAGGTTCAGTGGAGCGAATCCAGACGATGCACCAAACCACTTGAGCCTCTTCCTCGATTTTTGCAATTCTTTTGGAAAAGTTGGTGCCGTCAATGAAAGGATAAGGAAGACTACAGTTATTCTCTCACTCTCTTCAGGATTCAGCTTCAAGATGGTACAGAAGCCTCCCCTCAAAATCTATCCACACTTGGGCTCAGATGGCCCAGAAGTTTCTTGCAAAGTATTACCCAACCAGCAGAACAAGACAGTTGATTGGTGAAATTAATACTTTCACTCAAGAGCCGGGGGAAACATTATACGATGTATGGGACCGGTTTAAAGAAATGTTGATGAATTGTTCTCATCACGGAATAGACGATCAGTCTCTTTGCCTTTCTTTCTTCAACGGGTTGGACGATTCTAATCGACTCCTTGTGAACTCCTTAGCTGGAGGAAGTTTTATGAACAAATCACCTCAAGAAGAAATGGAGCTCCTTGAAACCATGACCAACAACACAAGGCAGTGGGCGAAGAACAAAGGTAGAGCTCCTAGGGCAGCAGGCCTACTTCATGTCGAGCCTACTGATCACCTCTCAGCTCAGATCTCCTCTCTCACTAAGATGGTCGAAAAATTAGCAACTGCACAGAAAGAAAGTGTTAAGTCTGTAACTTTTTTCCTCCTCAAATCAATCTATGGAGGGATGTGCCATTTGTGCGGGTCTCCATGAAACTCATCATTGCGAGGGGAAGAGCTACATTAGTGATCATGAGAACGTGAGCTATGTTAGTAACCGTCTCATAAACTCATACAACAACAACAATGCCCCATGGAGAAATCACCCGAATTTTTCGAATGGAGAAACAATGAGCAAAATCATGGAGGGCCAAGTAATTCTTCAAACTTCCCTCAAGGGTATAGACCCCAAGTAAACTCCAATATGGGTTATAGACCGCAAGGCCCCCCGGGATTCCAACAACAAACTCAACAATCTCAATCTTCTTCAAGCGGTGCTGATGAAGAGCTTAAGAACATGATGTCAGCTTTCATTGACTCCTCTAATGCTAAAACCGCAGCACAAGAGGCTCACAATGCCCGACAGGATGCTAGGAATTTGAGCGAAGATGCTTTCAACAAAGAAATCAAAACCCATTTGGATCATCTCTCTCAACAATTTGTACAAAATCCGCCAACCACTTTCCCAAGTCAGCCGAAGCAAAATCCGAGAGAACATGCTAAAGCAGTGACTTTGAGAAGCGGGAAGCATTTAGAATCACCATATCCACAAGCTGAAAGCGAGGATCAAGAATCTCAAACAGTTCAAGAGGAAGATCAAAAGACTTTTGAGAAATCCCTCCTCCTCCGAAAAATACTTCCAAGGAGGAGTGTCCTGAAACTTCTACTCCCTCCACTCTCACTAAGATTCTACCTCCTCTTCCTTTTCCAAACAGGCTCAAAGATAAAATTTAGATGAACAATTTGGAAATTTTTTTAGCCACTTTAAGAAATTAACAATTAATATTCCATTTTCTGATGCTTTTAAACAGATGCCGATCTACGCAAAGTTCATGAAGGACATCATCTCCAACAAACGATCGTTGCAAGAGGTTGAGACCGTGCATCTTACACAAGAAGTATCAGCGGTGCTGCTAAAGAGCTTCAAGAACCTCCCTCCAAAACTTGGAGACCTTGGTTTGCCAATCATACCTTGCTCTATTGATGATGTTGATTGTGGTAGTGGACTTTGTGATCTAGGAGCTAGTATTAATCTCATGCCACTGTCAATTTTTAATAAGCTTGGGATTGGTGAATGCATGCCTACTTCAATTCAATTACAATTACCTGATAGGTCCTTAGTATTCCCGAAAGGGATAGTGGATGACTTGGTTGTGACTGTTGGAACCTTTGTGTTCCCTGCTGATTTCATTGTGATTGACATGGAGGAGGATGCTAGGGTACCCTTGATTTTGGGTCATCCTTTCATGCAGACTGCTAGGGCTCTGATAGACGTTGAGAAAGGAAAAAATATACTGAGACTTCATGATGAAACAATAGAGTATGACATGTCTAAGGTAGTAAAGAAACCTGCGCATGTGGAAGCTGTTTATGCTACAGATATTGTTGACTCTATCGTGCAAGATAATTCCTCTTCTCTAATTTGTTATGAAGCTCTTAAACTTGCTCTGCTTGAGTTTCGTGATGAGCAGGTGATGGACCAAGAGGTAGTAGAGATGGTGGCAGCCTTAGACAGTAGAAAATCTTATGCCATGCCACGCTACCCACCACCAGAACCATTAGAGCGGTCTGCCCAAAAGCCTCCACCGTCGGTTGAGAAGCCTCCCATCGTGGAGATGAAACCCTTACCTTCACACTTAAAATATGCTTATTTGACCGACCCCTGTGTTCTACCTGTTATTATCTCCTCCTCTCTAACAGGTGCGCAGGAGGAAAGTCTCTTGAAGGTGCTTCGAAGCCACAAGAGGGCTATTGGTTGGTCCATCTCTGACATCAAAGGCATTGACCCTCGCTTCTGCACTCACCACATATATATGGAGGATGATTACAAACCTTTGGTCCAACCGCAGAGAAGACTAAATCCTAACATGAAAGAGGTGGTGAAAGCTGAAGTCCTGAAACTACTTGACTCCGGGATAATCTACTCAATATCTGACAGTAAATGGGTGAGTCCAGTTCAGGTTGTGCCGAAGAAAGGAGGCATCACAGTGGTCCCTAATGCGAAGGGTGAGTTGGTCCCCCAAAGAACCACAAATGGTTGGAGGGTGTGCATTGACTATAGGAAATTGAATACTGCCACCCGCAAGGACCACTTCCCTCTGCCCTTCATCGACCAGATGCTTGAGAGATTGGCCGGGCAAGACTACTACTGCTTCCTCGATGGCTACTCAGGATACTTCCAGATACCCATTGCCCCAGAGGACCAAGAGAAGACTACTTTTACATGCCCGTATGGGACATTTGCATACAACCGGATGCCGTTTGGTTTATGTAATGCTCCTGCAACCTTCCAGAGGTGTATGATGTCCATCTTCTCCAACTTTCTAGAGAAGAGCATCGAGGTATTCATGGACGACTTCTTTGTCTTTGGTCTCACCTTTGAATCTTGCTTAGACAATTTGGATGGCATGCTTGCTCGGTGTGAGGAAACTAACCTTGTGCTTAACTGGGAAAAATGCCACTTCATGGTGAGAGAAGGGATAGTCCTCGGGCACAAAATTTCTTCAAAATGTATTGAAGTTGACCAGGCCAAGGTCGAGGTCATTGAAAAATTGCCACCTCCTACCTTAGTCAAGGATATCAGAAGTTTTCTTGGTCATGCTAGGTTTTACAGAAGATTTATTAAGGATTTCTCCAAAGTTTCAAAGCCTCTGTGTGACCTCTTATCTAAGGACACCAAGTTTGACTTTACTGAGGAGTGTATGCAAGCCTTCAACACCCTGAAAGAGTGCCTTGTCTCAGCCCCCATTGTAGTGTCGCTAGATAGGAACCTTCCATTTGAGATTATGTGCGATGCTAGCGACTATGCAGTAGGGGCAGCCTTATGTCAAAAGAAGGAGAAGATTCTGAAGACCATCTACTATGCTAGCAGAACCCTCAATGAAGCTCAGAAGAATTATGCCACTACAGAGAAAGAGCTTCTAGCAGTGGTCTTTGCTTTGGATAAGTTCAGATCTTACCTCCTTGGGAGCAAGGTGATAGTCCACACAGATCACTCTGCTCTCAAATATCTGTTCACTAAGGAGGATGCCAAGCTCAGACTTCTCAGATGGATCCTCCTGCTGCAAGAATTCGAGATTGAAGTCAGAGATAAGCTAGGAGTGCAAAATGTAGTGGCTGACCACCTATCTCACATAGAAGCACCAGAGGATGGAGTGCCCATTAATGAATTCTTCCCGGATGAGTATCTCTTCATGCTCGGCCACACAGATGATCCTTGGTATGCAGACATGGCAAACTATTTGGCACGGGGAGTAGTGCCTCATAAGATGACTTATCAACAAAAGAAGAAATTCTTTACAGATGTGAAGCACTACTATTGGGAGGACCCTTTCCTTTTTAAGGCCTGCGCAGATGGGATGGTTAGAAGATGTGTGCCGAAAGCTGAAGTGCAGAATATTCTGAAGAATTGTCACTCTTGAAGCTGGAGGACACCATGGGCCAGCAAGAACTGCAGCTAAAATACTTCAATCAGGGTTCTTTTGGAAGACCCTTCACAAGGACTGTCATGCTTATGTTGCCTCTTGTGACCAATGCCAGAGACTGGGGAACACCTTCAGAAAGCATGAGATGCCTCTGAATGTCATTATTGAGGTGGAACCTTTTGACCTATGGGGAATTGACTTCATGACCCTTTTCCTTCATCTTTCTCGAATCTCTACATCTTGGTGGCAGTTGACTATGTCACCAAGTGGGTAGAAGCCGTTGTATCCCCCACTAGTGATGCTAAGGTGATGATTAAATTCTTGAAAAAGAATATCTTTATGAGGTTTGGAGTGCCACGTGCCGTAATTAGTGATGGTGGGTCTCACTTCTGCAATAAGCAGTTTGAAGCTTTGATGGGAAAGTATGGAGTGAGACACAAGGTAGCCTTACCTTACCATCCTCAAACAAATGGCCAAGCCGAGGTCACCAACCGAGAGCTAAAGTGGATCCTTCAGAAAACAGTCAATTCATCAAGGAAGGATTGGTCACTAAAGCTAGATGATGCACTATGGGCATATAAGACTGCTTATAAGACTCCCGTTGGCATGTCTCCGTATCGACTTGTCCTTGGAAAAGCTTGTCATCTACCAGTGGAGTTAGTGCACAAATCATTCTAGGCTGTGATAGCGTTGAACTTCAATCTGATGAGTGCGGCTGATAAGAGAAAATTCCAACTGACTGAATTAGAAGAGTTTTGAGAGGACACATATGAGAACAACCACATCTATAAGGAGAAAACCAAGAGGTGGCACGATCAGATGATCCTTAGGCGGGAGTTCCATGTGGGAGATTGGGTCCTGCTTTACAATTCTAGGCTGAAGTTGTTCCCTGGTAAATTGAAATCCCATTGGGCTGGACCTTTCACTGTCTCATACGTTACCCCATATGGATCAGTTGAGCTAAAGAATGCTAAGGGGCAAACTTTCATTTTGAATGGATCAAGACTAAAGTATTATATGGGAGGTAATCTTGAGAAGGTCGAAGCTCGCGCCTTCATTCTAAGAGACCCTTAGGTTTGATCTATGCTTACTGCGTCTCGCCAAAGACGTTAAAGAAGGGCAGCTTTCCGGGAGGCATCCCGGATTCCATTTCATTTCATTTTCTTTTCATGTCTTTTTCATTAGCTTAAAAACTGCACAATATTTTGAACTCTTGTGAGTTAACGGCCTTTTTGAGCATTCCTCGGAATTGCATTTTTGTGCCCAATTGGTGTTGTTTGTGTTGTGAATATTTTGGAAACAGGTGTGCCCCTCTGAAAAAGGGATGGATTTAGGAACAATTTCAAAGGAAACTCTGGCGAAATCTTTCCAAGGACCTTCATCTCCAATGATCGAAGGCTGCGCCTCATCGACCCCGGACACTCTCAAGTGTGAGGGAATCCCGTCTTCAGTCTGCACCTTATCAGGGGAGTACTAGTGAAATACCTGGGAAATTGAAGTTAGGAGTACGATAATATATAGTCAGAATAATAAGTCCGAATTAGTAATATAGTGGCCCAGGGAAACTAACGATACTCCTATATTAATTTATTTCCTCTTCCTAGAACTTTCCTCTCCACATTTATTTTAAATACATAGAGTTCTAATTCAAATTGACTTTCTCTTTGTACTTAATTAATTTCTAGAATTCAAATCTGAGTTTACTTCCTATTAGTAATTATCTCTGATTATAGAGTTCAAATCCCATTTGACTTCTTCAAATTAATTATATATATTTTGTTATTAGTATTCTAGAACTCTCTCTAACGCAATTATAATTCCCTTGCTAGTATTATTACTTTACTTTATTTAATTTATTTCAATCTCCTTCCTACTTCCAAGTAAATGTTTATTAATTATCTTCCTAGATTTTCTATTCCATCCTTATCTTGTTACAACGATCTACTTTCTCAACAATATTCAAACTAGGAAACTATTTCTGAATTTCTAAAAGAATGTTGTTAGAGATTTTATTTTCCTTCCTGATGTTCCTCAACGTTATGTTGTTGTATAGGTTCCCTAAAAACAAATTACAATGTTAAGTATTTATTTTGATTTCCTTTTTTTTTGAGTTATTTGTATTTCGTATTTATTTAACTCTTTTGTTTTAAGATAGTAATCATTAACTTGTTTAACAATATCGATTTCCCTTATTCCTATAATTTACTTATTATATAACAACCTTCCCCACTACGGTCTACCTTCATCACGACGCTTCTACGCTTCTGCTCTACCAAAAACTTATTCACGTATCTTCTTCCTTGAGTTCTTATAATTCGCGTTCTCAATTCTACCTTCGGCGTTCTTCACTCTACCCTTGCTGGATCGTTTCCCTTGGTGCCAATTAGGAGCTTTGTTGGGTAATGTATTCTACTTAGTTATTTAGTTATCTATTCATGGCTTGACGAATTCTGATTGTTAATTTTGGTTACCTAGACGTCGATATCGTTGACGAGTGCTATCAATAGTCCGGAGCAGTTGGGTTCTTGAGGGATTTGGTTGTTCCAGGTAAATTCTATGCTCAATGGTTTTGATTGTGGTTTTGCGAAATATTGGAAAAGGGTTCGTTGTGTTTTATCTCGGTTGTGGTTTGGAGATTTGGGATTATTCCCCACGTTTTGGAATTGAGGAATTGGATTGAGATTGTGGTGTTCAATTGTGGTTTTGGGAGTCTTTCACAGGTTGTATTCTGTTGTTTGGGAGCCCATAGGTGCTCCCCATTATTGATATTATTTGCGCTGCACACATTGTTGCAGTTAAGCTCTATGATCTACTCTATGTTACTGCTGTTTCATAGGGGGTGTGCACACTTAAGGACTTAGGGTGAGGTGGTTGTTTGACGGTCCCATAGGTGACTGTCCTGGAATTGTTGTTTGGGGTCCCACAGGTGACCCCGTGTTCGGAATTGTGGTTATTACTCCCTGTTGAAAGCTCCCTACTGCAGTTCGGTATTGTTATGTTTTTCTGGAAAAATTCACTAACTATTCAGTAAACCCTCTCATCTGTTGTTAAAGGCAATGGTGTTCCAAAATGTATTTTACAGCTTGAGGTGGAATTTACTCAGTTTTTCTGATTTGTGCGATCCTTTCTGTGTTTTGTCTATGTTTTATGATCGCAGGTATGGATGACTAGCTGAGGGGATCGGGACCGCGAATCACATAGTTTAGGACCACGTAATAATAAGGCGATGTCTTGAATTTCAATGTTTCAGAGATGTTGTTATGTTCTCAAGGTTTTTATACATTAACGTTATTTTGCTTCCGCATAATTTGAAAGTTAACTTTGGTTTTAATGTTATTTAGTTCATCAGCCTGAGCACCCATGGGTATTGGGTGTGGCGGTAATGCCCTGAATATTTTGAGATCCGCTGCTATATTGAAGGTTATGTGCATTTGAGTTTTGGTTAACTAAGTTAATTGCTCTTTGAATCAGTTTTATCAAGTTTGTGGTTGTATTGAGTTTTATTAATGACTTCTTCTGCTCGAGAGATTCTCTTGTTGTTATTATATTTTGCATAAGTATTTCTAACGGTTTTGGGTTCTATTTCTGTATTTAAAACTGCACTTAAGGACCTGTCCGAACGTCCGTCCGGACATCAATGTTCGGACAGGCCCCGAATGTTTTAGAGCTCTCTGTTTTGGGTGTCCGAACATTGATGTTCGGACACGCCACGTTAAATTTCTCGGACTTTTTAAACTCACTTGTGTCCGAACTTCAAGTCCGGACAAGTTCGGACCCTTTGGTTTTCAGTTTTAACTTCGACTTGTGTCCGAACTCATGTCCGGACACAAGTTCGGACATGGTTTTCACAGTTTCTATCTCGGCTTGTGTCCGAACTTCCATGTCCGGACACAAGTTCGGACCAACTTGTTTTGCACCTTTAGGGCTCGTTTGGAGTCCGTTTTCGAAGCCGTTTTCACCGTTAGCTTTGTTATTTTATTTCCTATGTTTTAAGGCAAAATCCAGGGTGTTACAAGGTGGTATCAGAGCTTTGTTTTCGAAATAAGATAAAACTTGAGTAACCGGATTAAAATTTGGGGGACAAGCCGTTTGGGGAAGTTATGATGGATCACGTGTATGTTGTGAGCTGTTGAGTTATATTGGATACCTTGGTGTGATAATTGAAGGATACAGGGATTATTGTGTACTAACCAATTGTTGGAATTGTATCATACTTGTTACATGTATTATTGTTATATCTGTATTACTACCCGTGGGTTAGGGTAGTGAGATTGTAGTATATTTGGGAAGGGATTGTTATAGGGGATTTACAAGCCTTGAAATTCTTGACTCATAATCAGGTGTCCACCTTGAGTAGGGTAGACTGGCAGACCGATTGAATTTCCCCTACAACACTAGAAGTAGAAGCGGGAGGACCACCATGGCAGCCAACGACCCAATGAGACAGCTTCAGGAGCTCGCTTTGAACTTGGGCCAGATTGTGCAACGCCAAGCCCAGCGAGACAATGTGCTAGAAGACTACACGAAGAGAATTGCCCACTTGAAGCCAACTGCATTCAAGGGGGAGGAGGACCCAGTACTGCTGGAAGATTGGCAGCATGAGTTTGACAAGATCTTCGAGGCGGTCAACTGCCCTGCTAATAGAAGAGTCAACGCCGCTGTGTACTACTTCAAGAGTGAGGTGGACATCTGGTGGTCTGCCAACAAGGATGCTCTTTTGGCGGGACCTGACTTTGGATGGGAGGCACTGAAGGAGGCCATGCGAAGGCGATTCTACCTGAGCACGTCCGGATGTAGAAATACCTGGAGTTCTCGGAGCTCAAACAGCAGGCCCAGAGTGCTAAGGAGTACCACTCCAAGTTCCTAGAGCTGGCAAGGTTCGCGCCGACGATGGTCCCTGATGAGGCGTCGAAGGTGCAGAGATTTGTGGGAGGACTCAACTGGAGTCTCCAGGAGGCTTTGAGCGTGCTGACGATACCCACCCCCAGGACGCATATGGAAAGGCTGCTAACCTGTATAGGGTGCAGAAGAGGAGGGAGGTACAGGCGGTCAGAAAAGGAAGATGGAGGACGGGGAAGAGACTCGGAGTCGAGACGACCGACATCAGAGGCCACACCAGGACAAGAGGTGGAGGCCTAACTCAGGTGATGGGAGGAGGTTCGATGTGAACCAGAGGAATGACCAGAGGCGGAATGATAGGCCCCAGGGGCAGGCCCAGAGAGCAGAGAACGGGCATAGCAGGCACTTCCACTGCAGGAGATGCCACAAGGATCACCCGGGGAAGGACTGTGAAGGGAACCTGGTGGCGTGCTACCGGTGTGGCAGGAAGGGCCACAGAGCTTTTGAGTGCTTCCAGGATCCTCAGGGAGGCATTCAGCAGAGAGGGAATGGCGGAGACCGGACCTACAGACCAGCAGACCCCCAGTCTCGAGGTAGAGACCAGCATCAGGCCCAGAATCAGCGAGGGGATGCTCCCCAGCGTGGCAATGGCGGGGGTGGAAACGGAGGTAACCGAGGTCCAGGGGAGAACCGAGACAACAGCAGAGCTCCGGGGAGGATTAATGTTATGAGTCGGGCCGAGGCAGAGGCTGAAGCAGAAGTGTTAGCAGGTACCTTTTCTGTTCATGGTACTTCAGCTCGTGTTTTGTTCGATACTGGAGCTTCATATTCTTTCATTTCTGAGAAATTTGCTAAGAAATTGGGGCTAGAAACTTGTAAGACTTCTACCATAGCAGTATCTATACCCTCGGGGCAGGTTATTTCTTGTAATCATGTATTGAGGGATGTGGGGGTAGACATAAAAGGGGAAACTTTTGTAACTGACCTGATCCAGTTCGTCCTCCCCGACTTCGACATTATTTTGGGGATGGACTGGCTAAGCAAGTATAAAGGGAAGATCGACTGTGGAGAGCAGAAGATCATTCTGAGAGGACCAGCGGGCCGAAGAGTCTCCTACAGTAGCGTGGAGAAGAAACCGGGAGTAAAGATAGTCTCAGCTATGTCAATTCTCTCCCAAGTGAAGAAGGGACAGCAGGCATACCTCTGCCATGTCCAGGATTTGAACCGAGCGCCGAGCCCATTAGAAGAGATTCGGGTGGTGAATGAGTTCCCTGACGTCTTTCCAGATGAGATTCCTGGTATGCCGCCAGACAGGGAGGTGGAGTTCAGCGTCGACCTTGTGCCAGGAGCAGCGCCCATCTCCAAGGCCCCATACCGTATGGCGCCATCAGAGTTGAAGGAACTGAAAGTCCAATTGGAGGAGTTACTAGAGAAGGGATACATCCGCCCGAGTGTATCGCCATGGGGAGCTCCTGTCTTGTTTGTAAAGAAGAAGGACGGGAGCATGAGGCTGTGCATAGACTACCGGGAGCTGAACCAGATCACTGTGAAGAACCGGTATCCCTTGCCCAGAATCGACGACCTCTTCGACCAACTTCAGGGTGCAGGAGTCTTCTCTAAGATAGACCTGAGGTCGGGATATCACCAGTTACGAGTTGCAGAGAAGGATATCCCGAAGAAGGCCTTCAGGACCAGATATGGGCATTTGAGTTTCTGGTGATGCCCTTTGGTTTGACGAACGCGCCGGCAGTCTTTATGGACCTCATGAACCGGATCTTCAATCCCTATCTAGACCGGTTTGTGGTGGTATTTATAGACGATATCCTCATCTACTCCAGGGATGAGGAAGAGCACGAGGAGCACCTGAGATCAGTCTTACAGATTTTGAGAGAGCAGCAGCTTTACGCCAAGCTAACTAAGTGTGACTTTTGGTTGGACCGAGTGGCATTCCTAGGCCACATCGTCACCAAGGACGGAATCTCAGTGGATCCGGCCAAGATCCAAGCGGTGAAAGAGTGGCCAGAACCGAGCAATCTGACGGAGGTTCGCAGTTTCTTGGGTCTAGCGGGGTACTACAGACGTTTTGTGAAGGATTTCTCAAAGATAGCTAGACCCCTCACAAACCTCATGAAGAAAGTAACCAAGTTTCAGTGGGATGATGACTGTGAGAAGGCGTTTCAGACGTTGAAGGAAAGGTTGACCACAGCCCCAGTGTTGACTTTGCCTTCGGGGACAGACGGATTCGAGGTTTTCAGCGATGCTTCCAAGTATGGCTTGGGGTGTGTCTTGATGCAGCATGGGAAAGTCATAGCCTACGCATCGAGACAGCTGAAGGAGTACGAGACCAGATACCCGACGCACGACCTAGAGCTTGCAGCAGTAGTCTTCGCCCTGAAGATTTGGAGGCACTACTTGTATGGAGTTTCCTGCAAGATCTACACCGACCACAAAAGCCTCAAGTACATCTTCACTCAGAAGGAACTAAATATGAGGCAGAGGAGATGGTTGGAACTGATCAAGGACTATGATTTGGAGATCTTATATCATGAGGGGAAGTCTAACCTAGTGGCCGATGCTCTGAGTAGGAAGAAAAGTCATTCTGTGAATTCGATGTGGGTTCTTCCAGACGAGCTAGTTCGTGACTTTGAGAAGCTGAACTTGGAAGTGATGGAGGCGGGAGGAGTAGAGCGTGAGGTGAGGTTGTACCATATGAGTGTCTCTTCCGACATTTATGGGGAGATACTCAAGGGACAGCCGGGTGATGCGAAGTTGGAGCGCATCAAGGAGAAGATGAAGGAAGGGAAAGCTGAAGGGTTTGAGACCCACAGTGACGGCAGTCTGAGGTTTAGAGGCCGATGGTGTGTACCTCAGGGGTGCGTGGAGGTAAAGGAGAGACTGATGAGGGAGGCTCATAACACTCCCTATTCAGTTCATCCTGGTGGTGATAAGTTGTATAAGGACCTAAAGAAGATGTTTTGGTGGCCTAAGATGAAGAGGGAAGTTGCAGAGTTTGTGTCGAGATGCCTTACCTGCCAGAAGGTCAAATTCGAGCACAAGAGGACGGGAGGTTTATTGCAGCCGTTGGAGGTCCCAAAGTGGAAGTGGGACTCCATTTCCATGGACTTTGTGATGGGTTTACCACCGGCGAAGGGAGGAGTTAATCAGATTTGGGTAATGGACCGACTCACTAAATCTGCACGGTTTATACCCATGAAGAGACGTGGTCCATGAGCCAGTTGGTGGATGCTTACATCAGAAATGTGGTGAGATATCACGGGGTACCTGAGACCATCATTTCAGACAGAGATTCGAGGTTCTTAGCTCATTTCTGGCAGCAGTTTCAGAAGGCGATGGGCACCAAGTTGAAGTTGAGCACTGCGTTTCACCCAGCCACTGATGGTCAGACAGAGAGAACCATCCAGACCTTGGAGGACATGCTTCGAGCATGTGTGATGGATTTCCAGGGTTCGTGGGCAGATATGCTACATCTGATAGAGTTCTCTTATAACAACAGTTACCACACCAGCATCAAGATGGCTCCTTATGAGGCTTTGTATGGGAGGAAGTGTAGGACACCGCTATGTTGGAGCGACATTAGTGAGACTGTTGTTTTGGGACCTCAGTTGATAGAAGAGACTATGGAGCAAGTCCGGATGATCCAGAGACGAATGAAGGCAGCCCAAGACAGGCAGAAGTCCTATGCCGATCTCAAGCGCAGACCAGTTGAGTTCGAGGTTGGAGATAGAGTTTTTCTGAAAGTATCGCCCATGAGAGGAGTAACCAGGTTCGGGAAGAAAGGGAAGCTCAGTCCCAAGTTCGTTGGACCCTATGAGATCTTGGAGAGGGTTGGAGAAGTGGCATACCGGCTAGCGCTTCCTTGTGAACTGGAGAAAGTTCACAACGTCTTCCATGTATCCCAGTTGAAGCGGTATGTTCCCGACCCTTTGCATGTGTTGCAGCCAGAGGTCTTGGAGCTGGAGCAGAATCTATCCTATGAGAGTACCCCATCAAAGTATGGACACTAAGACCAGGGAGACACGATCGAAGTCCATCCGTATGGTCAAAGTCTTATGGTCTAATCATGGAACCGAAGAGGCTACATGGGAGGTAGAGGAGGAAATGAGGAAGAAATACCCACAGCTTTTCGATCAGGTAACCACTCGAGTCAGTATCTAGTTTAGCAACTTCTCGCCTTATGGATGAGTTTTAGCTTCGAGGGAAGCTTTCTTTTAAGGGGGATGAGATGAAATACCCGGGAATTTGAGTTAGGAGTACGATAATATATAGTCAGAATAATAAGTCCGAATTAGTAATATAGTGGCCCAGGGAAACTAACGATACTCCTATATTAATTATTTCCTCTTCCTAGAACTTTCCTCTCCACATTTATTTTAAATACATAGAGTTCTAATTCAAATTGACTTTCTCTTTGTACTTAATTAATTTCTAGAATTCAAATCTGAGTTTACTTCCTATTAGTAATTATCTCTGATTATAGAGTTCAAATCCCATTTGACTTCTTCAAATTAATTTATATATTTTGTTATTAGTATTCTAGAACTCTCTCTAACGCAATTATAATTCCCTTGCTAGTATTATTACTTTACTTTATTTAATTTATTTCAATCTCCTTCCTACTTCCAAGTAAATGTTTATTAATTATCTTCCTAGATTTTCTATTCCATCCTTATCTTGTTACAACGATCTACTTTCTCAACAATATTCAAACTAGGAAACTATTTCTGAATTTCTAAAAGAATGTTGTTAGAGATTTTATTTTCCTTCCTGATGTTCCTCAACGTTATGTTGTTGTATAGGTTCCTAAAAACAAATTACAATGTTAAGTATTTATTTTGATTTCCTTTTTGAGTTATTTGTATTTCGTATTTATTTAACTCTTTTGTTTTAAGATAGTAATCATTAACTTGTTTAACAATATCGATTTCCCTTATTCCTATAATTTACTTATTTATATAACACCTTCCCCACTACGGTCTACCTTCATCACGACGCTTCTACGCTTCTGCTCTACCAAAAACTTATTCACGTATCTTCTTCCTTGAGTTCTTATAATTCGCGTTCTCAATTCTACCTTCGGCGTTCTTCACTCTACCCTTGCTGGATCGTTTCCCTTGGTGCCAATTAGGAGCTTTGTTGGGTAATGTATTCTACTTAGTTACTTAGTTATCTATTCATGGCTTGACGAATTCTGATTGTTAATTTTGGTTACCTAGACGTCGATATCGTTGACGAGTGCTATCAATAGTCCGGAGCAGTTGGGTTCTTGAGGGATTTGGTTGTTCCAGGTAAATTCTATGCTCAATGGTTTTGATTGTGGTTTTGCGAAATATTGGAAAAGGGTTCGTTGTGTTTTATCTCGGTTATGGTTTGGAGATTTGGGATTATTCCCCACGTTTTGGAATTGAGGAATTGGATTGAGATTGTGGTGTTCAATTGTGGTTTTGGGAGTCTTTCACAGGTTGTATTCTGTTGTTTGGGAGCCCATAGGTGCTCCCCATTATTGATATTATTTGCGCTGCACACATTGTTGCAGTTAAGCTCTATGATCTACTCTATGTTACTGCTGTTTCATAGGGGGTGTGCACACTTAAGGACTTAGGGTGAGGTGGTTGTTTGACGGTCCCATAGGTGACTGTCCTGGAATTGTTGTTTGGGGTCCCACAGGTGACCCCGTGTTCGGAATTGTGGTTATTACTCCCTGTTGAAAGCTCCCTACTGCAGTTCGGTATTGTTATGTTTTTCTGGAAAATTCACTAACTATTCAGTAAACCCTCTCATCTGTTGTTAAAGGCAATGGTGTTCCAAAATGTATTTTACAGCTTGAGGTGGAATTTACTCAGTTTTTCTGATTTGTGCGATCCTTTCTGTGTTTTGTCTATGTTTTATGATCGCAGGTATGGATGATAGCTGAGGGGATCGGGACCGCGAATCACATAGTTTAGGACCACGTATAATAAGGCGATGTCTTGAATTTCAATGTTTGAGATGTTGTTATGTTCTCAAGGTTTTTATACATTAACGTTATTTTGCTTCCGCGTAATTTGAAAGTTAACTTTGGTTTTAATGTTGTTTAGTTCATCAGCCTGAGCACCCATGGGTATTGGGTGTGGCGGTAATGCCCTGGATATTTTGAGATCCGCTGCTATATTGAAGGTTATGTGCATTTGAGTTTTGGTTAACTAAGTTAATTGCTCTTTGAATCAGTTTTATCAAGTTTGTGGTTGTATTGAGTTTTATTAATGACTTCTTCTGCTCGAGGATTCTCTTGTTGTTATTATATTTTGCATAAGTATTTCTAACGTTTTTGGGCTATTTCTGTATTTAAAACTGCACTTAAGGACCTGTCCGAACGTCCGTCCGGACATCAATGTTCGGACAGGCCCCGAATGTTTTAGAAGCTCTCTGTTTTGGTGTGTCCGAACTTTGGTCCGAACATTGATGTTCGGACACGCCACGTTAAATTTCTCGGACTTTTTAAACTCACTTGTGTCCGAACTTCCAAGTCCGGACACAACTTCGGACGCCTTTGGTTTTCAGACCTTTTAACTCTCGACTTGTGTCCAAACATCCATGTCCGGACACAAGTTCGGATGGATGGATTTTCACAGTTTAACTATCTCGGCTTGTGTCCGAACTTCCCATGTCCGGACACAAGTTCGGACCAGGCTTGTTTTGCACCTTTAGGGCTCGTTTGGAGTCCGTTTTCGAAGCCGTTTTCACCGTTAGCTTTGTTATTTTATTTCCTATGTTTTAAGGCAAAATCCAGGGTGTTACAACTAGTTTCACCCTTCTTTTTAATTTTCACAATACATATCATACACACTTTTTGTTAAACTCTATGCAAGTGCTTCGAAAAGGTCTTTTGTTTCTCCCTTCGTTATTCCTTGAACAATGAGGACATTGTCCCATTTAAGTGTGGGGGAGACGACCTTTTCTTTTTGCGCACTACTCAGTTTCCTTATGCTTATCTATTGCTTCCACTTAGGAGTTACATTTAAATGTAAGCAAGTTTTTCTTTGAATTCTTAGGATTTTTCATCAAAAATTTTCAAAAAATTCTCTTTTGAGGAGCATGTATACGCGGTGCAGCCATAAAACCTGATCTTGGTGAATTTTTTATTGCTTAGAGGTTCTTTTTATCTTCTCTCTTAGGGATTGCTAAGGGGTTCTTCTTTGTGAAAATCGAAAAAGGGACTTGTGAGACACCATTGGTAACCAACAAAATGAGAGTTGAGTGTTCTTTAATGCAAAGGCTAAAACGCCTAAATATATCTCCTCATCTCTTATGCAAAAGTGAAACAAATGCATACATCTATTTTTCCTTTTGTTTTCTCCTTAATGCCCATTCTTGAGAGAAGTTGGCCATGGTAAAAGTTCTTCAAGTTACCTAATATTTATAACTTTGAAGCACTCTAGATCATACCCCGAAACTCTATATTTTTATTTTTACCCGAAGCACACCCATGTCACCACGATGAGGTTGGTTTGCACTCCTCATGAGTATTCTACCATTTTGTTCAATAAAATCCAAGAATTCATTTAAACACTTGTTTGTTGAAGTGCTCCATCCTTGTCCAGTCGATAGCACCTGCAGGAACAACACCATTAACAATATTAGATGGACTTATATAATTAACTAGCCACGGCATCGTATCACGACTTGCATGCTATGTTTTCGCGCCGAGTATGGTTGTCAAGGCCGGTAAGGAGGCAGAGCGACGATGTGAGGCGAAGGAAGCAAAGCGACGATGTGAGGCGAAGAAGCAGTCAGATGCGCAGCGGTCGCGAGCTTCCAGGATCCAGGAGTTACGCGACTAGGAGTAGTAGACCGGAAGACCAAGGGCGTCGGGACGATTTCAAAAGGACACTGGGAACAGAGAAGTATGAAAAACGGGAAAGGAGAGGCCCGTACCAGGTGCTCTCAGGCAGCGGGTCTCAAACCAAAACGGGCGGACGAACGGGGAGCGGAAGGAGATTGGGTCCCCCTTCTACAGTTTTTATCGACAATATATGCAGAGAAGTCTCCAAGCACCAACTAATTAGAATAATAAGGAGATTTGTTAGTTGGAGAAGGATTTTTATCAGCAAGAAGCCACGGAAGTCAAACCGTAATGCATACGCTTTTGTGGATGTGGACCATGTTGACGATGCGAGGATACTGATAGATGGTATACGGGGATGGAATGTGAATGGGAGCAAACTCTGGGCAAGAATGGAGTTCCAAGGAAATAAGGAGAGAAGGAAAAAGTCTGATGAGGAGAGATCGCAGAATAGGCCCAACAATGGAGCGAGGCCACGCCAATATATTTGGAGAGAAAAGCGGTGGAATTGGAGCGATAAGGCTCCTGCGGTCGCAAGGCTGTCATTGGACGTTGAGCCGGATGTGGGAATGAAGGAGTGCTTGAAGAAATGTGCTGTAATCATCTTCCCAGAAGAAAGGTCGCCAAAGGAAGCGATGGATTTTTTACAGAATAAATGGCCAAAGATGAGTGGGTTACTTGCTTTCTCGAGGAAGAAATTTCTCATGGTATTCGATACAATTTATGATGCGGAAGAAGTAGTTAAACAAGTGCTAGAAAAGGCTAAGGTCCAGGAAGGCATTGAAATCCGTAAATGGAATTTGGCTGATCAGGTGGAGAAGCGGCGAATGTGGATTGTGATTAGAGGGATCCCGTTGCATGCGTGGAATAATCAGAATGTTTGTAAAATAGCTCGAACGGTGGGCGACGTAATAAAAATTGAAAGTGATGATGGCCAGTATGTTGAAAACGCGGAGATCCGCCTCCAGATCGAGACATCTACACTTCAATTAATCAACTGGAAAATCATGGTAAACGTTGAGGGACATAATTTTCCGGTAAGTTTGGTCGAAGTTGCGGAGCAACCTTCTCCGGGATCGGAAGTTGACCAGTCGGAGAGTATTTTTCAAATTACACAATGCGGCAAGAAAGATGAGTCAAGTCAACGGGCTGGTATAGTTGACTATAGCATTAAGGGGGGAGGGGATGAAACGGCTAGTTCCACTCGACATTTTAAAATGCAGTTGAATTCGGAAGAGAGGAAGGAGTTAAGTTCTGAGTCAATTAGGATATTACAGCGGTCCATATCTCAGTGGAATAATTTGAATGATCAGATCCCGAGGAGTCAGGATATTAATTGTGCAGGCGTAAGCGGTGGAACTTTGCATACTCTGACTCCTGGAAGCTTGAAAAAGCAATTTTCAAATTGTGGGAGTGCAAGCCACGGTAGGGTCCACGTGTTTGAAGACAGGAGTTGTTACGAATTTAATGGCGAGAATCTTTCGGAGCAGATTTTACCCTCTGGTAATCACCCGCATGCGATGGCGCCTGTGAGTCAATGCGGTAATGCGATGGCTTTTAATGCTGAGGTGGACCGACAGGACTCCAGCATAAAAGTGTAGTTCAATTCAGAGACTGTAGCGGAAGCAGGTTCAGAGACTGTAGCGGAAGCAGGTGGAGCGTCTGGGACTTGCGAGAATGGCTCCGAGGTTGGAATGCGTGAGCTTCCCATGCGGACAGAGTGTGGCGCCTGCACCGTGGGCCAGGAGTCTGATGCGGGGGATCTGATTGGCTACGCTGCTGTAGCAGAGCCAGTGGAGGGAGTCGGGGCATGTAGCCATTCGAATAAGACGCACAAATCGCCAGGATCAGGCGCTACGAGTAAGGAGGGTATTACGAGTAAGGAGGGTATTAGCTTGTTTGTTGAGCTTTTTCATAACACCCCTCCTTTAACTCAGTCAAAGGAGGGTGCACCGGCAAGGAATGATCAAGGCAAAATTATTAATGCGGAGAAGGAAGCTGAGGAGTGCATTGATCTCTTGAGGCAGTTAGGTTGCAAGATCCCAAACCCTAGTCTATCCAAGGCTAATATCATTAATCAAATTCAGCCCCAGTCTAGGAAGTGAGAGGGTAGGATGGTGATTGTAGGATTACAAAATATAAGAGGGTTGGGATCGAAGGAAAAGCAAAGGAAGATGAGGGAAGAGGTCAGACATTCGAAAACTATCTATTCTTGGTCTTGTGGAGACTCACAGCACAGTAGTTCTGCAGCAGTTAAAATCCCTCGGTTCTGGGGGAAAAAGAAGTCAAGTCTAGCTTGGGATGAGGTTCCTAGCCAGGGTAGGTCCGGAGGAATAATAGTAATGTGGGATGAGGAGGAAGTAGAGGTCCGAAGTGTAGAAAAAGGGGCGCGTTGGTTGATGATTGTAGTGAAAGCAAGGGAAGAAGGTGTTACGAGTGCAATAACGGTGATCTATGCCCCCTGTGATGTAGTGGAGAGAAGGGCAATGTTTGAAGAAATTCTCCAAGCCAAGGAAAATTGGGGGCACGAGGGTTTGCTTATTGGGGACTTCAATGAGGTTCTAAGTCCTACAGAAAGATTGTCGGCTCCTGCTTCACGTCAGACGAGAGGTATGAGAGACTTCCAAGCTTGGGTGGATGATATACAGGTGCAGGAAATTCAGTTGCAAGATGCGAAATTCACCTGGAAAGGTGGGGGGTCTTTTAGTAAGATTGATCGAGTGTTTGCGACACTCGAATGGTTGAAACCAATATTCGATGTTAGGTTGCGTTCGAGTGAGTGGTCTAATATCTGAACCACAGGATGTAAGTGTTGAGTACGGGGAGAATCAACTGGGGACCGAAACCTTTTAGATCATTGGACTCGTGGCTGGAGCATCCAAGGTTTGAGGGTTTTATGGCCAAAGAATGGGAGGGCCTTCATGCAGGATCAACTTTGAATAAGTTGAAGAGGCTTAAAGAGGCTTTGAGAAGATGGAACAAAGAGGTATTTGGGGAGATGGACCAGAAGATTCTTAAGTGCAAGGAGGACCTGAGAAAGGTAGAGGAGAGAATGGAAGAGGGCGACAGGTCTTACCAAGTTGAAGTTGAGAGGATCCAATCAGTGAGTAGGGTGGAAGAAGCTGAAAGATTCAAGGAGGTGCATTGGAAGCAATTTTCCAGAGATAGGTGGATAAAAGATGAGGTCAACAACACCAGATACTTTCACAGGAGAGCCACGATCAATCATCGGAAAAAGCTCATTACATGTTTGCTTACTGAGGATGGAGTTATAGATACTCCTTCGGAGATCGTAGCTCACATTGTCGAATATTACCGGGGGCTCTTCCAAGCAGTGCCGTCTTCAGGTATTGTCCCTTTCTTCTCCCCCCACTGCACGCTTGCAGTAGAGCAGGCGGCCTTGCTTGAGGCTATCCCGTCTTTGTGGGAGATTAAGCAAACGATATCGCAATGTGATGGGTCCAAGGCCCCAGGATTTGATGGGTATAACATGAAGTTTATCAAGAAGATGTGGCATGTTATAGGGGCGGAATTTGCTGAGGATGTGAGGAGGTTTTTCGTAACTTCTAGACTGGAACTAGGAATGAATGTCACCTGGATAACCCTTGTCCCGAAGAAACAGGATGCAACTCGTGTTGAGGATTATAGGCCGATAAGCATGGTAGGGTGCATGTACAAGGTAATTGCTAAGTTACTTAGTAATCGACTGAGGCCCATTTTACCGCTGCTTATTGGAGAAACCCAGACTGGGTTTGTCAAGGGGAGAAACATCCTTGAGGGCCCTTTAATTGCAAATGAGGTTATAGCATGGTTGAAGAAACTAAGCGAAAAGGGATAGTCATAAAAATCGATTTGAAAAAGGCTTATGATTCTGTCTCGTGGGATTTCATTGACCAGATGATGGAGTGTATGGGATTTGGTGTTACATGGAGGAATTGGCTAAAAGAATGTATCACAACTTCAAGGATCTCCTTACTGGTGAATGGTTCACCTACTAGGCCGTTCTCTCCCTCTCGTGGCCTCAGACAAGGGGACCCGTTGTCGCCTGCGTTGTTTGTCGTTGCTGTAGAGGCATAGAGTTGGTTGATTCAAGAGGCAGTGGAAAAACATCATCTCTCTGGTTTGGTGGTATGAACGAGGAGAGTGCGAGTCACCCACCTCCAATTTGCTGATGATATTTTGCTCTTTAGTGGAGCTGAGAGAAGAGAGCTGGTGCACTTGCATAGAATTCTCATTGGGTTTGCAGAGATGAGTGGCCTACGTTTGAATATGGAAAAATCGAAGGCGTATTGTTTCAATGTGGGAGAAGAGGAGGCGCGAATGGTAGGGAAAATTTTCGATTGCCAAATAGGTTCCTTGCCGGCCACCTATTTGGGTTGCCCCTTGGGGGCGAATATGAGAAAAGCAGCCACTTGGGAGCCGGTTATTCAGAAGACTAAGGCTAAGCTTGCGACGTGGAAAGCCTCTAGCCTGTCCAAGGCTGGGAGAGCGGTTCTACTTAGGTCAGTCCTTGAGGCTATCCCCCTTTATTATGCTAGTTTATTCGTGATTCCAGCGAAGGTGCGGAAGAAATTGGTATCCATCCAACGACAGTTCTTTTGGGGCAAGAACAAGAGGAAGTTCTTGACTACGGTCTCCTGGAGGAGGATGTCTAGACCTAAGGCAGATGGGGGGCTGGGTTTCTCTGATCTGCAGGTTAAAAACCTGGCCTTTCTGTCCAAGTGGAGGTTTAACTTTGCTGCCAATAAGTCCCCACTTTGGAAGAGAGTGGTTTCGTCAATTTACAAAATGAGGGGTGGTCTTTATACTGGGGACTTGGATGGTCGGATGTTGAAGGCGGGGGGTATATGGCCTTCTATCATTAAGGCTACGGATGCAAGTGTTGCTCTCAAAGGCGTTCTCGAGGAGAAGGTGCAAATCTTGGTTAAAAATGGTGAGTCGATACTATTCTGGTATGATAACTGGTCTCATGTAGGTTGTCTGCGGAGCAAGTTTCCGCGCCTCTTTATTCTGAGTTTACAGCAAGAGTGTACTATAGCCCAAATGGGGCATTGGGTGAATGGAAGTTGGCAATGGGATTTTTAGTGGCGCCGTGAGCTTTTCACTTACGAAGAGGACTTCCTCGCTCAATTGTTGGGATCGATTGATGTCATTCCATGCTCGCCGCAGCTGCCGGATATGTGCTCGTGGAGGTCGGGTGGTAACCACTCTATTGTGAAGGATATTTCACTATCTTTGTATAATGCAACTGCCGAGGTGCCCGGTGCTCCTACGGGTATTGACCTAAGGGCCATATGGAGTGGCTTGTGTGAGCCAAGGGTGGTTATGACCTTGTGATTTACGCTCTTGAGAAGATTGATGACAAGGGAAATTCTATTTGAGAGAAATGTAGTCTCTATTGGTGGGAGCATGTGCCCTTGGTGTAGCAGGGTTATGGAGAGTGTGGAGCATGTTTTGTTTCATTGCACTAGGGTAAGGAGGACTTGGGATCTCATTTTGAGGTGGTGGAATGTACCTTTTGTCTTCAGAGAAGGGGTTGGTGATATATATAATGACTGGTTTTCGGTCACCTTTTCGAGTAGAGTGAAGCGAGTATGGAAGTCTACTTTTTGCTATGGTGTGTATTTTATTTGGATGCACCATAATGCTGTGGTTTTTCGAGAAGAGGTGTGCAATGTCGACCGAGTCACGCTGCAGATCAAGCTTGGGGTTTGGCGCTGGTCGAAGATATGGTGGAAGGATCTTCCTTTGACATGTAGTGCTTTCGTAGGAGTTAGTTCGCTGAGAGAATATTTGTAGTAGGTTGTGTGGGCCTTATTTGGTATGATTTGGGTGAGATGTTAGTGTGTGGTTGCTCGTCTTTGGGGTGTACGCTTTGATGTTTCTTCTTCCTTGCTTAGTTGGACATTTAGTTGTTTTTGGATGTGGTGGGTACTCTTTTCCCCCCTAGGATTTTTTTCCTACTGGGTTTTTCTCTAGGGGGGGTTTAATGAGGCCCGTGTTAAACCCATCCGCCTGGTTCATCAGGTTCTTCATTTAATAAATGGCTTATGCCCAATTATCAAAAAAAACTTGTTTGCTTTAAATATTCCTTCTTCCTGTGGGTTCCTAGTTTTGCTTGAGGACAAGCAAAAAGATAAGTGTGGGGGAGTTGATAAGTGGTGAAAATATATACTTTTATAAGTCATTCCTACATACATTTTATATGGTTTATGACATAGTTTCACCACTTTATAGAGCATTTTATTTATATTAGTGAATTTAAATATTTTTATTATCTTTTAGGTGAACGCTCAATTTGACATTGTTTACCGCTGCGTGAGCAAGCAGACAAGCTACCTGCTACAAGCAGGCAGGCTACCTACTGCGAGCAAGCCAGCTTGCTCTTTCACTCACGAAAAAGTTACGTATAAAAGAAGCCATCAACATGAATGTAAAACGATGACACCATGCTGCACAATCACTCACGTCAATATGCTTTCCCATGCACCCATGTTCAAGAAGTCAACAACATGCATATAATATTTGTGCAGCAAGCACGTAAGGAGGAGGTTACTCGCACGGGAATTCTTCTTCGACTTTGATATGTATGTGCATGTAATGACTGGGTAGCCCGCAGTGTCAACATGCAAGTAATAGCCTTGTCTCATGCACGTAATTCACTCGTGAAAGGGCAGTGCTGTACGCGAGGTATTAAAAAAAATCAAATGCGGCCGCAGTTTGCTCACGTGTTCACTACACATACACATGCTGAGTGTACTGTCGACAGAAAAAAAAGAAAGGAACACTTTTTGTAAGAAGAAGCGTCATTTTTTAGAGAGGAGGCGAACGTGAGAAAAGGAAAACGGACTCGAAGAGAAACAGAAAGAAGAGAAGAAAAACAGAGGCAGAAGTCGAAGACGAAAAAAGGACGAACAGAGAAATAAGAAGAAAATGGAGAAGACCCCACCTCCATTAAAGCTTCTTCAACAACCCATGACTATCTCTTTTACTCTTCTCCTCTTTACTTTTTTAATGTCTGAGTAGTCCTATTTTGTACCCTTGGGATGGGGTTTTGACCCCAAATCCCCAAACTAGCATGTAAAACCTAATTTGTTTAAATATAGTTATTTTGTCTCTCTAAATTTAATGAATGTGCTAGATTGATCATCTTTGTGCATTTGTGGTTCCTCCTAAATTCATACATATGTGATTTAGGGATTTTGGCCAAGAGAGAGACAAACCTTAGATTTTTCCTTCTTTAATTAGTTGGTGGATTTAGGCACCGTTTGGATTCAACAAGGAAACGGGAAAGGGAATGGGAATGGAAAAACAAGGGGAATGAGAAAGGGAATGGGAAAATATGTATGTTGTTTGGTTGTATCTAAAAATGGGAAGGGAATATGATTGATTTTTTTGGAGAATAATTAAAAAACATAAGATTGAAATTCAAAATAAAGTTACTTTTATATTTTCTTGTAATTATTCTGACTATATACTTGTAGGTACATTAAAAAGATCAAAATATCTTGATTAATTAGTATCAACCATGTAATATAGTATACTTTATGAGAATTGATCATTACTATTTATTAAACATTTTGTGCACAGCCGTATACAATACTGTCAATTAATAAAATCAACTTTATTAAATATTATGAAGTAAATATGACTCATAATTATTAGCAAATTATTCTCAAGTACCTTAAACAAATCTAGTATCTACCACATGTGATGTGAGGGAATACCATTCCCGTCCAATTGATAGGGGAAATTTTTTTTAACAGCGCGGGGGAATAGCAAGGGAAATGTTTTCCTTTCCCGTACATAATTTTTGTCTAAACAAACACTGGGGAGGGACCAAATCACTAATTCCCTTCCCTCCTGTTTCCCTGGTAAACAAGCATTGCCTTAGTGTTATTGTTAAGGACTTGTGTTTAAGGCTATCTAGTGATGATTAATCTAACCTAATCGAAGGGTTTATTCAACTAGATAAGATTCGACTTTCACTAGGATTTTAGAGAGAGTCATAACTTCAGTCCTAATAAACAACTAGAGCAAATTGGGATAAAATGTTATGTTTGGGAGTATTTGGGCGATTACACTTTCCCGGGGTACATCTCCATTCCGATATACTAAAACACCGCCTCCGTTTAATTATTTGCCATTTTTATTATTAAACCGAATCACTACGCTTGCCTCCGGCTATCCCATATTTTTACCGTTTCTAATTAAACAACTAAATACCAAAGCTAGGGAGATAGAACCAATTTCCTTGTGGATACGACACTTGTTGTACTACATCGAATAGGTGCACTTGCCTACTCTTTGCATATATTTATATATTCATTTATATAGTATTCTGCAACCAACAGTTATCTTGGGAAACCGAGATCCCTAAGAAATGACGTAAGGTGCTAAGGTCTTTGATAGGAAATTCTTGAGCCACAACTATGATTAGTTGAGTGATGATAGTGGTAGAAGAACCAGTGTAAAAATCATCAACATACACCAAAATATAAACAACCTGATCTTTGTGAGTGTAAACAAACAAAGAGGAGTCTGAGATGGAGGGGATCCAATGTGCGTGAGAAAAGTACTGAGCCTAGAAAACCAAGCACTGGGAGATTGTTTGAGCCCATATATAGCTTTTTTAAGGCAACAAACATGATCAGGATAGTTTTTGTTGACAAAACCACTAGGTTGCTTAAGGTAGACTTTCTCGTCTAGGGCCCATGCAGAAAGGCATTGTCCACATCAATTTGATGGACTGGCCAATTAAAAGTTGTATCAAGACCAATACAACCATGCAGAAAGGCATTGTTCACAGTTGGTGTTGTTGGTGTTGTTGGTGTCACTATTGACGGAACCAGGAGATTCTTCAGGTGAGGGAGACACCATAGATGTAGGCAAGGAAAAAAAGTGGAACTATAAAAGTTTGGGTTGAGCATTACTAGCTGTGATACCATACAAGATATTGTAAATGGAAGAGACGACAGGAACTATTGTATTTATCTGGTTGAATATTACAAACAATAAACTAATGTTTATATAGTGCTCAATATTGAATTCTAGAATAAGGTACTAATGTATGTAACAATAATCGGCTACAAATATCAGCCCATAACATATTTCTGTTGGGCCAAGGCTTACTGGGCTTTATTCCGTATCTTGAAGTAAAAGGGGTCTCCACAAGGACTCTTGTCGTAAGCCGAACATGTTTAGTAGTGGTTAACTGTATCACAGTATAATGACTTACCTATATTTGAAGCAATCATGTCGACATCTTCTCCGACCAAAATTTTAAATCTAGCTCTGGGAGTTTAACCCAGACTAGAGTAGATTACAAGCTCGACATATCAAACTTAAACCTCAATTCTCACCTTTTTTTAGTAAAATTGAATGATCATTCATAATAAACCAAGGTCCGCCTACCCTAGGCTAGACATACTCACATTATCCCCGTATCAAAACACGAAAAACACCCAAATTATTTTGATAGATCTGTACGCACTCAGGTCATTTGCTTTTGATAAAACTGTTTGCTTCAAACAGAAAGTTCAGGCCAAGCACAACTTTGATCAACGACAATTTCCAGAAGTCTCTCTCTGCTTGAACATCTTCCTCCGTGAAAGTGAAAATGGCTGCGTTGGGTATTGGTAGTTAGAGTCTGTTCCTTTGTTGCGATTAAATGAAGGCTCGGCACCCAAAAAAATAATATACAAGTGTCACAGTTACATTGGTCTTTTTTTCACTAGGTCCCACCCACTTCTCTCACAAAAGAGCTTAATTATAAACGCAGGAATATCTGCGTTTGAAATTGGGGGAGATTAATGGGGTGAGCGAACGGAGCCTTGGTTGTTTTGGGTGGTCCCCGTGTGGGTTCCACGTGATCCTACGTTCTATCAAAATAATATACTGTCACATATAAAACAACCAAAAAAAATCTTCATCAGAGCTAAATATTGAGTTTTTGAAAACAAATTGGAAAGGTATTACTTTAATCGAATTTAAACAGATGTAAATTCTATTCCACACGGTGAAATCCCCATATGGGATCACTAATTTCGTCGAAATACAGATTTCGTTTACTTAAGGGGTGTTGCGCCAAGTGTGAAGGACAGTGTTTCTGTTGGGGAAGAAGGAGCCGCGTTGAAGGTGTTGCCCTTTAGGAAATCAGCTGGCTGTTAACGGTCATGCCCAGAAGCAGACAAAAAAAAAGTGAATGGAACGAGCTCACCGTCCAACGGTAACTTCCTGGAAATTGCGGCCTGATTGAAGGAGTTACAACTGTGTACAGCATAACGTTTCTGGCGCCGCACCGCACGGCGCACGCACACAATGGATAATGAGTAAAGTACAACACTGGAAATACTCCAGGCGTGTTTGACCAATTATGTGTGTTGTTTGGAGATATTTAATCTGTTTACTTAGGAGCTTGAGTGATAAAATACAGGGTTTTTTTTTTATAATTAGGCTTTCGCCATTAGCTCTTTGTTAGAAGTATTAAATTATTAATAGCTAGTTTGGTGCGGTTATCTCTGCTATAAATATCATATTTTGGTATATTTTATTTTGTCTGTTTGTTTGAGTATATTTGAACGTGACATTTATATCGTATATACATCATATTTATATTGTTCGTCTTTTCCTATTTTGCTATAAATATTTTTTAAATTCAATTAGTTGTTTTAAAGATTATCAATATCATATTCTAATGCTGATATTTCATTTTATAAAAAATATAATATAATATAAAATCTTAATATTTAATTTTATATACAACAATAATATTTAAGCCATACTTTTTACAATTAATAGTTTAGTGTTTTATATGTTATATACAACAATAAAGTTAACTATTAATTATCATATTTTTATATTATAATTTCTTGTTTATATTTTTTATAAACTATAAACTAATTAATTTTAGCTAAAAATATAACAGGGCCTTGAAAATAGAAACATATTAATATACATTACATGTTGAATTATGATCAAACAGTAGTTTATGTTGTATAGAATAATGGAGTTAACTAATTAATTATCATATCTTTATTTTATAATTTCTTACTTATATTTTTTATAGAAAATATTAACTAATTAATTATAACATTTATATAACAGGCATGATCAAAAAATATTTTATGGTGTATACAATAATAAAATTAACTAATTATTTAATATATTGTCGTACTGAATTTTCGAGTGGACGAACCTTTGATAACAACAAATTATTTATCTTATAATATTTATTACAAATTAAATTATTTTTTTAACGAAATAGAATTTTAAACGGTAATTTAATATTAATAGAGTTAGTACATAAACGATAAACACGCCGCACATAACTACTTAACTAACTTATGTTGTAAATATATCACACTATCAATCAACAATTTTTAAACAACTACAAATATATCGGCTGCGTTCGGTATGGTTGTTTTGTGGTTGTTTTGGTCTGGCTGTTTTGTGGTTGTTTTATATGTGGCAGTATATTATTGGAGTAGAATGTAGGACCCACGTGGGACCCACGCGGGGACCACCCCAAAACTACCAAGTTTATACCACAAATATGCGCGAGCCGAACGAAGCCGAATATGCTACAAAATAATCATGTTGTAGAGAGCCTTTGTTATAATTTATTTTTCAAAATATCAGATATTATTACTTTTATATAATCATAATTATATTCCTGCTTATTTTGATGATATTTATTTGTAATATTTATTTACTTTATTCTGTTTATACTTTATCCAAAATTAGTCGTTATACAAATTATATTTGAGTTTTTAAAATTTACTTTAAAAATGTGCTAGAATCATTTTTTTTTTAATGAATCAAAGATTAACATGTTTACTTGGGTATTCACGACTGAGAGTCATAATATAATTCATATCATACATAGTATTTTTTAAAAAGATAAGGCTTATAAGCTAATATTTATTTTGAACTTTTTTGTTGTTTTTATTCTCTAAATATCAGGTATAATAAATACAGTAATAATAAAACTTATTTGATACAATTTTAGAAACGAAATTAACAAATGAATTAAAACTACACAACCTCGTTAAATATAAATCGTAAAGCTAATGTTATGTTAATTAATATTATTAACTTGTTTTGAATTAGTTATGTAATTTATATCTAATAAAATTTTTAATATTCAATTGGGATGTTATTCACTATATATTAAAGGTTTAATTGATAATATTCTTGTTTTAATCTAAAATTAATTTTTTTCTGAAGACTCGCTATACGTTTATTACATATTGTCTATTTTACAAAAATATAAATCTTAAAGAATATTAATTCTTAATAACTGTATCTCAAAAATTTCTTAATAACAGATTAATTGATACACTGTGTAAGTCTCTCACTATATATAAAAACAATATCTGCAAATCCAGTATTCTTTTAGCACTCTTTCTTGTAGTATTAGATTTTCAACTCAACCAATAGACGGCACACGCACTGGACACGGGACGACGGACGTGTTTGACGCATTAGCTTACTTCGCCTAGTAACTATCTGGTGTTTTCAACATTTTAATTGAGTCAACTGGTACAAAAAAAAAAAAAAAACTTGGTAGCCATCGCGCGGCATCCATCCGCTCAAACACCTGGCGCCAACTTTTTTCCACTTTCAGAAAATGAAAACGAAAGGCGATGTCTCCTTCTCCACCACAATGACTCCTTTGCCCATCACATGATCTTACATTCCCTTTTACCATCCTGCTTTGATCTACAAACGTGATTATAACAGTTCTAAACGTGATTGATGCACCTACTATCAAAATACTACTTTTTACTTTACAAATTTTAGGGTTGAGGGGATTCATATGTCTTCAACTCTCCAATGCAGTTGTTGAATAAAACAGATTAACATTGAAATAATGTTAACTATTAAAATAGTTTTTAAAAACAACTATTTAAATAGATGAGAAATTGATAGTAACACTATCAAAAACCACAAATATCCACATATTTTATAGACCAAAGTTCAAATCTTTCTATCAAAAAACTAATTTGTTATATTATCTTTCTATTGCTTTTAACATTTTTTTAACTATTATTGTTATGACACACTACTTTTTGTTTATTAATAGTAAGATCTATTTACTTTTTTTCTTCTTCTTAGAATTTAGGATAAACTATAATCTTTTAAAACTTGTAATGAATATAGTGAAAAGGGCAAAAACAACTTATAAATTGGACAACGAAGGTAGCTTTTATTTGGGACAGAATAAGAGGTAGAAACTCTTCATTTCTATATGAAATAAAGTAACTTATTTTTATAGATCCATTAAGTGGAGTAATTCAAGGGCCTCAAAAAACTTTTCTAGGGAAAATTACATGTCCCACCCGTGACGTTTGGTGAGATTACGTACTCCACCCACGAGGTTTTAAAAATTCACTTTCCCCACCCATGTAGTTTCCCTTGTTTTACATCCATCAACTTTTCTAATTTTTGTTCAATTCAAAAAATGCTTAAACGTTGTCTAAAATTGATGAAATTTTACATGATGATGCTAAAGTGATACTACCTCCATCCCATCATAAGTGTCATATTTGTTTTTTGGCACGCTTTTCTACTTTAATATTAAATATATAATATAAAATAATTTTTTAGAATTAAGTTGTATAATATATAATGTTTCACATAAGGATTCCATTGTAAAACATTGATTTATAAAAATATATTATCTTATATATTAAATATTGAAGTCAAATGACACATCCAAATAGTAAACTGGACACTTTGACTAGGACGGAGGGAGTATATTTTGATCTTATGTCAAATCTGAAGTTTTTTAACCTTAAATGTGACCCATGAGACCCAGAGAAACATATGATATGTTCATTAGGTCTCACATGCACATTTAAGCTTAAAAAATTTTAGATTTCTCAGTGAATGAAAATATAATACTTTAGCATCGTCTATGTAAAATTTTATCAATTTCGGACAATGTTTAAGCATCTTTTAAATTTAAAAAAAATTAGAAAAGATGTTGAATGTAAAATGGGGAAACCACATGGGTGGAGAAGGTAATTTTTGAAACCACGTGAGTGGAGTGTGTAATTTCGCCAAATGTCATAGGTGGGGTATGTAATTTTCCCTTTTTTCTAATATATTTTCAATGTGTTAACTTTTAAGTGTTGAAATACCCCAAACCTTGATATGTTGTTAAACATTTAAACTATGGTATGTAAAGGCTAAAAAGTGCGTTAGAAACATCGGTGAACAATTTAAACCATAGTAAAATGCAATAAAGCACTAAGACACAGCTTGAGCAAAAACATGCTCTAAGCTCGGAGTGAACTTGGTTAGGACCCAAAGAGCCTACCAAGACTTAATAATATTCAATTATGATTTAATAAGGCTAATTAAGTCCTTAGTAAACCTTGGTAGACAGTTAAACCAAACAAACCACAAGAAAATACCTTAAAGTCAATAAGAGCAAAAATGTGCTCTAAGCTTGGGATAAATTTGTATAAGACCTAATGGTCATACCTATACCTTATAAATATGTTAATGAACATATTAAATCAATTACTAAAGAAAACCAAGCTTGAAAACAAGTTAAAACACAAAATGTGCTTTAAGGAGTCTTAAAGCACGTTTTTGAAAAATTGTCTTGTAAATGAGTTTTGAATGGCTAAATGTCCATCATTACTCTTTAATTAACATGTGTACTATATAGTATCACATTTGGAAGTCTATATCAATGGGAAATCAAAAATTTCACAAATATGTGCCTTAGTTTGTGAATAGTAACTATTATAAGCTAGTTTGTAACATATGTTGTTATAAGTAATTTAATTGGTCAACTAAGACCAAACTACCCCTAAGTAAATGATGGGGGCCGGTTTTTATTAAGGTGAGTCACCACCATGTAAAAAAAACAATTAAAGAAAGGAAGGAAAGGTAAGTAAAAAGAAGAAAGTTACTTTAGTACATAAATATCTTCTAAAGGTAGACTCCAATCTTCATTCTCTCATTTCCTCCACTTCCCACCGTCTTCTACCTTCCTTCTTTCTCTCTTTTACGATTTGCTATAGTACCCCCAAGAACTCCATCTTTGAATGCTTGTAACTCCTAGCTCCATGGTCCAAATTCAATTTCAAGACCACCATTCTTCTAGTTGGAGCAAGCTCTACACTTCTATCTTTTCAAATCTTCAAAAGCCTCATTTTGGTGCCAAGGATTCACCATTGATGGAGCTTGACTTCATCTTTTCACACCTTGTTGTTCTCCTTTGCTTCAAGGTAGGAAAATCAAAGAAAAACCATGTTTCCTCTCATTTTGGTACATGTCCGAAAATTCACCTCACAATGGTGTCTTTACCTTGCTTGTTTTAGCTTCATTTGAATCTTCCAAGGGCTATGAGGAGTCCTCTCTTGATACTTATTCAAGCTCTCTTCCAATTCCAAGGTAAAACAATTACCTTAATGTGTTAAGACATATATGTGACCTAGGGTTTGTAAATGAGTTTAAGCATGAAGCTTGAATGCTCATTGGTGTTACTTGTATATTGATTAGAACATTGACAAGTAACCAAGTCCTCTTGCCGATTTCCAAACAAGGAAGAACAAGAGTGTTCAAGTAAAATCTTGAAGAAAAGAGGTAAATGTACTAACCTAATGTAATTTATTCCTAAGGAAAAGTGAGCTTGTATTGCTTAATAAAATACCTAAGGAGCCAATGGTGAATGACCTAGTAAAATGCTCTCAAGGAAACTATTAAGGGCATATGTGTTGTTGAGTGTATTTGCAGGTTAAAGGCAATATGTTATGTGGGAAATTCAGTGTTTAAGGTTTATGCAATTTAAGGGCCTAAGAGCCATGTTATTTAAGGGCCTAAGTGCCAAGCAATTTAAGTTTATGCACTATATTGTGATGTAGTGTAGTTTAAGGATTTAGATGTGTGTAAAGAACATTCTTTGTGAAGATGAGTGTCTTGGATGGTTAAAGGAGGAAAAAGCAATATGTTTGTGTGTAAGGAATGTGCATTAAGTGATTAAGTGTTTTTGGTTGTAAAAGGGTGAAAACCTAAGTGTTTGAGTGTGAGAATACTCTTGATGGGTTTTAGGTGTTCTTGAATGTCTAATGGTGAAAGCTATGTGCTTTGGTATAGCAATGTGCTAGAAGAACCCATGTCAAAATTTAGATGATGTATAAGAAGTTCTAAGTGTTTAAAAAGAGTTTTGGTGAGTTTGGAAGTGTTGAGAATGATTAAATGTTTTACTAGGGAAGAAAACATGTATTAAGGTGTTTAGAGTGCTACAAGGATTTAGACATTGTTTTGGAAGTTCTAGAAATCAAATGAGTGTTTTGGGACACACCAAAGTCATTTCGGAGTTGTTCTAGGACTTAGGCAAACTTTGGAAAACAAGGAGAAGGAATAAACTTGTAAAAGGACTACAAGGATGGCATAAGGAATTTAGTTGTAAGGAAATATGCTTAAGAATGGATGTTCAAATGGAGAAGAAATATTATGGTATAATGGTTACAATAGGCATGAAACACCACTTAGAAACCTAAGGAGGAAATACTATAAGTGTTAGAGATTTTGGTTAAGTGTTTAAAGGCTTGGAAAATGAGTGTTTTGGCTTGTCCGAAATCCGTCCGGACATGGACGTTCGGACAGGCCCTGTTGCGTAAAAATTCTCAGAGTCTCGAACTGTCCGAACTTCGGAAGTCCGGACACAGGTTCGGACAGATGAGATTTTACTTTGAAATTTTCCTCGACCCATGTCCAACTTCCGAAGTCCGGACACATGTTCGGACATACGTCTGCTTCCAGTTTTAAGTCACGGCTTGCGTCCAACTTGGGAAGTCCGGACACAAGTTCGGACATGCCACTGTTTTGGCCAAAAATGTTGTTAAAGTTAGGAAAAGTTGTCTAAAAATGGTGATTATTAAGTAATGATGTTATAAGATTGTTAAGGACATGTTAAGTGAGTTATAATGACAATTTAGTGGGGGAAAAGTTGTATTAAAATGTAAAAGTAAAACAAGTTAAAATGTGAAGTTATGTAACAAAGTTAACGGGGAAAAGTTATAAGCATTAGACTTTAAACAATCATGTTACCCCGATGTTAATAAAAGTACATGTAATGTTATCAGTTGTTCGAGAGTTGCTCGAGGAACATAAGTGGACATGATAAAGTGGACTCCGGTGACAGGTATGGTTTTCTTGCAACCTGTGTCCTACCGGATTACACCGGCTTGTATGCCAATGTGTTTTTCTGTATGTTTGCCACGTTGTAAGATTAAACATGTAATGACTTTACAGTAATTCATTTATGTGGCGTGTTCAACTCCGATACCATTTAACCTCGGAAGTGTTAACCTTAGTTAACTGAGTCTGGGATCACATGAGAGTTCGGTATTCGGAGTAAACGACCCGAACCACGGGACGTTCTAACCACGGCTATGCGTGTGTTAATTGTGTGATATGTGTGTGTGAATGTAGGGATCTCCCTTGTACGTTTAACCCGGTTGTAATACTGTATGGTGTGTAGATGTGATAGACTCCATAGTGGGTTCTAACTAATATCTAAAAGTAAGTATGTACTAACAGAGGTGAGGAATCCGGTTAGGCCGGTCGCGCGTTGTTTGGGAGTGGGTATCCTTTTTAGCCTTACCCTTCTCTCTGTTATGGTTGTTTCCTTCACGGGTTATGATCTCCCATTAGCTTATTCCAAAGCTTAGCTATTCTGACTTATGATCGGTTTAGGGGAACATGTGTTTGTGTGGTGTTTCGGGCCACAAAACCCGAACCATCTTAACTTAAGTTACTTGTCCGACTATTAGGACGGTAATGAGTGTTGTATAACGAGCTTACCATGAGGGTGACATCATTCTCTAGGCTCACCAGTGAATTAACAATGTTTGGGTCGGTTCCTAAGAGAACCGCTCCGTTATGTTATGTGTTGTTGTTGTAATGCAATTTCTATTGCGATGTTGTTATGTGCACGTTGTAACGTGAAAAGTGTTGTTATGTAGTGTATGTTATATGTTGTAAAATGTGGAGTATGTGGATCATGGATATGAATCCCAGTTTGTGATAAGAGGCGTTTAAGGATAACCAGATTAATGGGTAAGTGTCGTCTTTTTTTTTTTGATAAGTGGGTAAGTGTCGTCTATTAAGGAAGTAGCTCCATTAGAGGAGAAACACTCTAGCGGTAATGAATACCATGAGTGACTTATCAAATAAGGATGTGTTATCTGTTTGTTGAGCCCATTGAGGCGAAACGTTATGTGTTGTGTGTTTACAGTTGCATGCATGATTTAAATATAATCAACCGCATGCTAAGACGACAATTAGTTGTGTGTGGCCCGGTAGCATGCGGGCTGCGGGATTACCATACCAGCAAAGGTGCTGAGCCCCTTGGGGCCACCCTTTCTCTTCTTTTCCTATTTCAGGTACAAAGAGCTGGAAGCCGTTCGAGAGTAGGACGGGGTAGTCGTTGTACATGGGTAATCATTTAAATTGTATATTTACAGTAGGTGTAGTAAGACCGAAATTGTTATCGGCATTAGTTCGTGAATACTCGGTACAGTTGGAAGGTGTATGTTGTTTCTATTGTTAATGGAAGGGTCAGTAATGTGTAGTCGCTTGGGAATCTAGTCCATTAGACCGGTACAATGTATATGTAATAGCCTTGTTAGCCACGTGGGTGGTTAACGGCGTGTAACACCAACGAGTTAAGTAATGTGATGAAGTATATTTTCCGCTGCAGATTGTTGTTATGTGTTTGTTGTTGGATGGGGTGTTACAAAAAGTGGTATCAGAGCGAAGTATCGCTCTGATGACTGAATTACCGAGCTTAGGAAGTACCGAGTTAGGATTTGAGTTCTTTGGGTTAAGGGTTGAGTGATAGCGTGAGAGATACGCTAGTTAGGTATTACCAGTGTGTACTGGAAACCTACTATATCCTTCCCGCCCTCCACAGTCCCTGTTTGTAACTTGGGGAAACAACGCCAGAGAGATGGAAGTCCTCTCTTACTCGGGAATACCCGATCTGGCTGTTATTAAACACCTCTAAAGGTACGGAGAACCTGTCATACGGTAGATCCCGAAAACTGGGAATCCCGGAGACGGTTTCCATCTGAACAATGTTGACCGCATTTAATAGCGAAGAATGAAGAATCTTGTGTATAGAAGAATTGAATTTCCGGCAACCTGGGTCGACATGCCAAGCAGTCGAGAATAACCAGCTTGCAACGCACCGACCGTGCAACAGGCAAGAAGTGGATTAATGAAACCCGAGACAAGTGTCTACGGGACCACAGTTGTTAAATGATACACCAAAGGTATACCAACCGACAAAGGAACTACAACGTAGTGCCCAAACAGAGACAAGTCTCAGTAACCACGAGAATGCGTGGAACGGGCTACGAAGAGGAAACAATACAAAAAAAAGGGGTCTCCAGAATAGGAAACACCCTAGTTAATGATTATCATGTGAATACGGCGAGAAGTCACCTAGAGGAGTTATTATCAAGACAGTAAGATCAGTGAGGGCCAACAAGGCCACTGATGACAGTGCGGGTAAAAATGATACCGCAACCGGTGTGTGTGTTGAACCGATAGCCAGTTAGCATGGCGCACTTGCCATGGCAAGTGCTGCTATAACAGGGCTGTTCGGGGAAGTTTTAACAACTACAAGTACTCGGTAAAGTACCACGAAGTTAAATGAGATCGTCATAACCGTGGAAAGGCTTAACAGCCTAACCTCTGTAAGTGGAAATACACCAGTCAGCAGGAAGCTAGATTTGGTTAAGGCAAGAAGACGTTGTGAACCACGAGAATTTTTCTTTCAAACTCAGTTTTATTCCAAACTCTTTTCTTTTCAAAACCAGATTTTCTTTCAAACCAATACTCCTTTCTAACCTCCTTCTAAACCAAACCAGTAAAACTAAGGGCAGTTGACAAGATACAACAGTGGATAAACTTTCCCTCGATTAAGTTCGGGAAGCGCAGAGTGCATATTGTCACAGGACAATATAAGGGAGTTGACAACAGAATACTTCATCTAGGCGTGTGACGGACACTACGAGTGTACCAACTGTAATGTGGGACGACCGCACTCCGATAGGAGCTTGTGGGCCTGACAGACCATTTATGGGTTTTGGGCAAGTAGCAATGTATCAGTATGGTACCCCACATATGTATGCGAGTAGAGTCCGGAACACGGGAAGTAGTCGACTCCGTACTACGGTCAGCAGTATAAGTCAACAAGAGCTAAGGATTACAAGGAATGGTTGAAGTAAAGAAACTCAGTTAAATTAACGAGACTAAAGGAATTAGTGAATTCATTTTTAAGGAAATGTTTAAGAGTCAGGAGGTGCGAAGTGCACTAACTGTAATGAAAAGACATCGTATACGTCTTAAGGATCCTCAGGATAAACATGATAGCTGGAATGGTGACCCAGCCTGTGCATGGTAAGCAGATGCCTAATGTGGACACATTAATGTGCAATGAACGGGATGAAACTCCCTGAATGAGTACCTACACTACTAGGAAATGTTGATCTTCACAGAAGAGGATAATAAGCCAGTTAAGAACGCAAACGGCGTGGCTAACTGAATATACCAATAAATGTGAACCAGATGTAAAGGCATAACTTAGTAACACCCAGGAGCAATCCTTAAAGGGGTGTTCACATCAACAATTGTTGCGCGAAATGGCATGACAGAAGCACAAAGGTTGAAACTAACACCCAGTTTAGACATAAGTTGTCAGGAGACGGACTGATAATCCTAAGGGGCATCCCATGAAAGGAAACGTGATGCAACGACCTTGTCATGGAGCCCAATACAACCTCTAACCATGTAATGTTGTATAGAGAAGTACATGTGTGTGGACAGCCTACAATGAGCGCAGCTCAAGGCGAATAAGGCTTATAAGCCACAAGCAAGATATGTTATATAAATTAGGTTGATTGCAGAAGTTTATGTTGTATAAGTGAATAGAGTGGTAAACGAACCACTGCATTAGGAGTGGGGATACCTCTCAATATTGTGAGACCGCAACAGCGGTAGTTATGTGAATCAAGTTCAAGAAATATGTTAAGGATGGACGATATTATTATTGAAAGAGAGCAGTTAGTTTACTAGCATGTGTGTATAAAATGAAGCACCGAGCTGAATAATGCCGGCTTGTGACTCGAATGGTCAATGCTCAAGGAGCATTCAGTAGTCATCCAAATGGATGGCGAACCATAATACGAAGGATGTAAGTATATGTGTGGAAGCTAATGTGACAGTAAATACACCATGTAAGTTAGTGTTATGTTATACAAGGAGCACGGTGCGCAGTAAGCAACCGTTGTATAAGTATTGTTAAACGGTAATATAGCAACTAAGCACAATTACGAGTTAAACCCAATAGAGAAACAACAGCAAGTGGTACCAAACAACTAGGCGTAAGCCAGTAGCCAGTATTACGAGATCAAAATCTCAGTGAAACACAGTGTGAATTCCTATTGCAATCGCATGATAGATTTACAGTCAAGAGTTTACGCCTCTGCACTCTGTATGACTGAGTGTTTTGGTATTGCACTTGCGCAGTAATGATCGAATGGATAGCTAGGAATTGGAAACATGTTAATTGTGGAGGAATAATGTTATAATGGCTGATGCATAGGAAATGCAAGGCCGCACCAATGAAAGAATACATGTACAAAACCAAATGTGGAGACATGATTAACAGTAAGTGACTACAGTAGCACTAACTGCCAAATATTGGTATGGAATATACCCCAAATGTTGGAAATAGCTGAGAGAGCACTACACACTAGGTAGTTGCTCAATCTCAACCGACAGTAAGTCGGAAGGGAACAAGTCAATCATTGTGAAATACGTAGCAGTTTACGCAGTAAGTTATTAGAGAGGTGGGTGGAAGTTTTGTAACTCACCGAATTCGCTAACGGTAAGAGATACCACACGTCAGTTGAGAAACCATTGTTACCAAGATGAAGGTGACAATTAGGGATGTACAATACAGTAAGAATAACAAATGGGGCAAATTAAGCTTACAGTTATTAGAGTTTCGCAGTAGAAACTAGTGAGCCAGAGATTCAAGTGTTGAATGTACATGGTGAACATGAGTGAATGGCTAATTATTAATGCCTAGAAGCCTCACAGGCCAGAACCGAAACTAGTTAAGAGTTTAAGCAAACTCCAATGAGAATTCTTGTTTAGGGACTAAACCGCCAATATGGTTAAGATCCTCTAACCGAACACGTTGTATAATAGACCGCGTGGTTAAAACACTCACGACGGCAGAACATTTTAAACCAACGATAATGATTGATTACGTGGGCGTAATCCCTTTTAAGGGGGGTAGAGTGCAAAACCACTTAGTGTGTATTACCGTACAAGTGTACGTGACCTATGTGTGCATAGCACAAAATAATTTGTTTTGATGATTGGTGGTGTGTTACGTAAACATACACATTCATTCATGGTTTAATTGTGGTAATTGCGCACTGAAGATGCGAATACCATTGTGATAAGTGGTTTATTTCGTTAACAGTTATGTGTGATAGTACAAGTGTGGGGAGTAGAGAAACTCCCGGGGAACAAAACCCTGATAGTGTATAAATGTGAAACGGTGTGTTGTATTTTGATAAAATATATGTGTATATATATACTATATAGTGATTCATGAAAGGGTATGAAATCGACATAGAACCTAGTGAGAATGAGATTCCCTAGGTAACAACATTAAAGTGAATGGAGGTAACTGATAGACGAAGTTCTATACCTTGGAGATGTATGATCATGATTAGAATGATTAAAAAGATAGAAAATTGGAAATGAGTGATTTATTTGATACTTGAAAATGAAGTGGGAGGTGGAACTTGATTTGCATGTGATCAAGGGAAGCCGAACACAAATTGGGGTGGAAGGATAGTTCAACACTGATGCTGATCACATTAGGTTGAATGATTCTTGAGCTCCCCTTAAGTGGTCACAAATAACCACGCTAAGAAAAGAAGCAAAGCATAAGTTGGACTTGGAGTTATATGTGTTTTCAAAAGGATTTTCAATTGGTGTTTTCAAAACAATCGATCAATATTTTGAATAAGTTCTCTTATTTAACCTCACAAGGAAAATTTTAAATTTAAGTGATTGTTTTGATCTCCCAAAGGAACGGACGGAAGTGTCCATCGCGACCGGTTTTGCGGATCACAGTGTATATCAAAGATATTTTTGGTTGCCATACATGCTAAGACATTTTGTGTGGTATGTGTAATAAATATTATTTTGACCTTGATTCCAAAAGTGTATGTTATCAAGACCTTGAGTCTAAATGTTGTTGTGATACTAACCTATGTGTCTAAGGCTGTTATTTATCAAAGACCTATGCGTCTAAATGTTGTTATGTTACCCAAGACCAGAGAGTCTAAGGGTTTTATGTATGTGCCAATATTGTTCATCCCGGACCATTGAGTCTGAGTTATCATGTGAGTATGTTATTTATGTATGGATGTGAATGTGTTACCCGGACCATTAAGTCTGAGGGTGTGATGTAAAGTATGTTTGGCTATGAAAGTTCTATTTTGTGAGTTATTCCCGTGTTCTAATCTAATGATGTGTGGGAAGTGTTGAACTTCGAGGACGAATTCTTTTAAGGGGGGTAGATTGAAATACCCCAAACCTTGATTATGTTGTTAACATTTAAACTATGGTATAAGGCTAAAAGTGCCTTAGAACATCGGTGAACAATTTAAACCATAGTAAAATGCAATAAAGCACTAAGACACGACTTGAGCAAAAACATGCTCTAAGCTCGGAGTGAACTTGGTTAGGACCCAAAAGAGCCTACCAAGACTTAATATTTCAATTATGATTTAATAAGGCTAATTAAGTCCTTAGTAAACCTTGGTACAGTTAAACCAAACAAACCACAAGAAAATACCTTAAAGTCAATAAGAGCAAAAATGTGCTCTAAGCTTGGGATAAATTTGTATACCTAATGGTCATACCTATACCTTATAATATGTTAATGAACATATTAAATCAATTACTAAAGAAAACCAAGCTTGAAAACAAGTTAAAACACAAAATGTGCTTTAAGGAGTCTTAAACACGTTTTGAAAAATTGTCTTGTAAATGAGTTTTGAATGGCTAAATGTCCATCATTACTCTTTAATTAACATGTTACTATATAGTATCACATTTGGAAGTCTATATCAATGGGAAATCAAAAATTTCACAAATATGTGCCTTAGTTTGTGAATAGTAACTATTATAAGCTAGTTTGTAACATATGTTGTTATAAGTAATTTAATTGGTCAACTAAGACCAAACTACCCCTAATAAATGATGGGGGCCGGTTTTTGATTAAGGTGAGTCACCACCATGTAAAAAAACAATTAAAGAAAGGAGGAAAGGTAAGTAAAAAAGAAGAAAGTTTACTTTATACATAATATCTTCTAAAGGTAGACTCCAATCTTCATTCTCTCATTTCCCACTTCCCACCGTCTTCTACCTTCCTTCTTCCTCTTTTACGATTTGCTATAGTAACCCCACAAGAACTCCATCTTTGAATGCTTGTAACTCCTAGCTCCATGGTCCAAATTCAATTTCAAGACCACCATTCTTCTATTGGCAGCTCTACACTTCTATCTTTTCAAATCTTCAAAAGCCTCATTTCGGTGCCAGGAGATTCACCATTGATGGAGCTTGACTTCATCTTTTCACACCTTGTTGTTCTCCTTTGCTTCAAGGTAAGGAAAATCAAAGAAAAACCATGTTTCCTCTCATTTTGGTACATGTCCGAAATTCACCTCACAATGGTGTCTTTACCTTGCTTGTTTTAGCTTCATTTGAATCTTCCAAGGGCTAGGAGGAGTCCTCTCTTGATACTTATTCAAGCTCTCTTCCAATTCCAAGGTAAAACAATTACCTTAATGTGTTAAGACAATATATGTGACCTAGGGTTGTAAATGAGTTTAAGCATGAAGCTTGAATGCTCATTGTGTTACTTGTATATATTAGAACATTGACAGTAACCAAGTCCTCTGCCGATTTTCCAAACAAGGAAGAACAAGTGTTAAGTAAAAATCTTGAAGAAAAGAGGTAAATGTACTAACCTAATGTAATTTATTCCTAAGGAAAAGTGAGCTTGTATTGCTTAATAAAATACCTCAGGAGCCAATGGTGAATGACCTAGTAAATGCTCTCAAGGAAACCTTAAAGGGCATATGTGTTGTTGAGTGTATTTGCAGTTAAAGGCAATATGTTTATGTGGGAAATTCAGTGTTTAAGGTTTATGCAATTTAAGGGCCTAAGAGTCATGTTATTTAAGGGCCTAAGTGCCAAGCATTTAAGTTTATGCACTATATTGTGATGTAGTGTAGTTAGGATTTAGATGTGTGTAAAGAACATTCTTTGTGAAGATGAGTGTCTTGGATGGTTAAAGGAGGAAAAACAATATGTTTGTGTGTAAGGATGTGCATTAATTGATTAAGTGTTTTTTGGTTGTAAAAGGGTGAAAACCTAAGTGGTTTTGAGTTTGAGAATACTCTTGATGGGTTTTAGTGTTCTTGAATGTCTAATGTGAAAGCTATGTGCTTTGGTATAGCATGTTCTAGAAGAACCCATAGTCAAAATTTAGATGATGTATAAGAAGTTCTAATTGTTTAAAAAGAGTTTTTGGTGAGTTTGGAAGTGTTGAGAGATTAAATGTTTTACTAGGAAGAAACATGTATTAGGTGTTTAGAGTGCTACAAGGATTTAGACATTGTTTTGGAAGTTCTAGAAATCAAATGAGTGTTTTGGGACACACCAAAGTCATTTCGGAGTTGTTCTAGGACTTAGGCAAACTTTGGAAAACAAGGAGAAGGAATAAACTTGTAAAAGGACTACAAGGATGACATAAGGAATTTAGTTGTAAGGAAATATGCTTAAGAATGGATGTTCAAATGGAGAAGAAATATATGGTATAATGGTTACAATAGGCATGAAACCACTTAGAAACCTAAGGAGGAAATACTATAAGTGTTAGAGATTTTGGTTAAGTATTTAAAGGCTTGGAAAATGAGTGTTTTGGCTTGTCCGAACATCCGTCCGGACATGGACGTTCGGACAGGCCCTGTTGCGTAAAAATTCTCAGAGTCTCGAACTGTGTCCGAACTTCGGAAGTCCGGACACAGGTTCGGACAGATGAGATTTTACTTTGAAATTTTCCTCGACCCATGTCCGAACTTCCGAATCCGGACACATGTTCGGACATGCGTCTGCTTCCAGTTTTAAGTCACGGCTTGCGTCCGAACTTGGGAATCCGGACACAAGTTCGGACATGCCACTGTTTTGGCCAAAAATGTTGTTTAAAGTTAGGAAAAGTTGTCTAAAAATGGTGATTATTAAGTAATGATGTTATAAGATTGTTAAGGACATGTTAAGTGAGTTATAATGACAATTTAGTGGGGGAAAAGTTGTATTAAAATGTAAAAGTAAAACAAGTTAAAATGTGAAGTTATGTAACAAAGTTAACGGGGAAAAGTTATAAGATTAGACTTTAAACAATCATGTTACCCCGATGTTAATAAAAGTACATGTAATGTTATCAGTTGTTCGAGAGTTGCTCGAGGAACATAAGTGGACATGATAAAGTGGACTCCGGTGACAGGTATGGTTTTCTTGCAACCTGTGTCCTACCGGATTACACCGGCTTGTATGCCAATGTGTTTTTCTGTATGTTTGCCACGTTGTAAGATTAAACATGTAATGAGTTTACAGTAATTCATTTATGCGGCGTGTTCAACTCCGATACCATTTAACCTCGGAAGTGTTAACCTTAGTTAACTGAGTCTGGGATCACATGAGAGTTCGGTATTCGGAGTAAACGACCCGAACCACGGGACGTTCTAACCACGGCTATGCGTGTGTTAATTGTGTGATATGTGTGTGTGAATGTAGGGATCTCCCTTGTACGTTTAACCCAGTTGTAATACTGTATGGTGTGTAGATGTGATAGACTCCATAGTGGGTTCTAACTAATATCTAAAAGTAAGTATGTACTAACAGTGGTGAGGAATCCGGTTAGGCCGGTCGCGCGTTGTTTGGGAGTGGGTATCCTTTTTAGCCTTACCCTTCTCTCTGTTATGGTTATTTCCCTCACGGGTTATGATCTCCCATTAGCTTATTCCAAAGCTTAGCTATTCTGACTTATGATCGGTTTAGGGGGAACATGTGTTTGTGTGGTGTGTTCGGGCCACAAAACCCGAACCATCTTAACTTAAGTTACTTGTCCGACTATTAGGACGGTAATGAGTGTTGTATAACGAGCTTACCATGAGGGTGACATCATTCTCTAGGCTCACCAGTGAATTAACAATGTTTGGGTCGTTTCCTAAGAGAACCGCTCCCGTTATGTTATGTGTTGTAGTTGTAATGTAATTTCGATTGCGATGTTGTTATGTGCACGTTGTAACGTGAAAAGTGTTGTTATGTAGTGTATGTTATATGTTGTAAAATGTGGAGTATGTGGATCATGGATATGAATCCCAGTTTGTGATAAGAGGCGTTTAAGGATAACCCGATTAATGGGTAAGTGTCGTCTATTAAGGAAGTAGCTCCATTAGAGGAGAAACACTCTAGGGGTAATGAGTACCATGAGTGACTTATCAAATAAGGATGTGTTATCTGTTTGTTGAGCCCATTGAGGCGAAATGTTATGTGTTGTGTGTTTACAGTTGCATGCATGATTTAAATATAATCAACCGCATGCTAAGACGACAATTAGTTGTGCGTGGCCCGGTAGCATGCGGGCTACGGGATTACCATACCAGCAAAGGTGCTGAGCCCCTTGGGGGCCACCCTTTCTCTTCTTTTCCTATTTCAGGTTCAAAGAGATGGAAGTCGTTCGAGAGTAGGACGGGGTAGTCGTTGTACATGGGTAATCATTTAAATTGTATATTTACAGTAGGTGTAGTAAGACCGAAATTGTTATCGGCATTAGTTCGTGAATACTCGGTACATTTGGAAGGTGTATGTTGTTTCTATTGTTAATGGAAGGGTCAGTAATGTGTAGTCGCTCGGGAATCTAGTCTATCAGACCGGTACAATGTATATGTAATAGCCTTGTTAGCCACGTGGGTGGTTAACGGCGTGTAACACCAACGAGTTAAGTAATGTGATGAAGTATATTTTCCGCTGCAGATTGTTGTTATGTGTTTGTTGTTGGATGGGGTGTTACAAGTGTAATTAGAAAAAATTTTAGTAGTCAATTTTTGTTCCATTTAAAAATTATTGAAAATATTAAATGTATGATATAAGTTTAGATTTGATTTATTTAATCATTATTAATGTTAAGACGGCTCTGTTTAATTTACCCGCCAAGTATATTTAAAAACTCTTATAAGGTAACAACCTATCTTTACTAGGCATGATTAAGCAAATAAACAGCCGGTCACGACTCAATAGCCCAAATAGATTTTTTTTTTTTTAAAAAAAAAACTAACCGCACTAACTTTTATATTAATCTTCAAGCCAAATTCTTACATAAGCTCCATTTTGTTACAAAATTTTAGTCGGTTTACGTATTATCAGTTAAGACGATCAGTTAGCTCATTCTTTTGGGATATTATGGGTCATGTATCATCTACCTATGAAGTTTATTCAAAACAATATTATCAATTGGTTACTCAGTTGGTTTACGCATTATCAGTTAGTTAATCAATTAGTTTATGTATTATCAAAATCAGTACAAAAAACTAATTAAAAAACAACTTATATTAATTTTTACACAATCATCTTCAAAAGTCATCAGTGAAATTTCAACATAAAACAAAAGTTTCTTCCACTCCCAATAATAACACATTTTCAATCTCCTCAATCAACTAGAAGCAAGCGACAAGCATACCAATATTACCTAGTGAACGTGGTTGTCGCTTTTGTGTTATTGGTTTCTTTGTTGTTCGGGTTGTTATATTTTCTTGTTGCTTGTTCTGAAAGTAAGTTTATTTTGTTATACAAACCAACACAACTCAACTTGTTGATACTGTGATACAACAATGATGTAACAAATATTGCTCCTAGCCAAACAAGAGCATTAACGTCGTTGAAATAACTTCGTATAAGGTGATGACTGATGATAAAACGACAAGTAAGAATAAATATTGGGCATACAGAATTCAATACGGAATACATTTTTTCTTGTCATAGGTATAAACAAATACAATAAATTTATCCAAAGGGGAAATTTTTATAGTAGAATCAGTGGTATATGACATGGTGTTTTTAACAATGTTGTTTAGTTGACATGAAAGTTGTATAGTTTGGCATGAATATTATTTAGGTTTATACGTGGTGTTGTGTTTGTTCGGTTCAATAAATAGTAAGTTCATTTTATTTATATATAATATATTAGATTTTGATATATTTTCAATTCAGTAAGTTGAGAAAACACCTACAATGTTTGATGTTGTTCGGGCAGTGGGTGTCATTATTCAATTGTGTCCAAAGGAGATTCTGTTGGATTTGGTTGTATATGTTATATTACAACTATTCGAAGGTCGTTTTGTCCACAATATTTGTTAGAATCTTTTATGTCGAGAGACACCTCAAGCAGAAAGAAGAAATATATATTTACCTTTACAAGTATGGGTTTAACTAGGTTTTAAAAGTGCACCTCACAAATTCACAGCAATCGATGCACCACCTCAATTTGCTAGAAACAATTTTTTTTTAAATTCACGAGATATCACTAAAAAATTTTCATTAATAATAAAATATTATATTTCTTTAAAAAAAATTCAGATATCATAAAAAAATAATTGTAATATCACAATTTACTAAACTAAAATTTTTTAAACTAAAATACCCCACTGGTTAATAATCTATGCTAATGCTATATCACATAATTATTTTTAATTCACAAAATACCATAAAATTAATTAAAATATTTTAAAAATAGTAAAAAAATAAAAATTTAACTTTATTATTTAATTGGTTAAAATTTTATAAAAAACCCCATATAATTAATTTTTTGAAAAATATAAAAAACTATATATCATTTGAAAGCTAAAAACCTTAACTAAAAAAAAAATAGTTAAGAGAATGATAATTTAATTTTTTTATAATATTTTTACTCAAAGTATTGTAAAATAGTATTATAAAAAATAAATTTTATATAAAGTAAATTATAAAAAATTAAATTATCATTCTCTTTATTGTTTTTTTATTTTTAATCAAATTTGTGGCTTCTCTAATGTCAAAGATTTTATTATTATATATATGGTATTTTTTATTTTTTCAATTTTAACCCTTATATGAAATAATATTATAAAAAATTAGACTATAATACTCTTAACTATTGTTTTATTTTTTGTCAAATTATTTAGCTTATATATAGTATATAATATCACTTTATATATATTTAATTGAAAATACAACAAAAAATTATGAAATCTATTAATAAAAAAGTAAGTAGCAAAAGTTAACTTTTTCTTATATATGGGATAAAATTGAAAAAATAAAAAAACATTATACAATTATAAAATCTCTAAAAATATGAAGAATAATAAAAAGTATAATTATATTAGAGAAACCACAAATTTGATTAAAAATTGACAAAAATAGTAAAGAGAATGATCATTTAATTTTTTATACCCTTACGTTATATAAATTTTAATTTTTTTATAATAATATTTTTACATTATTAAAATTATTGGAGTAACATTATTACAAAAATTTTGGATAATCATTCTCGTAACTATTTGGTATTTTAATTTTTTATATTTTTAGTAATTTTATAATTGATATTTTTAATTTTATAAAATTTTGACCTATTTATTAATAAACCTATAATTTTTTATTATTTTTACAATTTTTAATAAATTTTAATAAGTGTTGTGGTATCTTGTGAATTAAAAATATTTATGTGGTATAAATAGGGGTATTTTGGTCAAAAAAGTTTTAGGTTAGTAATTTGTGGTATTTGATGAATTTAAATTATTTTTTATGATATCTGAAAAACTTTTTTAAAAAATGTGGTATTTCATGAATTAACCGTGATTTTTTTCCTTTTAATTATTTAAATGGATTAAATAAACCAATATTTATTAAAAACTACAGTCATTCCCTTGATTTCTTGAACTTTTTATGTTCAAAGGTGCTTACTTAATGCCTTGTCCTCTAGTCTCATAATACCCGTTGCCTTTCAACATCAAGTAATAGAAAACTATATGATTGAAATGGTAGGTTACATAACCTAATAAAAGACTGCACAAATTTGACAAAAACATAAGCTCTTGATTCCACCAAAGGTGAAAAATGCTAGCATGAACTCGAAACACTGGATCCGGAGGATTAACATCTTACATTCAAGATTTCAAAAAAAAAAAACATCTTACATTCACACCATTCAACAAATAAATATCTTCCTTACCAAGTATCTAGTGTAAATTATTCAAAAATCACACTTGCAGGTTTCTTTAAATGAATCGCAAAGGTTATCTGTAGAGAGACCCAGTACTGGCCCAAGTGGATAACCCGCCCAAAAGGCCAGTCCAATATAAGGAAGAGCCACCAGCGCTTAAGAACCTCTACCAAGCCCCAACCACTCCCAATGTGGAAGTGTTACATTGCCTTCCCCTTTAAGTCTTAACGCCCTCGTTGCCCACTATGGTTGTCCACTCTGAGCGGCTTTCACACTAGACGGCTTCACTCTGCTTTTTAGGTAGCTCTTTCCTAGGTAGCTCTTTCCCAGGTCGCTCTTTTCCAGGTTGCCCCTTCAGGTGAGCGTTGGTACTCCCGATGAGAGCACCAATGTAACTGAAGGGATAAACGTTACTAGAGGAGGAAGGGGTAAGGAGAAGACTTGTATAGGGAGGGGAAAGGATTGAGGAAAAGACTTGGAGAGGAAGGGAGAGGAGAGCAGATTGGATAAATAGAGAGGATTAGAAGAGAGTTAACTTGTTTATTCCTACAACTCCAAATGCCTAAATAAATAAACATTTAGTAACTAACTAACTAGTTGTAAACAAAGGAGGGGAAATATCTAAGAATAATATCTAAAAGAACTAGAAAATTGTAAATTGTGAAAATATCGTAATAAACTCAAAAATATGGAACTAATAAGGAAATAAATATATTAAACATAATCATCTAAATAATGCAGGTCTTTCTTTGATCGGTCACATTCCCTTCCCCTTAGAAAGCCTACTTGTCCTCAAGGCGGCGATGTACAGTCCTCCTAAGCGGAAACGTCAAAATCGGCCTCGACATGGATCGATTTACTGACTAACCACAAAAATTATCAATTCTTCTAGCGATGTCCGGGACAAACCGTTCGCCGTAATTATAACACAAGCCTTTCTGTTGTTGTGCTAACTAGGACAACATATTCTTCTTCAGGTCAACGTGAGCCATGACCAGAGCATTGACGACGTCGTTGGTCTTCTTAATATGATCTTCTAAAGTTTTAAAACGGGTAGTCGTTCCATCTGTGGTCATGGTGTAAAGGCCAACAAGAGTTTCTGATATGTGCGGTGGTGTTTTTTTTCATGGTGTACGGATGTAATATGGAAAAGGATGGATGGTGGTGTGACTTGGGAGAAAGAGAGGCATAGGAGATAGACGACAGGTATGGAATGAAAAATTTTGTGAGGATAGTTCTGCGGAAGGGCACCAAGGTAGCGAGGCCCAGTGGTGGCCCAAATGGAGAACCCTCCCAAAAGGTTGATCCAATAGGAGGAAGAGCCACTCATTGTTTTGGAAACACATCTGAGTAGCTGTTTTGCGTTGGCCTATTTGCAGCATATTTGTTGGCAGTTTGTGCTGACATATTTGTAACTGTTTTAAAAAACTACTATTTGGCAGTGCACCATATTTGCAGCATAAGTTAGTTAAGTTGCGGTGTATTTACCGTTTTTTGTACTACAATTACAAAATTCACAAATAATATATTACTATAAGTAGTTAATTTACAGTAAAAAACCTATATAAGAAAGCAAAGAAAATAAAATATTTATATAACCAATAATTTTTTTATTATTCAATTACAAATTGTAACTTCTAAAAAATATGTTGTTATTTTCTATAATTTTATAATTCTTACAAATATAAAAGTGTAATGAAAATAGAAAAGAGTTTCAATTTTTTTGATAATGTTGTGTGAATTTATTTAATGAAATTGTAACTTTTAATCATATATATATTTTTTAACTTTGTATCTTAATATATTTATATACATTCATAGTTTTATATTTACTTTTTAATTTTTTTAATAAAGAGATCAAATAATATGCCTATTTATTGTTTTTTTAATTTTATTAATTATGTGATTTTCTAAATAATATATTGTGAATTATTATTTTAATGTGAAGTCATAATAATTGAAAAAAGAAAGAAGAGAGACAAAAGTGATGAGACGGGAAGGAAATGACAGTATATACTGCGGATAAAACATGTCAAACAACCAAACAATAAAATCAAATAAATGAGGCTCCGTTCGGTGTTGGTATGTTTGTGGTATAAATGTGGTATTTTTGAGTCGCCACCTCCGAACAACAATTTTCAAAATAGCCACAAATATATCAGCACAAAACAACCACAAAACAACTACAAAACAACCAACAGTTTATGTTACAAAGAGAATGAATACCGTAAACAGAGGCGGAGCCAGAAAACTGTAATTAAGGGGGCGAGAATATTTTAATAATATTAATTAATATTTAAAAGTTAATTTTAAATAAATTAATTTAAATTTTCAATATTTATAATTATATTTTAAAAATTATATTATATATTAAATTTGACACAAATTAAATTAAAATTGAAATATATAGATTATAAAAAAGTTTATTTTCCCTTTTTTATTTTTAGTTTTTTTATAAAGATTGGTATACTAAATTATAAATTAATGAAAATAATATAGAACAATAGTTTTAAACTAGTAGTGTTTTTCTAAAAACTTATACTAAAAAACAAAAAAAAATATTTGTATCGTGGATAGAAGGGGTGCATGATTACTAAGAATGACATAATAATCAGTTTTACTTTTGACTGTATTGCTAAAATAAGGTATAAAATCTGAATATTTAATTATATCTACATATAGTAATATATAGGTCATATTTTTAACAACTAATTGTTTATTTTTTGTATGATGTAAACATTAATAAAGTTCACTAATTAATTATTATATTTTCCTTTTATTCAAATGTGAACAAGTAGTCTGGTTTGTTAAACCATGTATAGTTACAGTTGTTGTTATACATTGATAGAATTGTGGTTGATAATAGTGAAGTTATTTATATAGACCTTAATATAAATGTTAACAAAAATTGATTGTAATAAAAATTTGTTATTTTGTAATTAATAAATTATGTATATACTAATCCCTATATTTGCTAGTAGTTTCTTTATTTTCATCTTAACAAAAAGTTGTTTTAAAATGTAATACAAAATTTTTAATTGTAACACAGAAAATGATAAACGCACTGCACCTAATTAACTTATTCAAATACACTAGGCGAAACCGCCACATGCCGAACACCAGTTTTCAACACAACCACAAAACAGCCAGCTCAAAACAACCAGCAAAACACCACAAAACAACCAACCAAAACAACCAGACCAAAACAGCTACAAAATAACCACACAAAAATCATACCGAACGGGGCCTGAGTCTACACTAACATATATCAATCCAAATATACTACAACAAAAGGGGCAATCAGTGCATTTGTGTGACGGGGGATGTGCGGTGAAGAGATGACGAAAAAAAAAGAGATAGAAAGTAATTATAGGAACGCGCGTCCACGCGCGAGAAAAGTTCCCCAACCTTTCTTCTTCGTTGTGCAAGTTTCGCCCAACGAGAGAATTATAGCTCATCATGAGCTATCAGCACAAATCTGTGCTAGCTCTGTTAGAGGAGCAGACCAAGAGACGAAGGAAAGAGAGAAAGAAAGAGAGAAAATTGAATGCAGTTGGAAAGAGAGGGAGGGGAAGACGGAGGAGCGGGTCGTGCGGGGCTGTAACATGTCGCATCGGGAATCAATGGACGTGGTTGTGGAGAAGCAGAATCGGCACGGCGTGCAAGGGAGAGGCGATGCAGAAGACTCTTGACCGGTTGGATTCAATAGTGAAGGTAGATCTAACCCTCTATTATTTGATTCGGGCTGCAATTTTCTAGAAAGAATATCTGCAGATAATCTAGGGTTTGTAGTTGTAATTATGATTACGTGTAATAGTAGATTAGAATTTAGGATAGATATATTCTGATTTACGACTATGATCCATTCCCAATTCACACCCAACACACCACCGGAAAACGAAACAACATTCTCCTGATTTCCTCGACCTTCGCCATGGAAAACATGCTCCAAAACTGGAACAACCTGAAGCTTCACCCTGCTGAATCCGAAGCTTCAAATTCAGAACCCCTCATCATCGAACCCTCAAATCCTGACTACAAAAAAGCCTTGGTAGGTAGAGTATGGCATCCTAGCAGAGTGCACCCGAGGCTTATGCAGAACTTCATGAATCAAATATGGAAACCAAAACCTCATCTTCGAGTTAATGAAGTAGGATACAATAACCTTTTCCTATCTCCTGTCGTCTGAGACCGAAGTTAAGCAAATCCTAGCCAACGGCCCATGGCATTTTCAGTACAGACTCCTAGCTCTCAAACCCCTAAACCCTGCCTTGAGTTTCATGGAACCTGAATTTAGAACCATTAAGTTCTGGGTTGGAATTCACGGGCTACCCATTGGATACTGCAACAGATCAACTGCCATCCTTCTAGCTCAAAGACTAGGAACCTTCATCGAGTACCTAGATAAGGTAAATCCTCTTCTTTCAAGAGTTCTCAGATTTAGAATCGAGGTTAATATTGAGGATCCATTGTGTCAACATCTGATAGTAACCACTGGACAAACTAAGAGAATATGTCGAGTCTCATATGAAAACTTACCCAACTTCTGCTATAGGTGTGGGAAACTTACCCATACCCTGAATGAGTGTAAGATTGTTTGAGATAACCCAAATGATATGGAGAGATTTGGCCCCTGGATTAGAGCTGAGAATGCTAGTTCTATGGCACCGGTAACAGAAGATTTACTGATGCAACAATGGAGAGAAGAAGGCTTAATTAGGGATGAGTTCTTTTCAGTTTCCCAAACTCCCGCCGGCAGTTAGAACCCTGGTCAACAAGTTAATGTTGACCTCTCCCTGACCATGCTTACCCCTTCTGGTATCAACATCAACACAATTCATCATCGGCTCATTGTCACAACTCAAGAATTCTGTCATAACCCTACTCCTCTAAAAGCTATCCTCCCTCAACCCCCCTTCTGCATTTCACTAGAGCCCAACTAGTAGTTAACCCTTCTCTGCCTAATCCTTTGAGGCACCACTCATCTCATCCCTCTCAAAATATCCCCCTTCCTACGCAAGTCAATAGAACACATCAGATCATTGGCCCATACAAATATCCACCCACTCAATTCCATCCTATCCTTGGAACCCTCACTCCCCTGGTGAACAAACAACATTCTGCTGGTCCCTCCCAGTCTCAAAATCCCAACCCTTCCCCTCATCCTTATAGCCACTTTTATAAGAACTTTGATTGGAATGCTGCAATCTCCTACTTTGGATCTGATGCCTACAAAAGAGCTAACAGCCCTGATTCCATCAATCAAGATACCCCTCAAACAGTTTCAGATGTGCTAAAAGAAGTAGAGCAGAGAGTGAACCAACCAATCAACCTCCCACAGTCCTCAATCCAAAAAGAACCTTCTCCACCTCCATGTCAACGTCCAGGGAAACAAAAAGCCCACTTCTTCTTGTCTCTTGGACCTATTAAACCCCTTTTTTAAAAAAAGGAAAGTTTCCAAACCCCAGCCTCTGATGATTAGATCGACTCCCCTAGTGAAGGATTATATAGAGGAGACTGATAGTTATGAAACTAACCTTGACAAGGCAGGCCTTGCTGATCAGCAAGGCTGCCTGCCCAAATGAGTTGCCTTAGCTTTAACTGCCGGGGTTTGAGTCGACCCCAGGCAGTCTCTTGGGTTTCGGAGCTGTTGAAGAAGCACAAACCTGAGCTGTTGTTTTTGATGGAGACCCACAGATCATCTGAGCAGATGAATCTGATAAATAAAAATTGGAGCATGTATGATGGTATTTGTGTGCCTAGTGTGGGGAGAAGTGGTGGATTGGCTCTGTTGTGGATAAAAGGAACTAACATCACTGTTATCAATTCTTCTTCTCATCACATTGCAGTGGAGGTCTCTCTACCAGGTATGAATATCTTTCACTTTACTGGGTTTTATGGGTAGGCTAATTGGAACCTTAAGTATTTATCTTGGAAATTGCTCTTAGCCCTTAGAAGACAAGTCTCTATCCCCTGGGTAATAGCAGAGGACTTTAACCAAATTATGTTTGAAAAAGAAAAAAAGGAGGTAGGATTAGACAAGACTCTTACATGGCCCCCTTTAGAATTGCAGTGTATAAAGCAGGCCTTATAGACGCAGGTTTTATTGGCTCCCCCTATACATATACCAAATGTCAACCAGAACCATACATGTCTATCAGTAGACTAGATCGTGTGTTCATTTCCTCAGATACTCAATATCTCTTCCCCTCTCTTTCAGTTCAACACCTCTCAAGAGAAAATTCTGACCACTGCCCTATTCTTATTAAACTTCTTGGCACTCACAAAAAACTGGTAGTATTTTTAGATTTGAGGATATGTGGCTTCTGGAGGATAAATGCAGAAAGATTGTAGAGGATTGCTGGAGCCCTAACAACCAGAACCTGATGGAAAATATAGAAAGATGCAAGAAAAAATTACAGTCGTGGGATGGTTGGAATATACACAAAGTCAAAAACAAAATTAAGAGTAAAACCAATGAGCTCCACAAAATTCCCCTAACTAGTCAAACTGTGGGTAGTATTTCCAATAGGAAAAGACTAGTAGCAGAAATAGAACTCCTTTAGTTCAAAGAGGAGATTTGGTGGAAACAGAGAGCTAGGGATAAATGGATCCAGGAAGGTGACAAGAACACGGCCTATTTCCATTTCAAGGCTTCTGCTAATAGAAGGAGGAACTCTATCTTTGGGCTGGAACAAGAGAATAGAAACATGGCTTTCAAATGGGAAGAAATGGAACAAATCTCGAGAACTCACTTCCAAAATCTTTTCAACACCACCAGGATTGATAACCCATAACCCTTTTATCACCTAGTCAAGAACATCCTCAACCCTGTTCACATATCTACATTGACTAATGAATACACCCAATCTGAGATTCTTAAGGCAGTAAAAAATTTAGGATCAGACAAAGCCCCAGGTCCTAATGGTTTCAATGGAAAGTTCTTCAAACACTTTTGGGGCATCATAGGCAATCAAGTTATTCAAATGGTCCTTGATATCCTCAATGCCCAACCCTTTCCCCCTTCTCTGAATGATTTATATCACCCTTATCCTCAAAGCAACACATCTCAATAATTTCAGACCCATAGCCCTATGCAACTTCACATACAAGATAATCACTAAAGTTCTGGCCAACAGAATTCAGTCCATCCTCCCTGAGATCATTTCAGATAACCAATCTGGATTTGTCCATAAGAGACTTATCACATACAATGTTATTCTAGCAGGTGAGCTTCATAACAAAATAGCAGAACTCAAGCCACAAAAAACCCTCAGTTCGTTTGTAAAATTGACCTAAGCAAAGCATATGATAGACTTGAGTGGACTTTCATTGATAATATTCTGAGAGCTATGGGCTTCCCTGATCTCTGGAGGATCCCAGTCATGAATTGCATCACTTCAGTTAGGGGAGTTGTTATCATTAATGGATCCCCTAGTAGAATTTTCTCTCAGCATAGAGGCATTAGGCAAGGAGACCCCCTTTCTCCCTTTATTTTAATTCTCACACAAGAAGCCTTATCAAGAGCTATCAACAAAGCCATGTCTGACAACAATTTTCAAGGTATTACTATCAACAAAGAAGCACCCAACATTTCCCATTTAGCCTTTGCAGATGATATGATTCTGTATGGTATAGCCAACACCCAAAACGTAGAGTTTATAGGAAGACTCCTGGCCAACTTCCTCAAAGCTTCTGGGCATGAAATCAACCACCAAAAATCAGAAATTATTTTCAGCAAGAAGGTTAACCCTCAGTCCAAAACTCAAATGGCCAATTCACTCAATGTTCAAATAGTGCCTCATTTCAAGAAGTACCTTGGTATCCCTACCAAGATTGGCAAAAACAAAAGTGAGACCTTTAGCTATTTATTAGATGCCCTCAGAAAAAGAATTCAAAGCTGGAGTAGACCAATGTCCCAAGCAGCTAGGTCAGTGCTAACCTCTAGTGTTCTCATGTCCATCCCCACGCTATCCATGTCCATCCTTAAGATTCATAGCCACATTATCAAGAAGATGGATTCCATGATAGCTAAATTTTGGTGGGCAGGCAGCGGCACAAAAAAACCAATGTATTGGACAAAATGGGAAAAGATCTGTAGTAAGAAGGAAAATGGGGGGCTGGGAATCAGATACTCTAAAGACTTCAACCAAGCCCTGTTAGCGAAACAGATTTGGAACCTCTTAAAATTTCCAGATACTCTAGTAGCTCGAACCTTGAAAGCCATCTACCACCCTAGCCACAATATTTTAAAAGCCAAACCCTCGAACAAAGACAGCCCCATTTGGAAATCTCTTCTGTCCAGTATGCATCTGGTGAAGGCAGGGGTCAGGAAAGAAATTGGCAATGGCAACAATATTGAGATCTGGGACACCCCCCGGGTTCCAAGAAATGGAAATTATAAGATCATTTCTCCCAATATTAACCAGCCTAGAATAACTTATGTTAGAGACCTTATGGACCAAGAGGGTAAGACTTGGAACTCAGAGGTGATCAACACCTCCTTCTTGCAGATTGATAGAGATGACATTTGTAGTATTAAATTTGATCACGAGAAGGAAGATGAGTGGATTTGGCACTACTCTAAAGATAAGGAGTACTTAGTTAAACAAGGGTACATGCTGATGCAAGATAACAAAGACCAGAACAACAGTTATAACATTGACCGAGGTACTTGGGATTTCATCTCAAGAATCTCTTCTAGACTTCCCTCCTCCCCGAGAGTCAAGCTCTTATGCTAGAAGCTCCTTAATGACCAACTTCCTTGCATGACAAACATTGCCAAGAGAATAGGAGGGACATGTAAATGTACTTTTTGTGGGGATCAGGACACGGATATTCATGCACTGTTTCTATGGTGGGCTAGCAGAAGCCACTGGGAGAAGATTATAGATCTGAGAGATCTACCAGAGTATAACAGAGGAGCCATTCAAGACTGGCTCATCCAAAAGCCAAGTTCTGGTCAACCAGGAAGACATCCATAGTGGCTAATCATATTTGGGCGATCTATGATGGGAAAAATCAAGCTAAACACAATCCCCAATTCGCTGTCATGAGTTGTATTGATTCTAATATAGCCTTTACCGCTAGTTATGAAAAAAAATCTGAAGTGTAAAGTCGGGAAAAGAATCAATGATAGTAATACTAATCTGCTACAAGATGAGATCTTACTTGTAACTTCTTGTCACAGGAAGAAAGGTCAAACAACTATCACAGCAGGGCTTCTCATTGATTATGACAACCGTCCGAGAATGGCCTTCAACATCCAAACTTCTCCAAAAAAAAGAAGAACATGAGATGGAGATTGAGGCTATTACTGAAAGGATCAAGCTCGCAAGAGAAGAAGGCTTCACCAAATTACACATACAACTAAACCAGAGGCAAACTAGCAAGATCTACAATGATGTGAAGAAAGAACCACAGATGTCAAGTAGACACTTCCCAGACTTAGCTCTCGGTTTCAGTCACATGTCCCAAATTCAGTTATATGATTGTAATGCTATGTTTAAACAATTTCCGGCTTTTCTAGTTACTAAACTCTTTAATGATGGTGTTACTTGGAAGATTTGGAAAAGGGGAGAAATACCCCTTGCTGTATCTAGGGATGGCAATGGGTCGGGTTTGGGTCGGGTGGACCATCACCCGACTTCATCCGCTCCACCCGTACCCGACCCGTCACCCGTTATGTATCACCCATCACCCGTTTCACCTGTCACCCGCGGGTGAAGCGGGTGAACCCGTTTACCCATTTACCCGTTTGTTTTTCTTTTTCCTTGTTCGCCACTAAGGTTTGCAAATTACTGTGAGTGGGAGAAAATAGAGACACAAAGCATGTATGTTCTATGTTCGCCGGTTAGGATTGCGAAATTTACTTCAGAGAAAATAATGAATATTGCACAGAGCATGTACGTTTCGTGTTCGCCAATTATGGTTGCAAAATTACCATGAGTTAAGAGAGAAAATAGAGGCGCGGAGCATGTATGATCAATGTTCGCCTGTTAGGATTGTGAAATTACCTTCAGTGAAGAGAATGAAAAACTTCGTAGAGCATGTAAGTTATTTGTTTTTCAGTTAGGGTTTCAAAATTACTGAGAGTGAAGAAAGAAAATAGAGGCACAGAGCATCTTTGTTCCATGTTTGCCAGTTAGGGTTGCAATTACCTTCAGTGAAGATAATTAGAAACTGCGTAGAGCAAGTAGGCTAGGGCTGTAAAATTACCGAGAGTGGTGAGAATAAAGAATGGCGCAGTCACCCAGAGCATGAATGTTCCTTGTTCACTAGTTAAGGTTACAAAGATCATGAGTGAAAGAGAATGAATAATAAGTAACAATTTAACATATAATATATATATAGAATCTATGCGGGTGAGCGGGTCGGGTGATGGGTGAAAAATGTTCACCCGTCACCCGACCCGCATCCGTACCCGTTCCACCCGTCACCCGCTTTTCACCCATTTTATGCGGATTTTTCACCCGATTTAGCGAGTCGGGTGACCGGGTGAAATGGGTACCCATGGACCCATTGCCATCCCTAGCTGTATCACTTGTTTGCGGGGTAAACTCAACAGAACCCCAACAGTTTAGTAGCGCTTATGTCTCTAATATTTTAGAAGATTTGTTCTAACCGGTAATTTATATGTGATGCGAAAGTTTATATAAAAAAAATTCAAATATACTGATATTTGAACTCGGTTTATGCTGACTGAAGGATAAGGGGCGGAGCCAAGTTTGAGATTTGAGGGGGCCAAACACAAATTTAGAGGGGCCATATATAATATATAGTATTATATATTTTCTATTGATTTTTTTTTTAATTAGGGGGCCAAGCCCACCCAATGGAAGGAGTAGCTCCGCCAGACAACCAAGCCTCCACGTTGGGAGTGTTACATTATCCAAACCCCTGCGAAGAGAAGAAAGAACGGTTCAGGACAAATTAATGTACCAATATCACTTCTTTCAATCTAGACCATAGGCTTTCAAACTTTTTTTTTTGGGACAGTAAGCAACCTTCAAACTTAGAAACGTAGGAAAACGGTGTGACGTGGGATCACATTTGAGAACATTTATAAAAAAACTCGCATATGGGTACTTGTGTAATTTTCTAGAGATTACGTGCCAAACTTTTGTTTTCAAAATAATTTAGGTCAATGGCGATGTCGACAGCAGAAAAACAGCCCGTTCTTCAACACGGGGGAGGGGACCATCCATCAGACATTAATTAGTATAGTAATATCAGTATCACTACCTTCCGCTTTGACTCCTAACATATTATATGACCGTTGTATAAAACCCTCCCTCATTCTCCATTCGTCTCCTTACCACAATCACCGCTCCTCTCTCTCCCTCTCTCCACCCAACTCAGAAAACCAGAAGACATATATCTCAAACAAGGCAGAAAAACATTCGAGATCAACATAATATTATTCATTTAAAACCGCATCTTCGAAGGAGGAAGAAGAATTTCCAGAATGACTTGCACAATCGCGATTTCCAGCTCTCCGGTCTTCTCCCCGACATCTTCATCCTCAACTCCCGCTTCTCTCTACTGCAAACCTAACCCCTTTTCTAGGGTTCCGACTTCGGTTAATCCATCCGCCTCCACTTTGTCGTCTCCTTCCCGTTCGTGTTCTTCCCCCTCCTCATCCTCTTCCCTCGCGTTCTCGACGGGATTCAGGGGCGGTTTCTCTGGCGAGGATGGGAATTTGACAACTTCTACCTCCTCATCCCCGGCGTTAGCTGTGAAGAGAAAACGACCGGCCAGACTCGATATCCCTAATTTTTCGCTTGGTTTTGGTGCGCCAACCGCGACACCCAGAGGAGGTGCGTCAGCTGCGGCCTCCGTGGTTGAGGAGGATGAGGATGGTTATTATTCGGTGTATTGTAAAAGAGGGAAGAGAAGAGCAGCAATGGAGGACCGGTACTCCGCAACGCTTAACATCCATGGAGATCCCAAACAGGTAATAATTAATCTGATATGTATTGTTTTTTTTTTTTTTTGTATCATCAGATCTGAAATTGAAAGAAATGCTAAAAGGAATTTCAAATATCTTTCAGGCCTTTTTCGGCGTATATGACGGGCACAGTGGATCCAAGGCAGCCGAGTACGCGGCAGAGAATTTGGAGAAGAACATACTAGAGGCGGTAGAAAGAAACAACTTGACGACATCCGACAAGAGAACTAAAATCGACGACGTTTGCAAGGAGGCTGTGAAGGATGGCTACCTTAAAACCGACTCCGATTTTCTATCACAAGACCTACGAGGCGGATCCTGCTGCGTCACCGCCATGATTAGGTCAGGAGACGTGGTGGTCTCCAACGCGGGCGACTGCCGTGCCGTGATCAGCCGTGGTGGTAAAGCAGAGGCCTTGACATCTGACCACCGTCCTTCAAGGGAAGATGAGAAGGAGAGAATTGAAGCCACGGGTGGGTATATTGATTGCTACAATGGGGTGTGGAGGATACAAGGGTCGATGGCAGTATCGAGGGCAATTGGGGATGGGCATATGAAGAAATGGGTGATAGCTGAGCCTGAAACGAGGGTTTACAGAATTGAAGTAGAGAGTGAGTTCTTGATTCTCGCGTCTGATGGGTTGTGGGATAAGGTGACGGATCAGGAAGCTGTTGATGTTGCTAGGTCGTATTGTGTTGATGAGAGGAAGGACAAGAAAGGTGAGGCCTTGGCTGCGTGTAAGAAGCTTGCGGAGATATCGGTTTCCAGAGGGTCTCTTGATGATGTTAGTGTGATGGTGATACTGTTGCAGCCTTACCATGAGGAAGGACAGAATAATTGATTTTTTAGTTGCATGCTGCTAGCAGGAAAGAATTCAGTTGTTAATCTTTGGGTAGATGATAGTTTGATGAGTATAATAGTAGTAGTTTGTAGTTAGGGGTTTACTAGGGATTGCAGTTTAAGGATTCTTTGATTCGTTTATTAGGTTATTCTTTGGTTGAGAGGGGTTTCTACTCGATCTCTTCCTGAAATTATAAATAAAAATATCCCTTGGTGGTCAGATATTCTGCAAATGGGTTAGGCGGTAAGCTTTTCCAACCATTTGAGTACTTTGCTTTCGCCATTGTTGTAGATCAAGAACCATTGTAGTTACTGGTCTCGTTACCAGAGTGATCCTACTGACGCAGCTTGACTAATCTCCGTTGCTTCATTTCTAGATTTTAACAATACACTAGCGCTTTTTTTTGGGCCAATTTTCTGTCTCCTACGTTCATCGCCTGTTTCAAGTTTGTACCTCTGAGTCTCTGACCGTTTACTACGAAAAAAGTTTGTAGTTTCTGTCAGTCAACAAGCGAATTTCTACTCAAACATAGCCAACTGCCTGCTATTCATACTAGACAGAAAGCAATTGGTAGTGAATTTTGTGTAAAAACTAAAGAACAAAAATATAAAATAAAAATGCAAAGACTTGAAAACAATGTGTCTATCTCATGACTAGTTTCAGAGTATCTTTGTTAATTCTATTTGATGGGTATTAGGTACCCTTTGAAAGACTTTTCCACATGGATGGGTTCATCTACTCTTTTTAGGCGTTATTTGTCTGTCTAAGATTCAAAATATTTAAGGAAACTTTTCACTATATTTTTGTCTAATTTATAAAATGTCATTAACAAAAGAAAGTTATGAAATATCACTATATTTTCCAAAAAGTTCATGAAATGCCCCTCCGTCTGGATGAACGTTAACTTTCCGTCCAATGTCAGATTTTTTGTTTGTAAAATGACATTTTTGCCCCTAAAAATTTATGTCATTGTTCAACGGCTATTTTTAGGTTTCAACGGTCACTTTTCTGAAAAATTTACGAAGTACATGAAATGTCACTACAACTTTTACGAAAGTACACGAAATGCCACTACAACGTTACGAAAGTACATGAAATGCCACTACTACTTTACGAAAGTACATGAAATGCCCTTGTAACACAAAAAACGGCTATTTTTCTGTTTCTAATGGCTAGTTCTTCATTCAAATCCCCTTTTGTGCTATAAAAACTCATTGTAGGGCTGTATAATGTCTATATCTCTCTCCCATATTCACCCATAGCACATCAAACATGTATTCCCCCACAAACACAACCACAATAAAAGGGAAATTTCAAACAATACATTTCAAGTGTAGAGTTCCATCAACTCTCAAAGTTTCATACAACCGGAAGTCAGCAGGATTCACTTACTATAATTGTTGGAACTGTGGGTTCTTCAAATAGTGGGCACCGGTTATGGAAGATCAATATGATCCCCGCTTAACTTCTCAACCCGGGAGTACATTACAAACAAATCACACAACAAATGTCCACTACAAGACCTGCTGTCTATGAAGAGGAGGGGACTGCGACTATGCAAACAAGTTCAACAAATATAGCTCGGTTAGTGGTGTAATTCACCAACATTGGCCAAGAATCAGTTTTTTTTTTTCGTAAACCGGCCAAGAATCAGTTTTTTTCGTAAACCGGCCAAGAATCAGTTAGATCACTATAAACTTGCACATTAGTTAATATGCGAAGCTTCTAGGTACCAATAATAATATTCACATTGCATTATAGAATAAGTACTCTAAATTAAAGAACCTAACCCTACTTTATGGTCATTACCAGTGGCAACGATGGAACATCCACAATTCCACACCAGATCAATGTGCTAAAGACCAAGAAGGCAAACACTGTATATATAGTATTCTTGTAATTATTTTAATTTATTTTTTACATGATTAATGATTGAGAAATCTGGTTCCTTTTTTTTCTTCTCTTTTGCACAATTAAATAATACCTTTCCATGATTACACAAGAAGCATATGGCCGTAAATCACAATATTCCTTGTGAAATAAAACCCAAACAAAAAAAGCCTAGAAACAGTTCTTTGAGAAACATGCTCTTCTAGTCTCCTTCCTTGCACGCCACACATTTCTAATTTGCGGATCCGGTGATGATGTTGATAATGATCTTTGCCTTTAGGTCATGACTAAGTAGCTGCCGGTCGAGTTTCAGATGTTGCTCCATTGTTCATACTCTCTTGGTTCCAACAAGGGTCAATCAGAGGTAGACTGTAATCATCTGGTTTGAGTGCTAAAGCGAAATCCAGTAAAGTGGGTGTTGTCTCCATGATTCTACACTCATGTCAAAGGTTGATTTTACCAAAACAAGCACAGAGGGTAAGCAAAACTCAATATAGTACACAAATTTACAAGATGTAAGTTAGCAAACTTTTGCATAATGTACAGAAATACAACCGCATAACGTACAGAAATAAGTAACTGGCCCCACATCAAACCCAAATACAGTGTATTTCGAGAGCTTCATAAGAGCGCAGGTATTGTCGCGTTTCAAAAAAGCTAACTGCCTAATGAAACGACTTTTAGAGGCTTACCTTTCAGAAGAGTACAAATCCCTATTGATCCGCACTTTGCTTGAAGTGTCTTTCAGAATCTTCTCTACTATATACTTCATAGACAGTAGGTCTTGTAGTGGACATTTGTTGTGTGGGATTTGTTTGTGATGTACTCTTGGGTTGAGAAGTTAAGCGTGGATAATATCGATCTTCCATAACCGGTGTCCACCATTTGAAGAACCCACAGTTCCAGCAATTATAGTAAGTGAATCATGCTGATTTCCGGTTGTATGAAACTTTGAGAGTTGCTGGAACACTACACTTGTAATGTATTGTTTGAAATTTCCCTTATATTGTGGTTGTGTATGTGAGGGGATACATGTTTGATGTGCTATGAGTGAGTATGGGAGAGATATGGACATTATACAACCGTACAATGAGTTTTTATAGCACAAAAGGGGATATGAATGAAGAACTAACCGTTAGAAATAGAAAAATAACCATTTTTTGTGTTACAGGGGCATTTCATGTACTTTCGTAAAGTAGTAGTGGCATTTCATGTACTTTCGTAAAAGTTGTAGTGGCATTTCATGTACTTCATAAATTTTTCAGAAAAGTGACCGTTGGAACCCAAAAGTAGCCGTTGAACAGTGACATAAATTTTTAGGGGCAAAAAGGTCATTTTACAAAAAATTCTAACATTGGACGGAAAGTTAACGTTCATCCAGGCGGAGGGGCATTTCATGAACTTTTCAGAAAATATAGTGGCATTTCGTGACTTTCTTTTTTTAGTGGCATTTCATGAATTAGGCAAAAATATACTGACATTTCATGAAATTTCCCAAATATTTAAATTCGGTGAATTTGCGAGTTGATAGGTCAATTTGATATCAAGCCTAGTTTGTCAAGCTGCTAATTGAAATTCTTCATCTTCTGGATACACATGTGTGCTTGCATTGTCTTGTTGGATGAATATCGTTCTTCTGGCATCCTCGATGAGCCAATTCTCTTGAATTGCAGGAATGACCTTTTCAATTAAGAATTCACGAATGACTTCTCTCATCATAGGTTTGATTGGTTTAGTTTCCAACGTTCCAGCTTCTTTGTTATGAATGCCTCTTATAGCGGACTGCCGTGTGACAAAAGGAAAAACAACTATCTTTCCAGAGAAGGTTTCGTTTCCTTCATCATCAAACCTTGGGCGAGCCATAGCAGCTAGAAACATCACCTTCTTAATATAGTTTTTGTCTTAACAAGTACGTAAAGGATCTTCTTCTCCTTGATGCAAACAGTATGATTTTTTTTAGTATGAAGAACCATTTTTCATCGATATGTATAATGTTATACATATCAAGATATTTTCACGAGACAAACTACTCTGATCCAATATCTTCATGCAAAAGTGCAATCTTTTAATCTTATTCTCTCTTGTCAAATGTGGCTTTATGGTGCTTGAATGGCGCTGAAGAATTCCCTTCCCCGGAAGAGAAATGTAGACTTAAATGGTTGACACCTAAAGCTTCACTTATTGACCTTAGAGTTCTACTTTGGCTCAATGGAATGTTGCAAATATTATCAAGATCAACTTGGATTCTCTTCTGGCCAACATTGTCTTCCTGTGTGACACAACGGTGTCATTACCATTATTTGCGCGCTCTCATATCCTTTCAATAGTTTGTAAATTCACCAAAAAAGGGAAGCAACTTCTCTCGTTATATTTTTATGTAATTTTCCTCTTTTGAAGTAAAGCTCTATCAATTTTCCATGGTATCTTATTTGATGTATGCCTTCTACTAATTATTTATTGTTGTATGCCTCCCATCAAGCAAAAAATGATGTCTATGAATAATATTTAGAGTAATTATTTTTGCTTATTACTAGAAATAGTCTAACAATAATACTTCTTTGTAGTTTCTTGAAAATAAGCATAATGATTGTAAAAAAAATCATGTTAGATGATAAGATTAAAAGAACCGGATTATACGTTATCTCTATTTGTTGAATGCATATATATATTTATTGACAATAGTAAAAAATGGAAATAAAGATAATGCTAACTAATTCTATTTAGAAATGGGTGTATGTGATTCTTCGATTGTTGAGATCTTCAGTTACCCGAAAATAAAATAAATAAACTAAATGAGCAAAATATATTGCAAGTAGAATTATAACTAAAAAAATAAAGATGGACTATTTGTGAACATTATCAAAGTAAATGAAGAAAATGTGTTACAAGTACAATAAACAAAATAACTTATTTAAACAAACTTTTATTACTATATGATAAAATAAGCAAAGAATCAAACCTCATATCCTTCGTACTAAAAACAGGAGTCTCATCAAGTCAAATGAGAATGAAGTAGAGCTATTTAGATCAAAATGAAAAATAGGGGTGGAATTTAGATACAAAAATGGTGGATTACTTGTATTGATTTTAATAAAGATTCCAAGAAATATCTAGATGAGTTTAAGAATGAGAGACTCGATAGTGACAGTATTGATGATAATGTCGATCTTAACCGAGAGCTGGGAGTAATTGGTGGATGATGGGATAATTAGACGTCAATTTGTTTGTTTATAAATATCTTGTCCCTGAGAACCTCTGGTTCTATATTTTATATTAATTAAATATTAGTCTTCACTTGCAGGTTTTTCGGAAAACTCTATTTCTTCTGGTGTGGATGATCGACAGGTCTATATTTTTTGGTTTCAATAGGAGTGAAATTTTAGCTCTAGCTCTATATGGATAATAAAATATATAGTGAAATGTTGACTCCAAAACTTATAGTTTAACTCTAACAAAATTTTCCAACTTTCATTATCCCGACCACAAGATTTTTTGATTTACAATAGAGCAAAATCAGTTTTTAGAATAAACTTTTTAATTAAGTTTAACAGGTTTGTAGGAGTAGTTATCTTTCTATTTCCATTTTTTAAACGAGAATGATGTAATGGACATGTAGGGAGTAATATCTAACCACTTTAAAAATATGTTACCATAAAAGGAAGAATGGTCACTACCGAACTTGAAAGGAAGCTAAGCTAGGGTACTTTAATTCTACTTACCCTCCTACTCAAACTTTTTGCCCAACTAATTTAATGGAAATACTAGTTTATTAATGGCCTGTAAATCGTTTTTCACATTTAAGCTAAAAAGCAATTACTTATTCCAAACAATTAATTAATTAATCTAAACTGATAGGCTCACATGTCTAAAGGTAACAAGGCAAATCACTTGTAATCAATTATGAACTCTGTTCTTCATGCTCAAGAAGCCGCGACATTGTTAAGGCCCCAAGGCCCCCAGCCTTTTCTAATATATTTAATAAAAAGGACTAAATGAAGCCACGACACTAAGGCCCAACTTAGAACTTGTTTCAGAAAAGAGTCAAAAAACTGTTATCAAGAAAATAATGTCTCAAATGTCACGTTTAAGGGGTGAATCTATACCATCTGCTATGCAATGCTTTGTCACTAAAGACACATACCGTAAGGTGCTTTATTTGACTCCAGGAACATCGCAGTTGCTAATGGGGATGAGGGGCCCGATGAACGTTAACACTTTCGAATGTAAAGTGTGAGAATGTAATGTCGTGTCCTTTCTCATTGAAATTATGTTGAAATACACGAGTATATAAGACTGTTCAAGTGATGGATGGAAAATAAGAACTACCAACTACTATATAGGAATGCATAATACAAATATATAATGATATATTAACCATCACTTTACTCAGTCGAAGCAAGAGGACTGGGGAATAATGGTGGCCATCGAATCTGGTTCTAACTGGAACTGATCAGAACCGGACAGAACTGCCTCCGTACGAAGCAAATACGAATACAGGTTTTGGGATTTAGGACTGAACCAGACCTGGAATCGCTCAGAATCTCCTGGAACCGCAGAATCGGAACCGCAGAATCGGAACCGGTCAAACTAGTCGTTGGTCAATGGGCAAAACGACGTCATTTTGGCCGGGGTACGTGCGCTCTTTTGAAGAAAGAGCCGTCAGGTCTCGGAATCACCCAAAAATCCCTACAGCTCTTTTTTCCTTTGTGTCTAACGGCTCATATTGGCTCCAAACAACTAGTTTTACCCCAAAACCCATATAAATACACCCTTTTATCATCATTCTCACCACACTACTCATCCTACTTTTCTTCTCTCTTATTACTAGTATGTTCTTGTGTAATTAAGTCCTATTAAGCATTCTAGCTACTAAAAATCTCATTTCCCACATTACCTCTCAATTCCCATTTCTCACATTCTAGCAAAATGTCTAGGAGATGCGGATTTTCAAGTTGATGAGCAAGATCAAATCGATGAGATGGAATTTGGGTATCATCAACAACCATATTATTCACCTTCATCAATCCCACAAGGTGGAAGCTATACATTTTCTTAGCACGGATCCACAAACATGGGGGCATCACAATCAGGAAGAACTCTATTTGGTAAGTTTTAATATTAGTTACAATTTATTATATATAAACTTTAATTTTAATTGCATTCTTATCTTAATTATAGTCTAAATCAATTTTTTTACAATTAAAGGTACATCTTCTACCTCATCCGATGCCCACAATCTTTATCAAGATCAAGAAGAAGATGATCAAGATGATGATGCGGACAACACCGCTCCAACAAAAACAAAACCAGCTTCTTGGGTGTGGGCATACTTCACAAAGAAAGAAGATCCGAAGAAGCCCGGGGCATACAAGCAATATTGCAATCTTTGCAGCAAAGGACTTGCATGGGAGGCGGGCACCGGAATTGGATCCTTTGTAAAACACTTGAAAACGCACAAAATCTACCAGGATACACCCACAATGGCGGGCGATATGAGCGGTCAAACTATGCTCACTGGGTTTACCCAATGACAACCCGGTCCAGGTTTTTTTCATTATGATAGAGAAAGAATGATAGACGGCATGGCTAGGTTTATGATTGCTGAATAATTACCTTTTAATTGAAAGCTCTTATTTTAAAAATTTTGTTTGCACCACATTACAACTACAATATAGTAGAGTGCCTAGGAATACGCTAAAACGTAGAGCTTTTGCACAACATAGTAAAACTAGAAACCAATTTATGGAAATGATGAATGCATTTAATGGTCATGTTTCATTAACCAGTGATATGCGGACATCTACTACTAATGAGACATTTATTTGTGCTACACTTCATTGGATTGATAGTTCTGGACGCTTCAGAAGCGTATTATTGCTTTTGATATTTTTGATGATGCATATACCAGTCATAATATTTCTGAGAAACTTATTGAAATATTATCTGAGTAGAATTTGTTAGACAAGGTATTCTCAATTTATTTAGATAATACTTTGAACAATGTTAGGTGTTAGATCTTCTAAAAGCTAATAAGAGACTCACATTATAACATAGAGGAGATTACTAGCGTGTTCGATGTTGTGCACATGTTGTAAATTTGTGCGTACAAAATGGTTTATTTAACTTGACAGCTACACTAGAACCACTTAGGCATGTAATGAGAAAAATTAGAAAATCGTATGTTGTTAAAAATGAATACAAAAAAAGTGTGAGCAATCCGTATACGTCCTCGCCATTTTGCTCCCGACGCCCCCTCTAGATGGAACTCTACATATGAATTGTTAGTTAAGACCAATAAACACCAACCCATTTTGACTAGCTTGTATAACATTATGGATGTTCAATCCAATCAAGAATTAATGGGTGAGGACTTTTGAGAAAAGACTGATGTTGGGAGAAATGTTTTAAAATGTTTTGATAGTGCATCTACGGTATTTTCATTAGTTTATGAATCTAATGTGCATCTTGTCATAAATGAGGCATTAGTATTTTCCATGTCTTGCATGAGAACAAGAATGTTTATGGGATCAGTGGAATTATTTACGATATGATGTCTAAATGGTTTAACTATTTCAATCAATTTTCTTTGATTTATTTTTGTAACTGTTCTTGATCCTCAATTCAAATTGGATGGTCTAACAAAATTGCTTGATTATTATTATAGTATTGTTCCAGGAGGTCCACCCAATGATGGTTATGTTAAAGACCATGTATAAAAGGTTAATGCAGCCTTGAAAAAGCTACATGATTAGTATACTTCAAAGTATAGTCCGGATGAGCTTTCTTCTGCAAGTGGTAGTGGTTCCTCTAATAACCACCACATCTGATAGCAAAAGAAGTACTTTGACTTCTAGTATTTTGAAAAGACCAAAATCAGTTCAATCGGGTTTCAGATTTTGTACTTATGATGATTATATTAACTTCACTTTTAGTTTTGATGATGATGACGGTGATATAGATGTTCCTAAGTGGCGGCAAGCACATGAAGGCAAGTTTCCCATCCTTACAAAGATAACTCTAGATGTGCTAGCAATTCTAGCATCAACCATTGCTTCTGAGTCAGTGTTTAGTGCGGGCAAGTGAGTGTTGGATGAAAAGAGATGAAGCCTTGCACTGGACTCAATCAAGGTTTGTGTTGAGAAGTATGATTGGGACTTAGCAGAGCTGAATAGCCAAGCACGCGCATTGCAATATGAGGGGCACCATGATGATTGGTACGAGATGAATGGGGAAAACACCACTTAGGACTTCTATTTGTATTGTAATCTTTTAGAATGTATTAGTATTACTTTCTTTCCATGTAATCCTTTTTTAGACTTGCAAATTGAAATGATGTAACCTCTTAATAGGTGTAATCTTTTTCCTTATTAGGGTTTTTCCAATGGGTTTTTTTACCTAATAAGGTTTTGACAAGGCAGTGAATCATATAATAAAATGGGAAAATTCACAAGATTGACATGTTCATTGGGTCCCACATGTCACATATGAGCTTAAAAAACTTCAAATTTGATATTGGACCAAAATACAACACTTTAACATCGTCCATGTAAAGTTTCATCAATTTTGGATAATGTTTAAGCATGTTTAAAGCTGAATTACGAAAAAATAGTGGTATTTTGTGAATTAGAAACTTAAACAGTGGTATCTTGTGAATTTTCCCTAATAAAATTCTTTTTGTTCCTTAATTTTTGTAAATTCAATAAAAAATCTAAGTCTTTTATACTTACAAATTTAAGATAATAAACTTGAAGAATAACCTATCTAGGAGTGAAGTGGACAAAAAGAGCAACGTGTGCGTGCAAACGGATCTCAAATTAGAGCTAAAACGAAGAAATTGAAGCTGACCAACCCACTGTGGGTCGATCCCCTTGGGTCGGTCGAAGACAAAAAGCTTACATAATGCTTTCTATCTTTGACCGACCCAAGGGGACCGACCCACAATGGGTCGGTCGGCTCTAATTTCTTGACACCCGAATTCGGAACCGTATGGAACTGATATGGAACCGGTTCTAGAACCGGAACCAGAAGTGCTCTAGAATCGGTGATTTGAGCGAATCCAAAGAGAATATATAGTTCAGAACCGGAACCGTCCCTAACCAGTTCCGAATACGTATACACATATCCCGCAACCGGAACCGCTGGAACCAGAACCGCCAGAATTGGAACCATGGCCAGCATTACTGGGGAAGCAAGGACTGTCAATACAATCATCAAAAAGAGCGTGTGGGAGGCCCTAGTGAAAATATCAGCGAGCTGATGGTAAGGGTAGGGAACATAAAGCACGTGAACGTAAGAACAAAGTGAATATCAAATTAAATATGCTATGACAATAGATAGAAGATAAATGGAACGGTGAAATATCGTATATTGTATTGATTGATCAGGTAGTTACATAGAGTAGCCTTTATATAAACATATACAAGTATGTATAAAAGTCTAGAAAATGAGAGAATAAAAGGCCATAATGATTGGGCTAGCCAATACATGAACTGGGCTAGCCAGTTGCTAACAGGGATTTTTGTAGGGAAGATTATATACAAAAATGAATAAAAGAATCCTACAACTCTACTACGGGTAGCGAAAATCCAGGTCGGAATAAACTGTAAGTAAATTACGACCAAGAGTATCGGATCCAAGGGACTTAATAGAAAATTAGTCCTTATCCTAGTAATTGCCTAATTCTAACAAGAGGGGGAAGAATGATCATTAATTCAAATTAAAATAACTAACTAATAATCTAACTAAATGTACTATTTACAATGAATCATCCTTGATTCGGGATAATAATCATCCTAATAACAAGTATGATCACAAATTTGAATTAGCAAGTCTCGAATTAACCAAACATTTGAACACGCCGGATGTCATGCCGGACATTAGATGCACGACACATTCAAGGACTTTGAATGCGCCAGAAGCCAAACATCCGGCAGTCCACCTGCCAGGATCAAAATGTTAATATTGTTTTCCAGTTCCGAATTTGAAATAGGAGACTCACCATCCATTATCGAATCCAACAAATCTTATACCAATAAACGAACAAAATAGTAGAGAATAAATATATTAATTCCAAATCTTAAGTATCATCTCCTAATTTATTGAAGGCAAAGGTAAAGATCACTTAGACTTCCTCATCCCATTCTGCCTTTGTTTGATTAACAAAAGAAGAACTTTGAATGAAAAGAAATAAGTAGCGAACTTATTCAACTTTTCACAATGATCAAAAATCTTAGTTTGAAACTTGCAACTTTATCAAATGATCATAATTGTTTTACAAAGAAAATCATCCATAACCAAGGATAACCAAGAATTCTACTCAACCAACCATACAATTACAAGAAGAGATATAAGGAGAAAAAGAGAATCAAACTTGGTAAGAATTCCCTTGAACCCGATAGAAATCTTCTTCTCGTAGGTTGGACTTGTAGAACTCCTTGGCAGCAATGGAACCGAATTTGTGGAGTACGGAGGCGTGAATGTGGAATGAAGATGTGTTGAAGTGTGCAGACTCTCGGCCTATTTATAAGCCTCAAATTCTTCATGTGCCGAGAGTCATGCCGAGTCAGTAGTACCCGGCACCACGTGTAACACGTGTTCTTTTAATAGTCAATTAAACTGCCAAATCTGCGAGAAGGTGCTTGAGCCGGACATGGGATGTCCAGCACCACACCCGTCATCGGTTGCTATGTTAACGGTAATTAGCAGCTAGCTTCTGGTGGACCGGGGCGACTTTTCAGTATTGTAACACCCCTACTACGCACATCACATTACTTGAAATCGCAGCGGAATATAAACAACTAAACAGTAACTAAACGAATGGTGCTACAACGCCGTCAACCACCCACGTGGTTAACAAGGCTGAATAATACAAGTGTACCGGTCTGATGATCAGACTTCCGAGCATAGAACTAACAACCACATATATACATCAACAAAATACCGAGTGTTTACATAAATCCTTCACTGTATACTGTCACTGTAAACTGTCATAACCAAATATATAACACGCCACGGGAGCACAGGCGCATCCCGGTCCAACATCCAAAAGTACTCAAAGTAAACTACATCCTAGGATCTAGAGCCACTCCGCTTCTTCGATCCTCATCCTGCAGTAAAAGAAATATGGATCCCCCGAGGGGGTCAGCAACCCTTGGCTGGTATGGTTAACGCGCAGCCCATCGGCTACCGGGATGCGCACAAACTATTTGTCATGATGACATGGTATTTATTTTAAAAACACACAACTTATACATATATAACATAACATGGGTATTGTACACATCAAACACACATCACACACATACAATTCCTTTTAGGAAGAGAACCAACACAGTTAGTCCCCATTGAGAGCCTAGAGAATGTTGCCATGCTCATGCTAAGCTCGTTACATAACTCGTTACCGTCCTGTTAGATTGAACGGTTAACTTAACACAAGGTGCCTCGGATATAGTGATCCAAGCACACCGAAATAACACATAGTATGCCCCTGTGGCCCGACGTGAGTCAGTAAAATAGCCTTGGTTAAGCTAAAGGGAAGGTTGGAAACCAAATTGGAAACACAACCATAACATACAGAGAGAATCGAACCGGTTATGACATCGACTCCCATACTCACACGCGTGGCCGGAACAGACCGGACTCCTCACTCCCCCCGTTAGTACTTGTTAGTAGTTCATCATTGAACTCAACAAACAATTCACAATAATAGGTCGAGTCTTGTTAGACACACACAAGGGAAGAGAAAGTCATACTTAACAACATAATAATATTTAACAACTGTAAACTCTTTACATGGTTTAATCTTACAAAGTCAAAACACACAGAAAAACAAACAACACACAAGCCGGTGTAAACCGGTAGGCAACAGACTGCAAGAAAACCTACCTTGGTCCTTGCCTCGATGATTTCCTCCGTAGGTCACTCCTATACATAGTTAATAACGTCGGTTAATTATTTATTAACTTCAAACTTACTAAGTATTTAACATGATTGTATGACATGTTTTAATGTCTATCTTACCCTAGGTTACCTTTATTATATAGCCTAGGGTTAACTACATAAGTCACATTCTTTTCTGTTTTTTTTTTTACAAGTTTAGGTCCGACCGACCTTCCGACCGACCTTGTACAAGGTCGGTCCATTCCAGAACATATTCCCGTCAAAATTTTCTACTCCGACGACCTTGCAAGTTCGGTCGCATGGTCGGTCCATTCAGAGAGTTTCTTCCCTTTGAAAATCTAGCCCGACCGAACTTGCCAAGTCCGGTCCTATGTTCGGTCGATTCCAGTAACTCAATCCGTACACAGAATACAAGCCCGACCGACCTTGCAAGTCCGGTCCCCAAGGTCGGTCCATTCCAGAAGCCAATTCTCGCAGGGTAAACTGGGCGCGACCAAGTTGCAAGTTCGGTCTGCCCCAGACCTTTGTTTTCCTTTTTACATTCAACTCCAAACTTCACCCCATATAACCTAGCACCCCCTAACCTCATTTGGGCACTTCAAACACACCTTAAGACATCCTTAAACACTCATAAAACTCATTTTCTAATTCTTTAAGCCTTTACTTATTTCCTTGTAAAATTCCTTAACACTTATAACATTTTACACTAGGTTTCTAAATGGTGTTTCTCACCTATGATAGCTACTTTCCCAAAATGCTTTCTCCTCATCTTAACATCATCTTTTAAGCATTATCTCTCACAACTACCTCCGTATGTCCTTCTTGAAATTCTTTTCCAAGTTTACACTTTCTCCTTATTTTACCAAAGTTTGCCTAAGTCTTCACCTAAGTCCAAAATGACTTTGGTACTTACTAAAACCTCAAGATCATGCCTAAGTCCTTGTTACACTCTAGAACACTTCCTAGTTCATCAAAATTCCTTTAAAACATCTTGAACTCCTTATACATTTCCTAAATTTCGACATAGGTTCTCCTAGCATTTTGTTACACCAAAGCACATTGTTCTCCCCATTAAACACACAAGAATACTAACAATCCATCAAACACTTATTATACACAAACTTCACTCATAAAGACGACATCACAATATGTGCATAATTTAAATTGCATGGCACTTAGGCCCTTAAAATGCATGGCTCTTAGGCCCTTAAAGTGCATAATTCTTAAACACTGAATTTCCACAATATATTTGCCTTTGACCTGCAAATACACTCAACACACATATGCCTTTTACTAGTCTCTTGAGAACACTTTACTAAGTCATTCACCATTGCTCTTTAGGTAGTTTTAATAAGCATATAAGCTCATTTCTCCTAAGGCATTAAACAACATTAGGTTAGTAGATTTACCTCTTTTCCAAACCACTTCTCTCTTGTTTCCTTAAAAAAAACCGGTAAGGTATTTGATTCCTTGTCAAGTTCTAAACAATATACAAACATTATAATGAGTATTCAAGCTATAAGCTTCATCTCATTGTAAACCCTAATTTACATTGTTTCAAAAACATTAATGTAGTTGTTTTACCTTGATCTTTGAAGAGAGTTTGAATATATAACAAGAGAGGACTCCACCTAGTCCAAGAAGAGTTGGAATGAAGCTAGAACAAAGTCACACAAGAAGCTCCATCAATGGGTATTTTCGGTCACAACAAAAACATGGAGGAAATGTAGTTTTTATTTGAGATCCTTACCTAGAAGCAAAGGAGAGTAATAATATGTCAAAATACAAGCTCAAGCTCCTTCAATGGTGGAACTCCTTGGCACCGAAATGGGGCTCTTGAAGTTTTGAGAAGATAGGAATGAAGAGCTTGATGAGAGGAAGAGATTGGTGGTGTTGTTTTTGATTTGGACAAGTGAGCTAGATTTTACAAGAGATCAAAGATGAAGATGGTGGTGTGTACTATTGCAAACCGTGAGAAGAAGAAGAAGAGAGGTTGAAGATGGTGTTTGGAACCGTGGGAAATGAAGGAGAGAAATGAGAATGAAGATAGAATTTGCTTTAAGAAGATATTTGTAGTAATAAAGTAAAAAGTAGTTTTAATTAGTTCTCTTTATTACTTATCATATCAACTAAAGAGTGGTGAGTCACCACACTTAGAAAACCGGCCCCCTATAATATAATGAGGGTATTTTAGTCTTTGTTTGTCAATTTAATTACTTAATACAACATATGTTACAAACTAGCTTATAAAAATCACTATTCACCAAAACAAGGCACTTAGAAGTGAAATTTTTGATTTCCCATTAATATAGACATCCAAATGTGATATTATATAGTACACATATATATTTAAGAGTAATGATGGACATTTAGCCATTCAAAACTCATTTACAAGACAATTTTCAAAAATGTGCTTTAAGACTCCTTAAAGCACATTTTGTGTTTAAACTTGTTTTCAAGCTTGGTTTTCTTTGGTAATTGGTTTAATATGTTCATTAGTATATAAATGAGGTCTTGGTAAGTTAATTAGGTCTTAACCAAGTTTATCCCAAGCTTAGAGCACATTTGGCTCTTATTGACTTTAAAGCACATTTTGTGTTTTCTTTTGTTTAAATTTGTTACTAATGTTTCTAAGACTTTTTAGTCTTAATACACCATATTTAGGTGTTTAAACAACATAACTAGTTTGGGGTATTTCAATCTACCCCCTTAAAAGAACTTTGTCCCCAAAGTTCATACTTCCACATAACCTAAATATTAGAACATGAGAACACATATCAACAACACTTCCATATCACATTAACAACATCTTTACATCACATCGGACACATGGTCCTAACAATAAAACATCACAACATCATTCAGACTCAGCGGTCTGTAACATAACATAGACAATGTATACATATACATGTCGCACACAACCATAACCGAAACGGCTCTACCCCCCTAAATAGGGGTACGCCCCGTACCCTATACATACAAACACTAAGAAGTAAACAATGACGGGTACTTCGCCTTCATCTTATCTTCCAGCTCCCAAGTGGCCTCCTCAACGTCCTGGTTAGACCAAAGAACTTTCACCAGTCTCACGGACTTATGGCGAGTGTCTCGAGTCTTAGCGTCCAGAATCCGTACCGGAGTCTCCACTGATCGCATGGTCGGCTCTAAAGTTAGCCTCTCAGGCTGAAGTACATGAGACGGATGAGACATATATTCTTCAACTGGGACACATGAAATACATCATGTACCTTGCCCAGCTCGGCGGGTAAATCAAGTCTATAAGCTACCGGGCCGATCCGCTCCGTCACAACATAAGGCCCCACATATTTGGGCTCAACTTGCCTTTCTGGCCAAAACGAAATACTCCCTTCATGGGGGATACTCTCAAAAATACCTGATCGCCCACGGCGAACTCCAGGTCGCGTCGGCGCACATCTGCGTACGACTTCTGTCTATCCTGAGCTGCTTTCATGTTAGCCCGGATCTGGCGAACTTCTGCCTGAACTTGCTCAAGATACTCTGGTCCTATAATGACCGTCTCCTCTCGACTCATCCCAGCATAATGGCGTGCGGCATGGTCTACCGTACAAGGCCTGGAAGGGAGACATCTTGATCGAAGCATGGTAACTGTTGTTGTAACTAAACTCGATCAGATGTAACTTATCAATCCAGCTGGTCTGAAAGTCAAGTGCACATGCACGTAGCATATCCTCATGTGTCTGAATGGTGCACTCACTCTGACCATCGGTCTGTGGGGTGAAACGCTGTACTCAATTTCAGTTCGGTACCCAACGCTTCTCGCGTAGACTTCCAATATCTGGATAGGAATCTGGTATCTCTGTCAGATACAATTGTTTTGGTACACCATGATGTCTTACAATTTCTTTATCAAAGAGTTCTGCTAGCTTTGCCACTTTCCAGGTGTCCTTCATCGGAATGAATCGGGCCACCTTGGTCAGTCGGTCAACTACAACCCAAATCATATTCAGACCTCCCCTGCAGGTGGAAGCCCTACTACGAAGTCCATATATATGTCATGGAACTTCCACTCAGGCACTGGCATTGGCTGTACCATACCACCAGGCCGTCGGTGCTCAAACTTGACCTTCTGACAAGTGAGAGACCTCAACACATAATCATTAACATCTTTTTTCATTCCAGTCCACCAAAAATATCTTTTCATACCCTTATACATCTTTGAAGCTCCGGGGTGAATCGAAGTAGTAGAACAATGGGACTCACTCAATATGCGCTCCTTCAACTCAGCGCTACTCCTGGGTATACACAATCGGCCATTGAGCCTAATCAGGTCATCATCATGGAGTCTGAAGTCGTACTTCTGACCTCGAATGTGCCATCAATAAGATTCTGCCGGGTCTCCATCATATACTGATCCGTCATCTGAGCACTTCGCACCTCTTCAACCAAGCCAGTATGAGAGACTAGCGAATGGAGAGAGTGTGCTCGGCGACTCAATGCGTCCAGCTACCACATTGCCTTACCCTCCTATATTGCAGATTAATATCGTAGTCATTCAGAAATTCAACCCACCTTCTTTGTCTCATGTTCAACTCCTTCTGAGTGAACAAGTACTTTAAACTCTTTGTGAGCCTCGATTTTTAAACCCTATCCTATGTGGATTAAGTTGTAGGATCTAATCGGGTTTAGGTCCACTTATAACCTAAGATTAATAACTATGTCATATAACAATAATTATTAAAACCTAAGCTAGCTCACTGGAACCTATTATGAGTCGCCACCTAATTTTGACCTAGATTAAATTAGGAAAGGAGGGAGTTCGGGTTGGGGGGCTCGATATTCGGCTTATTTAGGGTTCAAATTACTTTCATTACCCTTCCTAGGTCGTTTTTCCTCTACTTGGTTTATTTACAGCTTACTACAAAGTCGTTTTTAACCTAAGTGCGCGCTTCTGTTTTTTATTTTTTAGCATTTTTTGACATAAATTAAAGTTAATTTGAAAGCTACCTAAACTAGGGTTTCGGAGGCAGAATTAGGTCAAATTTGCTTACGTCGTAGCCACGGACCCCATGTCCGAGACCACGGACCCCAGTTAACCTAATTATACAGAAGAGTCGAAATTAAAGGAAAACAAAATTTTGCAAAGTCCGGGGCCACGGACAGGATGTCCGTGGGCCCGGACATTATTAGAAAAACCTAAATTTTGAATTTTAAAATCCCACCGCCGTCCGTGGCGTCCGGGCTTACGGACAGGGAGTCCGGGACCCCGGACATGGCGTCCGTGGGTGCGGACCGCCCTCGGACGGCGGCGTTGAGGCTGTTCCCGAAGGTGTTTTTGGCTCAAATTTATGGGTGCGTAGCCTGAAAGATGTACAATGCGTTAGTGATCGAAAGTTCTCAATTTGATTCGAATGCACGAAACTTGGTAAACAATTATTGGACAAGCTTGAATAAACAACAATACAGCAGCGTACGAAGGTGGTTAGAAATTTGTGCAGACAGGAATTTGACGCCAGGAAAGTAGGAGGCGAATAGTAGGACAGATATACCATGGAGAATTAGGGAGTGGAGTTTCTACCTGTTTTACCTTCGGATTCACAACGTTTCTTCACACCGGGATTCGTCGAGTGCTCCGTTGATGGCAGACCCGAGAGGATTTCGACCCAAGCTTCTGGTTGTTGGTTGTCCTTGCTGTTCTTCACGTTTTGGTGGTGTTTTGTGGGGTTTTGATGACTATTGATGCTTGGGGATTGGAAAACGTGTTTAGATGGTGATTTCGGGGGATTTTCGGTATGATTTGGGTGGCGGGTGTTGGAAAACGTGAGAGAGAGTGAGGAGGCTGTGTTTTCTGACTCTCTAGGGTTCTTGAGCATATGAGGTTCTTCCCTATCCAAAAACCTATCCCCTTATATAGACTTTCTTAAAGATAAAGAAAATCTAGTAAAAGTAAGATTTTTTGATATTTTAATTAAGTGACTTCCCCAATGAATTTTGCTGTGAGATTTTAACCACATGTCAAGGATGGATATTATGAATTTTCTGAGGTGGAACCGAATTTTTTGAATATTGGAATATTTTTAAATTGAATTTCTCGTCAGATTCAGTCAGAAATTGCTAGAAAAATTGGAAATTCGAAAAAATCAAAATTCCAACGCCATTATGCTTAAAATGTCATCCTCTATCATGGGTTAAAATATCAAAGCGTTTCAAGCTGATTTGGGCATCCTCTGGAGGAGAGAGAAAGCTTACAAGAGGTCTTAGGAGCCTTTAAAGATTACCAAAACGCCCCTGAAAGTGACGAAGCTGCTCCCCATGCCATGGAACGTGCCGATCGGGCCGGGATCCCTCACCACTTGATTAAAATGCCTCTCACAACACCAGTACCACGTAGACCCTAACCAGGGGGTCAAAATTTGGGTATAACAGATTGCCCCCCGTCAACTAGACTTTGTAATGAAAGTGAGAAGGCTAGTTGATGCCTGAGTGATACCCCAAATTTCAAATGTTTCCAAGACCCTGCTTGTTATCAGAAAACTGATAAGTGTGTCGAGCTATTCTAAGGCGCTGACTACCTACAATGAATGAGATGATGTCAAGCGGTTCTAAGGCGCTGACTACCTACAATGAATGAGATGTTGTCAAGCGGTTCTAAGGCGTTGACTACCTATGACGAATGAGATGATGTCAAGCGATTCTAAGGCGTTGACTACCTATAATGAATGTGATGATGTCAAGCGATTCTAAGGCGTTGACTACCTATGACGAATGTGATGATGTCAAGCGATTCTAAGGCGTTGACTACCTATAATGAATGTGATGATGTCAAGCGATTCTAAGGCGTTGACTACCTATAATGATGATAGCTAGGTGGCATGCAAATGCAAAAATGCTGGAATGGTAATGATGCTAATGATGCTGATGATGTTGATGATGCTGATGATAATGCTGAAGATAATGCTGATGATAATGTTGATGATAATGCTGATGATGCTGATGATGATGATGCTCGGATGCTTCTGGGGACCGAAACCCGTGCCAATGCTCCTGGCTGGACCCAATGTGGACTTATTGCCATCGCCCCCAAGCGGTGTGCAGGATAAAACTCCTGGTAAAACCTTGGGGACTTATTGCCATCGCCCACCATTCGTTGATCCCGAAAATAAGTTGACATCGCAAAAGGAGGATTTATTGCCATCACCTCGCCAACTTTTCTGTCGCCAGGTCTTGTGACGCGCCTGGATGATGCAACTAGGTCTTATGACGAGCCTATTTGAATGTGATGAATGCAAAGTGTTTGATGAGAGTGGGTAAGCTAAAGGGTAATGCTAGGTCTTACTACGAGCCTAAGGAATGCAACTAGGTCTTATAACGAGCCTAAAGGATGGATCTAGGTCTTATGACGAGCCTAAGGGTTGGGGAACTAGGTCTTACTACGAGCCTAAAGATTGGAAACTAGGTCTTATGACGAGCCTAAGGGATGGATCTAGGTCTTACTACGAGCCTAAGGGACGGATCTAGGTCTTACTACGAGCCTAAGGATGGATCTAGGTCTTATGAAGCCTAGGATGGATCTAGGTCTTACTACGAGCCTAAGGATGGATCTAGGTCTTATGACGAGCCTAAGGGATGGATCTAGGTCTTACTACGAGCCTAAGGATGGATCTAGGTCTTACTACGAGCCTATGGGTTGGTCTGTGTGAAAGTGAGTAAAATGTACGATGGGTCTTAAATGGATGTAGAAGGATTAGGGTTTATGTCAAGTCTGGAGATGGTGGGGCTCATGATGGCCTATGAATGTTTGAGTGTGAAGATAGGGCTTAGGACGGGCCTGAGGAATTTTGATGTGGAGGTAGGCTTAGGACGGGCCTGAAGGTGTTTGAATGTGGAGATAGGGCCTAGGTCGGGCCTGCGGGTATTTTGATGTGGAGGTAGGGCTTAGGACGGGCCTGAAGGTGTTTGATGTGGATGTAGGAGCTTATGCCTGTGGTGGGATGGTGGTGCTCAAGCTTTAGGTTTCAATTGGTGTTGTCATGGCAATTGTTGGAACAACAATTGCCCCCAGTATTCTTCCTTAGGACAATCTGAGCTAGAGTTCATGGCAATTGATCGGAACGATCAATTGCCCCCAGTATTTTCTTTGATTAAACGTGCGAACAAGTCTCATCCTCACAGGGTCGAGGCTTATGCTTTGATGTGGTGCTTCTTATCCTACACTCGACGTGTTTGGTGTTTGCACTCGTTTTTCACTTACGGTCATAACTTCTCAACCATTGAATTTGACATTTGTTAGATTTACGTGTTCAACCTGTTACCTTCACTCGATTGGATACACAACTACTAAGTCGGAGGTCTTTGAGCTTATAACGTGGCCATGGGGTGTGATGAATGACAATAGGATAATGGCGGAATGTTTAGGATATGTGGAGCTTTAAGGGTGACCAAAGCTGCAACTTGCACCGTCTCTCGGACTTATCTTCTTTGCCTTGGAGTCATTTGGCTACTTCTGATGACTTCGCTTGTGAACTTGGGGCTTGGAACTTTTGGATTGTTCCTTGCATCTTCCTTCTTTTTCCGATTTGGATTCCTTCGAGGCTTTTCAGGTTCGCCTTTCTTTGAATTTCCTTTCTTCGGGGTTCTTGTGTTTCCGGTTTGAACTTCGAGAGCTGTTTTTAATGTTAGCTCATTTGGATCCTGTGTCACCTTGGGACCATTTGCGGATCGTTTCGTCATGCTGGTAGCGGTTTTGCTTTTTGTGAAGTTGTAGTTCGGGAGTCGGGCTCCTTGCTTCCTTTGGTCACCGGGTTGGTTATTCATCATTGGCTGGCTGTTTGTGGAGCTTGTAACATTGTGAAAGAGGTCATATATGAAAAGCTCAGCGGGGGTGCCTAGGGTTTAATGTCTGGGTTCACAGGCTTTTGGCTGTGGTGGTGCTGTACCTAGGTGCTTCGTCATCCCTGGTAGTTGTGTATCTGTTCTTTGTTACTTTTCATAGGTTTAAGCGTAAATTTACAAATTATCTCCTTCGGTCGGAGTCATGCCGTTTACCTCACCTTTGAATGTGGCCTCTCTGGAGTCGTGTAAAAGTGACACGCTCTTTCGCTCTTGGTTTCACCGCTCAAGGCATTCTCGCGAAGTGTACACTCAGAGACTTGTTTGCACATTTAAACAAAAGAAATAAACAAACGTTATCGTTCCTTAACTCAGATTGCCCCCAGTATTGATTTGGGTTTATGACAAGCCTTTGAATACCCAAGTTATTTGTGGAAAGTGGTTGTGTGGAATAACAATGGTGAGTGGTGATGGGGTGATCTTGTGGAGCAAATTTTTGGTTTTATGTATTCGGTGAAATGTTGAGAAAGTGGAGTGGCGAGACACATGGGGTGTATATGATGAAGGTGGTATTTGTACGAGGAGTTGTAGTTGTAGTGAGTATGGACGGAGCGATGAGGTTGCCTTTTTTTGTTTTGATTGGAAAATGCTTTGCATGGAAATTGTGAAAATGGAACCATGTATTATTCAATGTAAAAATAACGTTGGAAACTACAAACTCGGGAGAGCTACCAAGAATAGTAAAGGGGACTAACTACTATGAAAGCCAAAAGGTGACTAATAAAAAGAAATCTACCTAATTGAAAAGCAAAACAGTACTTAAAGACTACAAACTCTAATAAGACTCGGGCATGGATGCCCTGCCTACACCCCCATGTCTTTGAAATTGATGCCCTTGATCGATGAGATCTTGGATTGCGTGTCTCAAAGCCTTGCAAGCATTGGTATCATGGCGGGGGTAATTGGTGGTACCAACAGAACTGACTTAGATTCCTTCCTTTTTGAGGGTCCCCAGGTCGGGGGAGTGAGAGGCTGTAGCATGTTTCGTTCCTGGAGCATTGCAAATGTCTGGCTTAATGGTTGGCCAATGTCTGAAAATTCTCTCTGACGGTAGCTCTGTCGGGGTGGTTCAACTGCTCCAATGATCCAACCTGGTTCTCTTTGACCGGCATTCGCCTCTTGCTGCCTAGACCTTTTCCGGGTGCAACTTCGGATGCAAGCTGTTGTCTCATTGTCCGGTTCTATCTTCTCAATTGTCGTTCTGAGTTCTGCGGCAATCTCCTCGACATTCCCTTGTAATCCTTGGGCTCCACAGGAGCCGATTTTAATGTGGTCGTGAAGAGAGCCAAGAAGCCTACCCACTAGTGCATCCTGAGCTTGACGTCTGGCCTCCAGGGAAAGGGCCTTTGCCTTTATTTCCTCGATTGCTGCGACGTAGTTCGACTCCATGGCATCCCTGACAAGCACCATGTCTCCGTTCCATAGCAGCCATCATGGCCTCTAGTTCAGCTCGACCATTCTCTCTTGTATTAGCGGCTCCATGAAAGTCCGCATCCGAGAGTTGATCCTGTTCTCAACTCTTCTACGGCTTCCTCCATGGCTTTTAGCCTAAGCTCTATCTCTGCCATTCTATCCTCCGTTGTAACTGGCCTTCCTTTTCCCTCCATGCTTGTGATGACAGTTTACCTGTTTTCAAAATACCGTCTGTCAGAAAATAAAAGAGGAACGGACTGAAGTTCTGGGCCGGGAAGGAGTACTTGGTAAGATGGCGTTCTAATTTAGAGCTTGTTTGGGTCAAGTAATTCTGATTAGGCCTAAAAGATGACACCTAAACCTAGAAAATTGGGCCAAAGCCCGAGTTAAAAGCTTTCCTACACCAGAATGGGCCTTGAAACGAAGAGGCCTGATGGAATTTCATGGAATGCTTTAGGTGGATTTATTTTTCATGGGCCTAGAACTAAATTGATAATTCAAGTTGGGCCGAAAGAGAAATCACCTAAGTCTAGGCTTTTGGGCCAAAGCCCAAACGACTCACAAATTAAACTAAACGGGGCCTCTAGGCCGTAAACACATAGTGCTGCCGATTCGGGTTGGGCTAGGTTGACGTAGGAGAAGTTCCTATCAATCTCTAGGCTGGGAAGTGGGCCGATCATACAAGCAGACAAGGCCCACACAAATTCAACATGTCCTCACTTGACGGTTAAATCAATTTGGGTATGATCGATCCGGAGAGGTGCTTGGGGCTTGGGCCCAGGTCACCACAAAGGAATAGGGCTTGCACGCTATTCTCTTTGGGCTTCCCCACTTTTTTCACATCATATCAAGTGTGCGTCTACGGCCGGGTCTTTGAATGACCAAACATTGGGCTGGTAAGGACACTGCCAGGAAAACGCTTGGGGCTAAAGCCCAGGTATTAAGGGAGTGTGGTTAGACGACATCCTCCTCTTTTCCCCCGCTTATTCACATCACCTAAAAGGTGTGAGTCCCTGACAGGGGACCCTCAAACGGGTCCCGGGGTGAAATCGGTTTGCATGGACCCTCGCTCTCATATGATGCAAAGGTGCAAAAATTAAAGTGCGCACGCAAGTAAACAAACAGAGTAAATAAAGCCATAAATAAACATTTCAAGTTAAGCCCTCTTTCTTAAAATTAACAGGTTAAAATAAGAAGTTTGTCCCCAGCAGAGTCCGCCAGTCTGTGAGCCTCGATTTTAAACCCTATCCTATGTGGATTAAGTTGATTAGGATCTAATCGGGTTTTAGGTCCACTTATAACCTAAGATTAATAACTATGTCATATAACAATAATTATTAAAACCTAAGCTAGCTCACTGGAACCTATTATGAGTCGCCACCTAATTTTGACCTAGATTAAATTAGGAAAGGAGAGTTCGGGTTCGGGGGCTCGATATTCGCTTATTTAGGGTTCAAATTACTTTCATTACCCTTCCTAGGTCGTTTTTCTCTACTTGGTTTATTTACAGCTTACTACAAAGTCGTTTTTAACCTAAGTGCGCGCTTCTGTTTTTTTTTATTTTTAGCATTTTTTGACATAAAATTAAAGTTAATTTGAAAGCTACCTAAACTAGGGTTCGGAGGCAGAATTAGGTCAAATTTTGCTTACGTCCGTAGCCACGGACCCCATGTCCGAGACCACGGACCCCAGTTAACCTAATTATACAGAAGAGTCGAAATTAAAGGAAAACAAAATTTTGCAAAGTCCGGGGCCACGGACAGGATGTCCGTGGGCCCGGACATTATTAGAAAAACCTAAATTTGAATTTTTAAAATCCCACCGCCGTCCGTGGGCGTCCGGGCTTACGGACAGGGAGTCCGGGACCCCGGACATGGCGTCCGTGGGTGCGGCCGCCCCGGACGGGCGGCGGCGTTGAGGCTGTTCCCGAAGGTGTTTTTGGCTCAAATTTTATGGGTGCGTAGCCTGAAAGATGTACAATGCGTTAGTGATCGAAAGTTCTCAATTTGAATTCGAATTATGCACGAAACTTGGTAACAAGTTATGGACAGAAGCTTGAATAAACAGCAATACAGAAGCGTACGAAGGTTAGTTTGAGCCCAATTTTGAGGCAGGACAAGATAATACCGTGGAGAATTAGGGAAGTGGAGTTTCTACCTGTTTTACCTTCGGATTCACAACGTTTCTTCACACGGGATTCGTCGAGTGCTCCGTTGATGGCAGACCCGAGAGGATTTCGACCCAAGCTTCTGGTTGTGATTGTCCTTGCTGTTCTTCACGTTTGTGGTGTTTTTGTGGGGTTTTGATGACTATTGATGCTTTGGGGATTGGAAAACGTGTTTAGATGGTGATTTCGGGGGATTTTCGGTATATGTTTGGGTGGCGGGTGTTGGAAAACGTGAGAGAGAGTGAGGAGGCTGTGTTTTCTGACTCTCTAGGGTTCTTGAGCATATGAGGTTCTTCCCTTATCCAAAAACCTACCCTTATATAGACTTTCTTAAAGATAAAGAAAATCTAGTAAAAGTAAGATTTTTTGATATTTTAATTAAGTGACTTCCCCAATGAATTTTGCTGTGAGATTTTAACCACATGTCAAGGATGGATATTATGAATTTTTGAGGTGGAACCGAATTTTTTGAATATTGGAATATTTTAAATTGAATTTCTCGTCAATTCAGTCAGAAATTGCTAGAAAATTATTGGAAATTCGAAAAATCAAAATTCCAACGCCATTATGCTTAAAATGTCATCCTCTATCATGGGTTAAAATATCAAAGCGTTTCAAGCTGATTTGGGCATCCTCTGGAGGAGAGATAAAGCTTACAAGAGGTCTTAGGAGCCTTTAAAGATTACCAAAACGCCCTGAAAGTGACGAAGCTGCTCCCCATGCCATGGAACGTGCCGATCGGGCCGGGATCCCTCACCACTTGATTAAAATGCCTCCACAACACAGTACCACGTAGACCCTAACCAGGGGGTCAAAATTTTGGGTATAACACTCTTGTGGTCAGAATAAATCGTCACACTTACCCCATACAAGTGATGTCGCCATATCTTCAGTGGAAGACAATGGCCCCCAATTCTAAGTCGTGGGTAGGGTAGTTCTCCTCATGTTTCTTCAGCTGTCGGGAGCGTAAGCTACGACCTTCCCGTGTTGCATCAACACACAACCCATACCCCTGCCTGATGCGTCACAATAGACCTCAAACCCATCTGGACCGTCTGGTAATGTCAGAACCGGTGCAGATGTTAGAGCATCCTTGAGACTCGTGAAAGAACTCTCACAGTCGACTGTCCACTCGAATGGTACATCCTTTTTCATCAAGGAAGTCATCGGCTTCGAGACACTGGAGAAGTTCTTCACAAACCTCCTATAATAACCTGCCAGACCGAGGAAGCTCCTGATGTCGGTAACTGTCTTCGGCCTAGGCCAGGTGCGCACTGCATCTATCTTTGCCGGATCAACAGCGATCCCGGCCTCAGAAATCACATGTCCAAGAAATGATACTTGGTTCAACCAAAATTCACACTTAGAAAATTTAGCATACAGCTGATTCTTCCTCACGTTTGTAACACATTTCTCAGGTGCTTTCGTGCTCACCTCTCGATTTCGAGTACACTAGAATATCATCGATGAAGACTACCACGGACTTGTCCAACTGATCTTGGAACAAGCGGTTCATAAGTCCATGAACTTAGCTGGTGCATTTGATAAGCCAAACAACAAACTGTGAACTCATAGTGCCCATACCTAGTTCTGAAGGCTGTCTTTTCATATCACTGTCACGGATGGCAATCTGATGGATCCGGAACGTAGGTCTATCTTGGAGAATACTGATGCTCCCTTCAGCTGATCAAATAGATCCGAGCGATGGTGGTAAAGGGTAACGGTTCTTCACCGTAACAGCATTCAACTCCCGATAATCAATACACAGGCGGAGGCTACCGTCCTTCTTCTTCACGAAGAGGACCGGCGCTCCCCATGGTTGAAACACTAGGGCGGATAAAGCCCTTGTCGAGTAGGTCTCTCAGCTGCTCCTGAGCTCTGTCATCTTGCTGGAGCCATACGATAAGGTGCTTTCGCAATGGGTCCGGTGCCCGGAACTAAGTCAATCTCAAACTCAACCTTCGCTGGCGGCATGATGCCCGGCAGTTCCTTAGGAATACATCAGGGAAACTCCGACACTACCGGCACATCACACTAAACTCAGGGTCTCTCTCTATGTCCTGGACATAGCAGAGGTATACATCACTCCCTCGTCGTAACTCATGATACATAATGGCGGTGATGATCTGAGTCGAGGCTCCCTGGGCCTCTGGCGGTTAAGGATATGGTAACCCCAGATGGACTCCGAAGAAAGCAGTCGATGCTCGGCACACAGGATTCTGCCCTGTACCGCTCCAACCAGTTCATCCCGACAATCACATCAAAGCCAAGTCCGTCGAACTCTATCAAGTCGATCGGAAAACTCTTCACCTCTGATTCTCACAATGACATCTCGGTGGTAGCGGGTACACCTGATCCGCTCTTTCGATGGGAGAGTGACCAAGAAATCTGGCATCTCATCACCTTCTAACCCCAGCCTCTTCGCAAAAGATAGCGAAATAAATGTGTGTGAGGCTCCGGAGTCGAACAAGATCGATGCATCCACGCCATTCACTGGAAAGGTACCGGTGAGGATTGTGCCGCTCTTGCGGCTTCTGCCTCATTGCAGACACTCAGTATACCTCCCGTTCCGAGTGCACAGCCTAATTCATTGGCAAACTAATAAGTACTGGGTAACAACACGGTTTATATGCTTCAAACAACTCCACTTTATTCATTAACACACTCTTTTTACAACATTCACTGGCTTATATGTCGCCATGATTAACACTTACAACATCCTTAACACAAATTGGTTTATCACATCACATAATTATACAAGGCTTAAAATGTCTGAAGGTCAAATTCAAACGTCCGGGTTTCATGTGTGTGGCATTGATCACTGCCGACGGTGCGGTGTTCAGTTTGATCTTTCTGATGCCATGGTTATAGCATCCTTGACTGCCCACCCATGATTAATACATCTCCCTATTTCAACAGTATTCTTGCGAGGTCAGCACGCTTTGCTCGCCATACACAAACACTGGTATCACCAATGGACCAAGACACCACGGGTACTCCCTTACTTAGAGACTCAGGGTGACTCGTCCTTGTCTTGGTGTATACCTAACCGTCCACCTTTCTGGTTAGAAGTTCACAATGCCTAGATCTGCTTTCACACTTGGAATTGCAATCAGTTTCAACTTGTTGAGCAACTCCCACGGCGTGATTAACGACCGCAAGGAACTCCTTCTCAGGTATACTTGGTACCGTTGCTCCATCTCCAGCTCGCACTTCTTGATATGTCTTGGTGTAAGGGTTCCAGTCCTTACCCATGCACATCATCTTCAATTGCATTCTTGATCCGTTCGGGTATTCGGGTGTGTAGAACCCTCCTGGTTTTGCTCCAAGTTCGTCGCATCGCCTGATGATATGGATTTGTGCTTCCGGTGCCAGGTATCCATTTAAGAGTATCATACCTGGCTGGATGACCTGACATTGCTCCAATGGAAAGTCGGTGATGTTGATGGTGGTTTCTTCAGGGTTTGGTGAGGGTGGGATTGGATAACATATATTGAAGGTTCCTTTAAGTTTAGAGTACTCTAATTAGGTAAATCTCACACTATACTTTACTCATTTACACACATGGTTGTTTACTTAAACTCACTCACACACATGCATGGAATGCGGTATGCAAACACTTATTACATTCAACAGTTTAGGCGGTACCTGGTCTAGAAGAGGGCCCTGGCGCCTCAGACCGGTCCACCACATTCAGGGTGGCCTTGTTGGACCCCGACCCCTTCCCCTTCTGGGACTCTGTGTACCTCTGATCTGGGGGTGGCTGGTTCGCCGTCTTCTGGCCATCGGTGGTCGCAGTGGCCTTACCCTTCCATTGCCCTTGGGCCTGTAGTTCCTACTGTTTGGGTTCTGCCAGCATTCGTGATCGCGGTGACCCATCTTCTTACAGTATTGGCACTGAACATCGTTACCCTTGCAGTCCTTGCCGGGGTGGTCGCCGTTGCACCACTTGCAGTAATAGTGGCGCTCCGGTCCAGAGCCCGTGCTAGCTGCTATCATAACACACAATCAATACTTGTCTCACAACTTATCAACATACACTTCAACTTATCACACAGAATTAGTTAATTACCCTTAGGTGGGTAAGAACGTAGGGGCTTGGCCGCATACGCATAGGTGAGCTGCAGAGGCTCCTCAACAGTGGTGGTCTGGGTCTGGCCCTTGCCACCCTGTTGCTGTCCTTTCTGGGACTGGGGGTATGACTTCTTCTTCTTTCCTCCCCACTGCCCTTGCGTGCCTTGGCCCTCGTTCAAAGCCTTGCGCTTGAGCGCACTCCCTCGTCCCTCAGACGGACGGTGATCTCCACAATTGCAGCGGCATGATAGCACTCCTATATTTAGGGTGTCAGTTTGCCCCGCCAAATAAATTCACAACACACTAACACATTGTACACACTTATTCACATTATATTGTAGTCCTATTACCTGCAAAGGGGTATATCCAGTAGGCCCCATGCCGTAGCGTAGGCGATAGTTCAGTCCGTTGTAGAAACGGTTCACAAGGATCCGGTCTGAGTAACCCAGATCCGGTAGCAGGTGGATAAGTCCGATGAAGGCTGAGTAGTACTCATCTACCGTCATCTTATCCCCTTGCCTCAAACTGTCCAGCTCCAGGCGCTTGGCCTCTTGCACATGTATTGGGCAGTACTTGGCTCGCAGTAGAGCCGTGTACTCCCTCCATAGAAAAGTCGGGTCGGCAACTCTGCCCTCTCGCACAAGCTTCCACCAGCTCTGTGCCGAGCCCTTCAAGTAATAGGCAGCAAGTCGAACCTTGACCTGCTCGGGTACTGCTAGGGTTTCGAAGGCGGTCTCCATTTCGGAGATGTACGCCTCGAGCTTACGGGGATCGGTCTCCCCACTGAATGAGGGTGGCCTCAAGTCAGCCAACGCCTTGACCCAGTTGGTCTCTCATGGCGGTGGCGGTGGGTGGTGGTAGTTGAACTCCGGGCGTCTGCCCCTGCTGAATCGCAGCCACAAGCTGGGGTACCATTTGGGCTACGGCGGCTGCTACTGCCTCAGCCATAACCTGAGCCGTAGGGTTCTCGCCCTGGTCACCCACATTACCAGTACCACTTCTGCGGCCTCTACCTCGCGGTCTACCTGCCATCTGAATTCACATGAATATTCATTAGCAACATGCTTGCACACTTATCGGTCCAACGATTGTAACGCTTCTCGATAATAAGGTATCTCCACACTTAGTTAGTGGTTAACCTTTCCATAACTGTTCACTTAGGTAACTGTAGTTAGGTTTCCTAACTCGGTATATCCCTAAGCTCGGTATTCTAGTCATCAGAGCGATACTTCGCTCTGATACCACTTTTTGTAACACCCCTACTACGCACATCACATTACTTGAAATCGCAGCGGAATATAAACAACTAAACAGTAACTAAACCAATGGTGCTACAACGCCGTCAACCACCCACGTGGTTAACAAGGCTGAATAATACAAGTGTACCGGTATGATGATCAGACTTCCGAGCATAGAACTAACAACCACATATATACATCAACAAAATACCGAGTGTTTACATAAATCCTTCACTGTATACTGTCACTGTAAACTGTCATAACCAAATATATAACACGCCACGGGAGCACAGGCGCATCCCGGGCCAACATCCAAAAGTACTCAAAGTAAACTACATCCTAGGATCTAGAGCCACTCCGCTTCTTCGATCCTCATCCTGCAGTAAAAGAAATATGGATCCCCCGAGGGGGTCAGCAACCCTTGGCTGGTATGGTTAACGCGCAGCCCATCGGCTACCGGGATGCGCGCAAACTATTTGTCATGATGACATGGTATTTATTTTAAGGAAAAATTACGCTGCCCACCCATGACCTTTAATGAAATTACACTGCCCACCCATAACCTTTCAAATATAACAATGCCCACCCATGACCTTTCCCAACAATATCTCCCGTCATCTTCTTATCATAATTCCGTTACTGTTTGTCATGTTTGACCAGTTCACTTCTGTTGACCAAACAAGAAAAGCACAATTACCTTACACACTCTAGCCTTTTATTTCTCAACCCGTTGTCGACAGTCCCTCATTTCATCGGGCAACCTTAACAGATTCATCTACTTCCTTGGTTCTTTCTTCGACAAATCGCAAGTTTCGTTGTTTAAGGTAAGGGCTTTCTTATTGGTGTTCGATTTCCGTCCAGCTGTGCAGCCCCATTCGAACCCCTAGGGTTTGAAATTGGGGAAAACTCCCAGTAATGGACAAATCGCGACCTCTTCTTCTTTCGCAAACAAGCAAGCAACAGGGAGGTAAAACAAATTCGTAAACAATTGCAAACAAGTATCAAGACTCACAAACCCTAAATATTTTGAATTGGGGGGAGAGTACAAAACGCAAGCAAGAAACAACAATGAAAAACAATCACAGGTAAGGTAAATTGCAAGGTCAAGCGCAGACACATCACAACCAACTTACAGCAAGGTGCCAACGATTTAGGAAGGAACGGGACAAAATCCCCGATAGGAGAAATCACGTATAGGGAGAATGAGAATGAGAATGCTGCTATTGTCACACGAGAGTAATGGGCAGTTTTTTTAAGGCATGTTTGGATATCAAAATGAGGGAAATAAGAAAGACAACGTTCACTGACGGTAGTGGACAGAAATTTGTGAAATGGTGACGGGAGATATTATTGGGAAAGGTCATGGGTGGGCATTGTTATATTTGAAAGGTCATGGGTGGGCAGTGTAATTTCATTAAAGGTCATGGGTGGGCAGCGTAATTTTTCCTTATTTTAAAACACACAACTTATACATATATAACATAACATGGGTATTGTACACATCATAACACACATCACACACATACAATTCCTTTTAGGAAGAGAACCAACACAGTTAGTCCCCATTGAGAGCCTAGAGAATGTTGTCATGCTCATGCTAAGCTCGTTACATAACTCGTTACCGTCCTGTTAGATTGAACGGTTAACTTAACACAAGGTGCCTCGGATATAGTGATCCAAGCACACCGAAATAACACATAGTATGCCCCTGTGGCCCGACGTGAGTCAGTAAAATAGCCTTGGTTAAGCTAAAGGGAAGGTTGGAAACCAAATTGGAAACACAACCATAACATACAGAGAGAATCGAACCGGTTATGACATCGACTCCCATACTCACACGCGTGGCCGGAACAGACCAGACTCCTCACTCCCCCCGTTAGTACTTGTTAGTAGTTCATCATTGAACTCAACAAACAATTCACAATAATAGGTCGAGTCTTGTTAGACACACACAAGGGAAGAGAGAGTCATACTTAACAACATAATAATATTTAACAACTGTAAACTCTTTACATGGTTTAATCTTACAAAGTCATAAACACACAGAAAAACAAACAACACACAAGCCGGTGTAAACCGGTAGGCAACAGACTGCAAGAAAACCATACCTTGGTCCTTGCCTCGATTGATTTCCTCCGTAGGTCACTCCTATACATAGTTAATAACGTCGGTTAATTATTTATTTAACTTCAAACTTACTAAGTATTTAACATGATTGTATGACATGTTTTAATGTCTATCTTACCCTAGGTTACCTTTATTATACAGCCTAGGGTTAACTACATAAGTCACATTCTTTTGTTTTTTTTTTACAAGTTTAGGTCCGACCGACCTTCCGACCGACCTTGTACAAGGTCGGTCCATTCCAGAACATATTCCCGTCAAAATTTTCTACTCCGACCGACCTTGCAAGTTCGGTCGCATGGTCGGTCCATTCCAGAGAGTTTCTTCCCTTTGAAAATCTAGCCCGACCGAACTTGCCAAGTCCGGTCCTATGTTCGGTCGATTCCAGTAACTCAATCCGTACACAGAATACAAGCCCGACCGACCTTGCAAGTCCGGTCCCCAGGTCGGTCCATTCCAGAAGCCAATTCTCGCAGGGTAAACTGGGCTCGACCGAACTTGCAAGTTCGGTCGCAAGTTCGGTCTGCCCCAGACCTTTGTTTTCCTTTTTACATTCAACTCCAAACTTCACCCCATATAACCTAGCACCCCCTAACCTCATTTGGGCACTTCAAACACACCTTAAGACATCCTTAAACACTCATAAAACTCATTTTCTAATTCTTTAAGCCTTTACTTATTTCCTTGTAAAATTCCTTAACACTTATAACATTTTACACTAGGTTTCTAAATGGTGTTTCTCACCTATGATAGCTACTTTCCCAAAATGCTTTCTCATCTTAACATCATCTTTTAAGCATTATCTCTCACAACTACCTCCGTATGTCCTTCTTGAAATTCTTTTCCAAGTTTACACTTTCTCCTTATTTTACCAAAGTTTGCCTAAGTCTTCACCTAAGTCCAAAATTACTTTGGTACTTACTAAAACCTCAAGATCATGCCTAAGTCCTTGTTACACTCTAGAACACTTCCTAGTTCATCAAAATTCCTTTAAAACATCTTGAACTCCTTATACATTTCCTAAATTTCGACATAGGTTCTCCTAGCATTTTGTTACACCAAAGCACATTGTTCTCCCCATTAAACACACAAGAATACTAACAATCCATCAAACACTTTATTATACACAAACTTCACTCATAAAGCACTACATCACAATATAGTGCATAATTTAAATTGCATGGCACTTAGGCCCTTAAAATGCATGGCTCTTAGGCCCTTAAAGTGCATAATTCTTAAACACTGAATTTCCACAATATATTTGCCTTTGACCTGCAAATACACTCAACACACATATGCCTTTTACTAGTCTCTTGAGAACACTTTACTAAGTCATTCACCATTTGCTCTTTAGGTAGTTTTAATAAGCATTATAAGCTCATTTCTCCTAAGGCATTAAACAACATTAGGTTAGTAGATTTACCTCTTTTCCAAACCACTTCTCTCTTGTTTCCTTAAAAAAAAACGGTAAGGTATTTGATTCCTTGTCAAGTTCTAAACAATATACAAACTATAATGAGTATTCAAGCTATAAGCTTCATCTCATTGTAAACCCTAATTTTACATTGTTTCAAAAACATTAATGTAGTGTTTTACCTTGATCTTTGAGAGAGAGTTTGAATATATAACAAGAGAGGACTCCACCTAGTCCAAGAAGAGTTGGAATGAAGCTAGAACAAAGTCACACAAGAAGCTCCATCAATGGGTATTTTCGGTCACAACAAAAACATATGGAGGAAATGTAGTTTTTATTTGAGATTCCTTACCTAGAAGCAAAGGAGAGTAATAATATGTCAAAATACAAGCTCAAGCTCCTTCAATGGTGGAACTCCTTGGCACCGAAATGGGGCTCTTGAAGTTTTGAGAAGATAGGAATGAAGAGCTTGATGAGAGGAAGAGATTGGTGGTGTTTGTTTTTGATTTGGACAAGTGAGCTAGATTTTACAAGAGATCAAAGATGAAGATGGTGGTGTGTACTATTGCAAACCGTGAGAGAATGAAGAAGAAGAGAGGTTGAAGATGGTGTTTGGAACCGTGGGAAATGAAGGAGAGAAATGAGAATGAAGATAGAATTTGCTTTTAAGAAGATATTTGTAGTAATAAAGTAAAAAGTAGTTTTAATTAGTTCTCTTTATTTACTTATCATATCAACTAAAGAGTGGTGAGTCACCACACTTAGAAAACCGGCCCCCTATAATATAATGAGGGTATTTTAGTCTTTGTTTGTCAATTTAATTACTTAATACAACATATGTTACAAACTAGCTTATAAAAATCACTATTCACCAAAACAAGGCACTTAGAAGTGAAATTTTTGATTTCCCATTAATATAGACATCCAAATGTGATATTATATAGTACACATATATATTTAAGAGTAATGATGGACATTTAGCCATTCAAAACTCATTTACAAGACAATTTTCAAAAATGTGCTTTAAGACTCCTTAAAGCACATTTTGTGTTTAAACTTGTTTTCAAGCTTGGTTTTCTTTGGTAATTGGTTTAATATGTTCATTAGTATATAAATGAGGTCTTGGTAAGTTCATTAGGTCTTAACCAAGTTTATCCCAAGCTTAGAGCACATTTTGGCTCTTATTGACTTTAAAGCACATTTTGTGTTTTCTTTTGTTTAAATTTGTTTACTAATGTTTCTAAGACTTTTTTAGTCTTAATACACCATATTTAGGTGTTTTAAACAACATAACTAGGTTTGGGGTATTTCAAGTATGTGCCGGGTACTAGACAACCGGGCATCACATCGGTAGTACCCCTGTTTTACTCCATACACTACAAGAAACGCATAGTATTAGTGACGGAATTTTTCCAACGGAATTTTTCCGTTTGTGTAAGTCACTATTAGAGACGGAATAATACCATATTAGTGACGAACATCTATTTTCTCTTAAAACCTTACCCTCCTATATCAGCAACGGATTTTGTTATGGAATTTCTGTAGGAGTTGTTTTCCGTAGGAATATAGTACAATTTCCGTAGGAAATATTTGGCGGGGAAAATGGAAAAATGTAGCGCCATATTTTCAAGAATTTATTCCGTTGCTAATAGTTACCTACGGAATTTCTGTAGCTAATATCATATTTTCCTACGGAAATTCCATTGGAGAAACATAAGTATTAACTACCATAATTTCTGTTGGAGAAACACATATTCTGTTTGAGATACCAAAAAATATATGCTTATATCTTTTGAGTACCTATTTGCAATACACCCTTGTTACACGAAGTAAAAGTAATACCAATGTTATCCCCAATATTTTTTAAGTATACAATACCTTTTCTCATTGAATATATTGATATCATGTAATTGGAGATATTTTCTTAAAAAACTTACTATCAAAATAAAAACACATATGCAAAGATTAACAAGATTAAAAAAGTTTTTCAATTGAGTCAATTTAAAACTAAATTTTTTAATTTTTGAGATATTATGACTATTAAGATTATTTTTTATTTTTTAAAGTGATCATTATAAAACTTATTGTCCAGATCCCTTCAGTTTAAAAAATATTAAACTATTTATATACAAAGAATAAAATATATCAATTAGATATCGTTTTTTAACAATAATTAAAATGTTCATCAGTTGATATACTATATTATTTTTTAAAAAATAAATTGAAAATATAAATATGTATAATTTAAAAAAATTTCAAATAGGTATAATACGAAAAAATGTGTCTTTTGGTCAGAAAGAAAAAAGTATAAACAAAAAGAAAATAACTTTATAAATTATTTTAGATTGTATAAAAACCTTTCAAATATTTATTTATGACTCCACCCTTGAAAATGGGAAAAAAGAGTGATAAAAATTATTAATTATATCTTAAATTATAAAAAAGAAATTGTCTTATAATACTGATTATATAAGATGAAAAGCAGAAGAGAAGTTTTAATGCGAGTCAATTTCCCTCTCATATTTTGTAACCATCGACATTTGCCCGCGCTCTCTTCATCGTCTTGTTGTGTCTCCATCTCTGAAGAAGTTGCTCACCAGATTGAAGACCTCCTCAGCTCTCTTCATCGTCGTCTTGTGTCTCCATCTCTGAAGTCGCTCACCAGATTGAAGACCGGGAAAACAGCGAAACTGGTAATATACTCATCTCTTCACTCACTGTAATTTTGCAACCCTAATTGGCGAACAAGGAACTTGCTATGCCCCTCCTTCATTCGCTTCTTGTGTTTGCGTTCTGCAGAGGTAAATTACTAAATTGAGGATGGGAACCGGCCAGTAATATTCTCTAAGTATCTCTACTCTCTTCACCGACGGTAATTTTGCAACCCTTACTGGCGATTAAGGAACATACATGCTTTGTGCTGTCTTCATTCTCTTCTTGTGTCTGGCTGTCTGCGCCTCTGCAGAGTTAATTTACTGATTGTACATCCAGTATTACTACAATTGGAGTTTGGAGTTTAAAGTAGTGTGTGTGCGTGGAGAAGATATTTCATTCGCATCTTATGTTTGCGTTCTGTGGAGATAAATTACTGAATTGAGATGGGGCTTAAGACATTTCATCTGGGAACTGGCCAGTAATATTCTCTAAGTATCCCTACTCTCTTCACTGACGGTAATTTTGCAACCCTTAATGTCGATTAAGGAACATACATGCTTTGTGCTGTCTTCATTCTCTTTGCGCCTCTGCCGAGTTAATTTACTGATTGCACATCCAGTATTACTAATGCTGGAGTTTGGAGTCTAGAGTAGTGTGTGTGTGCATGGAGAAGACAAAACAAACAAACAAATTTATAAGCTTGGAAAAGAAAAAGAGAGATGAAAAGTTGTGGGTAGAAAATAAAAATGATAACGGGAGCATTCTGGTTGGTACTAGTAAATGTATAGTATATAGTTTGATGACTAGACGAATACATGTGGGTTTTCTTCTTCTTTGTTTAACAAGATGCTAGTTACTGCACTGTCACACCAGATTAGAAAAATACATGTTGCTGCATTTCTATTTCAAATATTTCTTCTTCGAGCCATGACTCCGCAAACAGTGGTGTCGTCTGGATTGAATCTTTCAAACTCAAAGTACTCTCATATGGTAAGGTTTTTTTTTCTTTTCGGTTTCAAAATTCTAGTCACTACAACATGCTACAGACAGTTTGTAGATTCAGTTTAATTTTTCTACTTTCTTCCACTTTTCTGTATTTTGGAATCTATTGTTTTCCTATTTAGGATGATTTTTCGATTAGTGAAGGCTCTATCTTATTAACCAAATTCTGAAGCAAGCTCGTTTTGTTTTAACTCTATTTTGTAATTTTTATCTCTACAATCTTCTTTTAATGTTTCTGAAAGGAATATCGGAGAGGCTCCGACGATGTTTGTGGTGGAGTATTGTAAATCTGCTTTTCTCTATTGTCTAACAACAAAATTGTGAATTCTTGTTGGTGTCTATATGTTGTTAGTTCAACGGTTCTTTTTGTCGATCTGAGTACTTTTTTTTTCTCAAAAGAGAAATATATATCCTCCTAAGTTTACGTTTTAATATGTATGGTATGTTAATTAGTTTGGTACATAAAACGTATATACAATACTCCAACCATATCCTTACTATCTGATTGTGAACACCCTTGTAAAACTAAACAAATATGTGAGCAGCAGAAAATAACTAGTCTAACCATCTCAGACCATATAATTAATGACATGTATATAGCATATATATCCTCCTAACTTTACGTTTTAATATGTATGGTATGTTAATTAGTTTGGTACATAAAACGTATATACAATACTCCAACCATATCCTTACTATCTGATTGTGAAACACCCCTGTAAAACTAAACAAATATGTGAGCAGCAGAAAATAACTAGTCTAACCATCTCAAACCATATAATTATTGTCATGTATATAGCATAAAACTGCGAATTAGAGGAGATATATGTGTTGTTCACGTATGGAGTCAGAGTTACTGGTGATGATTTAGAGTTTAAATAAACTCGAGAATCAACCTTTAAAGAGAACATGGAGAAGTTAAATACTGTATATGTAGCTATATTATTATTTGTAGAGTCATTCCATCATATTGATATCTTTGTGATAGAAAAATGTCTTTTTGTCTCCATGAATATCGTTAATACATCCTTTTTGTTTTGCTATTTTCACATTAATAAAATACACAAAAGTAAATGTTTGTTCATTAATATTTCACTATCTCCATGACTGCGTAGACATTATTTTTGACACCCAGGTAGATGATGCAAGGTTGGGTCGAGGATTTTATAATGTTGGACGTATATCTTGCGTCAAAATCTTCTGTCTTTTGTGTGGAAAGCATCAAGTTTTCTTGTAGTGATATATATATATATATATATATGTTTTTATTGAACATCTATAAAAAATGTATTCAATTTACTAGTACTGCATGAATCTTCTGAATCTGATGATGATTATGGTGACTGAGGTATTGAATTTATTTAGTTGAATTCTTTGAATGATTAGAATTAGTAAATTCATTGGTTGATTATTCTGGCCTCTATGAATGGTAAGACTTGATTCTATTTACAGTTGCAACAATCATTGTTAATGCAAAGTACAACATTCATTCTTTTAATTTCTGATTTATTATATATATGTTCAATTCTAATATTTGGATTTTTCTACATGTTTCAGCTTTATTGTGCTTACTGCAACAGCAACAACAATTTGATTGCTATGTGAGTGTATTAATTCTCCGAAGCTTATATCTTTAACGAAATGTTAGGCTTGTGAAGTAGTCCAAGGGATTTTGATATACACTTGTCTGCTGCATTTCACTTGCTAATTTTGCAACCGAAACTAGCGTACAAGGAACATAAATGTCTATTGTATCTTCTTAGTAACTTTTAAACCTAAACTGGCAAAACACGAAACACACATGTTTGTCGTTTCTGCTGCATTTTCTCTTGGTAAGATTGCAATCTAAACTGGTGCACAAGGAACATACATGACTGTTGTATATTCTTGGTAATTTTGCAACCTAAACTAGTGTACAAGGAACATACATGTCAGCTGCATTTTCTTGGTAGTTTTACAACCTAAATAGGTGTACAAGGAACATACATGTTTGTTGTTTGCTGCTGTTTCTTTATAGTATTTTGCAACCTAAACTAGCATACAAGGAATATATACATGTCTAATGTATTCTCTTAGAAATTTTGCGAGCTAAACTAGTGTCCAAGGAGCATGTGTGTGCTGCATTTTCTAGGTAATTTTGTAGTTTAAACTTACGTACAAGGAGCAAAACACGTGTGCTGCATTTTCTGATAATTTTGCGACCTAAACGGCGTACAAGGAACATAAATGTCTGTTATCTGCTGCTGTATCTTTTTGGAATTTTGCAACACAAACTGGCGTACTGGGAATATACATGGATGATGTATCCTCTTGTTTTTTGCAAGCTAAATGTGTGTTGCATTTTCTTGTCAATTGTGCAACCTAAACTGCGTACAAGGAACATAAAACTGGCGTACAAGGAACATACATGTTTACAACATATCTTGGTAGTTTTGGAACTTAAACCGGCGTACAAGGAACATACATGTTTGCTGCGTCTCTCTTCATTTTCCTCTTAATTTGATGTTTGCACCTCTGAGATATGAGTATCTTAATTTCAATGTAATTGTCTTCTACTTTAGTACTAATACACAATTTTTTCTTTTGGTCATGCAGTGTTCATATAGGTTTGAAGGAACTACAAAGGTTTATGTTACTATGTAGAAAACAGTAGTTTTGTTCCCTTTTGATCATTTTTTGTGAAGGTTATGAGAATGTAAGGGAGCTTTATAGTTGTTATCCAACCTATGTACATTAGAAGAAAACTTTTTAGTAAGTATAAAGTCTTTTTTAGTTGAGTAATGTATATGATTAGTACACAAAGTATATGAAAGTGTAAAGATATTCGATCTACACTCTATGGTCGATGTTATCTTTGTTATATATGTTTAATAGATATTTTTGTAGCTACAAAGTACATAATTGTGTATTATTACAACTGCTTTCAGGTTGAATCTTGTATATTTGCTACAGGAAACATCCATCTCTTTCTGTTGGAAAATACTCTTCAGTGACAAAAATATCCATCTCTTTCTGTTGGAAAATACTCTTCAGTGACAAAAATGATATACTAGTGATTGTGGAAATTTCCGTGGGTGAAGTATTTGGCAACAGAAAATTCCATAGGTGATGTTTTTAGCAACAGAAATTTCTGTTGTAGATTGTCATGATAAATTAATAAAATAGGGTGGTTACACATCTTACCAACGGAAACATTCTGTTTCTAAAAGAATTGCCTATAGAAAGTTTCTGTAGCAAATGACTTGTTTGAAACGGAAATTCTGTCAGTAAAAGATTTACAGCGACAGAATATTTTCTGTCGGTGATATTATTTTCAGTAACGGAATTAGTTTCTCCGACGGAAAACTAATAACGACGCGACTTCTTGTCACCAAATTTTCCAACGGAACATTCCGTCAGTGATACCTTTTCCATTAGAATATTGCCTTTCACCTACGGAAATTTCCGTCACTGAAACGACGTTTTCTTGTAGTGATAGTCGTCCCGTGAATTGGACATCCGGCGTCGTGTCCGGCATCACTTGGTCTTTTGATTAGAAATTCATTCCTTGCATGAAAAACACACTAAACATAAGTATGAACTTATATAATAGACTTTATGTGTAAGATAATATAAAAACTAGCTATTTTAACCTTATTTTCATAAATAATCTTATAATTCTAACTACTAAAATATGATAAATCTTAGGCTTATCACCTGTACATGAATTAAGCCAAATACTAACTAGGCTCATTATACCCCTTTGATTTGAGCATTGGTTAAACCAAACAAAGATCGTAAGAATAAAAAATGACCAGAGGACAAAGATTAGTAAGTAAATCAACGATTTGATCCTTGGCTGATAGATGTTTAACATGTAATGTTTTGAAGATGACTCTTTGACAAACAAAATGCACATCAAGGCCAACATGCTTAGTTTTGTAATGTAGGACTGGATTGGCAGTAAGGTACGTGGCAGCAAGGTTATCACAGAAGATGGTGGGAGCTTGAGGAAGAGAAACGTGTAATTCCTGAAGCAATTGTTGAATCTAAATGAGCTCAGCTGCTCATAAAGCCACAACCCGATACTCAGTTTCAGTAGAAGTACGGGGGACACTGCAGATTTAGAGTGTCGGTCATTAGGATTAGTAGCCCATTCTACATTTGTGTAGGCGGTTAAGGCAACGGTGGAGGAGGTACGGAGCAGAAGTTGAATATGTTTTGTACCATTAAGATATTGAATGATTCTCTTTAGTCTAGTAAAGGTGAGTAGGGTGATGCATATATTGGCAAAGTTTGTTTACGACATTGGTGACATCAGGTGTAGTCAAGTTGAGATATTGAAGTGTACCTAATAAACTTAAAAGAGAGTAGTATCTTAAAAAGGGGGGATATCTTTGTGAGAAAGGGTGGAACCACGAGCAAGAGGAGTAGAGACAGGCTTACTATGGACCATGTTTGCTTAAGGAAAAAGGTCTTAGATTATTTTTCCTGAGATAGATAAGACCAGTGGGCTAGCGAGTAACTTGAACTCCAAGGAAATATGATAGGGAGCCCCACATTGAAAGAGTTACATTATCCAATCCCCTGCGAAGAGGAGAAAGAACGGTTTAGAAGAAATTAACGAATAAATAATATCACTTCTTTCAATCATTCTCATTGCCACTTACCAAGCAAGTCCTAAGTGCAAAAAAGCGCACGCTCTCTCTTTTCTTGTGCGATTTTGAACGCGATTTCCTAGGAGATTTATTCCTTACTACTGGGAATGTTCTGTATAGCCGTTAGGTGAAACAAAAGAGATATCAATAAGGGGGAAAGAAGGGAATTCGGGTGTGTACGTACAAAAGTTAGTAGCGTGGCATGGGAGAAGTGGCTTTATGTTATGACACGCTTTTAGGAAGTAAGTAAAGGGAGGGGAAGTCTTACGTGGACTAATGAGAAAGGGACAAGTAATTAGAAACCTTCCCAACCAGAGCTTAATTCTGATCCCAACTACCATTTTACTAGAGGTGATGATGGTTTGAGAGTTAATTCTCCTCAACAACTCGAGTTGTTTAGCTGGAAAGATAATGGTGAATTTAGTAGAAGTGCTTGGTACAGTCACTATCTCCTTTAGATAACTCTAATTAGTGTCTGTTACTTCTTGATCGAGGAATACATCATGGCAGGTCATGGCAAACTTGAAAAAGTTAAAGATTCACCCAGTAGAGTTGGAGAGGGTGGATGGAGATCTTCTCAGTTCAGGAACACCGAATCAAGACATCAAAAATGCTTTGTTTGGTAGGGTGTGGCACCCTAACAAGCTTCCCCCCCAAGTTAGTTCAGAATATAGCGATTCAAATATGGAAACCAAGATCTCTTAAGGTCAATGAGGTAGGATATAATAGGTTCACGTTTCTGTTTTCTTCAGGAGCTGACATGAGGAACATCCTTACGAATGGCTCGTGGCACATTCAGAATAGACTACTGGTTTTAAATGCTATTGACCCCTCTCTTCACATTGATGAGCTTGAGCCAAGCAAAGTCATTATTTGGACAGGTATTCATAATCCACCGATGATTTACTTTAATAAGAGTTCAGCGGTAGCCTAGGTGTAACACCCTACTAATCACTTAACAATAACTGAATTCGCAGCGGAAAAATAACTAAACAATAACTAAATGATTCGGTGCTACAACGCCGTTAACCACCCACGTGGTTAACAAGGCAGATAAATACATGTGTACCGGTCTGATGATCAGACTCCCGAGCATTAGGTACTAACATCAACCATTATATACATAACCAACATATCGAGTATTATATACAAACTGTTCACTGAGAACTTGTACATATAACTCCACTGTCATCTGTAATACGAACAGTACCAAAATATAATGCCACGGGAGCACAGGCGCACCCCGGGCTCAACATCCAAAATAATCAAAAGTAATTCTGCAGCCTAGAATCTACAGCCATTCCGCTTCCTCGATCCTCATCCTGTAGTAAAAATATGGAGCCCCCGAGGGGGTCAGCAACCCTTGGCTGGTATGGTTAACGCGCAGCCCATCGGCTACCGGATACGCGCAACTAATTGTCATGATGACATGGCATTCATTTAACATATAACACATACATATGGCATAGCAACATTATTGCATAGCACAACATCACATACACAGTGGATTCACTTTCCACAATAACAAACCAAGAAGGTTAAACAACACACAAGAAGCCTAGAGAATGGTTCACTCTCATGTTAAGCTCGTTACACACACTCATTACCGTTCTGTTATGAACGAGTAACTTAAGTCACAGATGGTTCGGATATAGTGACCCGAACACACCACACAAACACATGTTCCCACTAAACCGATCATAAGTCAGAATAGGTAAGCTTTGGAGGAAGCTAGCGGGAGATCGAACGCCAAATAAAGGAGAACAATCTTAACAACATAAGAGTCGAATCTGATACTGATATCTACTCTTAAACTTACATGCATGACCGGACAACCGGATTCCTCACTTCCCAGTTAGCACTTGTTAGAAGTTCAACAGTGGAACTTAACAAACAATTCACAACAAGTGGTAAGTCATGTTAGACGCACACAAGGGAAATGAGTCACATCATAACATCACAATAATATGAACAACTGTAAACTCATTACATGATTAAGTCTTATAACGTCATAAACATACAGAAAAACAAACAACACACAAGCCGGTGTAAACCGGTAGGCAACAGACTGCAAGAAACCATACCTTGGTCCTTGCTTCGATTGATTTCCTCCGTAGGTCACTCTTATACATGTTTAAGAATGTCGGTTAATTAACTACTTAACTTCAACTTTACTAAGTGTTTAACATGTTTATATGACATGTTTTAATGGCCAAACTATCCTTGATTACCTGCATTATACCCCCTAGGGTTAACTACTTAAGCCACACTTTGTTTGTTTTTTTTTTACAAATTTGGGTCCGACCGAACTTACCGACCGACCTTACACAAGGTCGGTCCATTCCAGAACCTATTACCGTCAAAATTTTCTACTCCGACCGACCTTGTAAGTTCGGTCACATGTTCGGTCAATTCCCGAGAGTTTCTTCCCTTTGAAAATTCAGGCCCGACCGATCTTGGCAAGTCCGGTCGCAAGATCGGTTGATTCCCGAGACTTACTCACGTACAAAAATTAGGCATGACCGAACTTGTAAGTCCGGTCCTAAGTTCGGTCTATTCCAGAGACTCAATCCGTACTAAAATCCATGTCCGACCGACCTTGCAAGCCCGGTCCCCAAGGTCGGTCCATTCCAGAAACCATATCTCGCAGGGTAAACTGGGCTCGACCGATCTTGGCAAGTCCGGTCGCAAGATCGGTCTGCTCCAGACCCTTATTTTCATTGCCCATTTAACTCCAAACTTCACCTCATATATCCTAGTATGTTCTAACCTTATTTGGGCACTTCAAACACAGCTTAAGACCTCCTTAAAACTCCTTAAATCATTCACTAAAATTCTCCTCAAGCACTACACAAATTCTTATAAAAAGGTTTACACTTATAATGTTTTTCACTAAGTTTCTATGTGGTGTTTCATACCTATAACTCCCACTATTCCCAAATGTTTTCTCACCAATACAACATCATCTCCCAAGAATCTTTTCTTCCTAACCAACTCCTTGAATATCTCTACAAGCTTATAGATCCTTCATACAACAAATTACTTCTTCCTTATTCACCAACATTGCACAAGTCCTAAACACAATCTCACCATGTTCTTGAAATGTCCCAAAACATTCTTTTGCATTCTAAATCCTCTAGAACATTGCCTAAGCCCTTTTTACATCTTAGAATACCTTAATGCATGTTTCTTTCACTAGTAAAGCACTTAACCATTCTAAACACTTTCTAACTTACCAAAACTCATTTAAAACCCTTAGAACTTCTTGTTTATTACCTAAATTTTGACATGAACCCTCCTAGAACATTGCTAAGCCAAAACACATTGTTTTCACCATTAAACAATCAAGAACACTAAAATCCATCAAGCACATTCTTATACACGAAACTTCACTCATTTAGCACTACATCACAATATAGTGCATATTTTAAATTGCATGGCACTTAGGCCCTTAAATAGCATGGCTCTTAGGCCCTTAAATGCACAAACCATAAACACTGAATTTCCACAATATATTTGCCTTTGACCTGCAAATACACTCAACAATACATATGCCCTTTTACTAAGCCCTCGAGAACATTTTACTAAGTCATTCACCATTGGCTCCTTAGATCATTTTAATAAGCAATATAAGCCCATTTCTCCTAAGACTTTAAACCACATTAGGTTAGCACATTTACCTCTTTTCCTCACAACCTTCTTTCTTGTTTCCTTGACTAAATCGGCAAGGCTTTTAGTTGCTTGTCAACTTCTAAACATTATACAAATGATAAAATGAGTATACAAGCTTTATGCTTCATCTCATTGTAAACCCTAGATTTTACATTGTTTTAAAAACATTAAGATAGTTGTTTTACCTTAGAACTTGAAGAGAGTTTGAATATATATCAAGAGAGGACTCCACCTAGTCCATGAAAGGTTGAAATGAAGCTAGAACAAAGCAACATAAGGACACCATTAAGGGTGATTTTCGGACAACACAAAAACATGAGGAAACATCATTTTTCTTTGAGTTTCCTTACCTTGAAGCAAAGGAGAACAATAATATGTGAAAAGATGAGCTCAAGCTCCTCCCATGGAGATTCCTCTTGGCACCGAAATGGAGCTCTTAGAATTTTGAAAGGATAGAATTGAAGAGCTTGATGAGAGGAAGAGAATGGTGGTCTTAGAATTTGATTTGGCAAAGTGAGCTAGGAGATATAAGTGGTCAAAGATGGAGAATGATGGTGGTGGTGGTGGTGTTGCTGTAGCAAAACCGTAGAAGAGAGCAAAGAGGAAGGTAGAAGACGTGGGAAATGAAGAGAAATGAGAGAATGAAGATTGGTATTTGCTTTTAGAAGATATTTGTAGTTAGTAAAGTAAATAGTACCTAAGTAGTCATTCTTTTCTTTACTTAATAAACTAGCATATGTGGTGACTCATTACCATAAAACCGGCCCCCTTTATGTTACTAAGGGTATTGTAGTCTCTGTTGGCCAATTTAATTACTTATATAAACATATGTTACAAACTAGCGTATTTTAGTTACTATTCACTAAAACAAGGCACATAGATGTGAAATTTTGATTTCCCATTGATATAGACTTCCAAATGTGATACTAAGTAGTACACATATTAATTAAGGAGTAATGATGGACATTTAGCCATTCAAAACTCATTTACAAGACACTTTTTCAAAAATGTGCTTTAAGACTCCTTAAAGCACATTTTGTGTTTTAACTTGTTTTCAAGCTTGGTTTTCTTTGGTAATTGGTTTAATATGTTCATTAGTATATAAATAGGGTCTTGGTAAGCTCACTAGGTCCTAACCAAGCTTATCCCAAGCTTAGAGCACATTTTAGCCCTAATTGACTTTAAGGCATTTATTTGTGTTTTCTATGGTTAAATTGTTTACTAATGTTTCTAAGACTCTTTTTAGTCTTAATATACCATATTTAAATGTTTAACAACACACTAAGGTTTGGGGTATTTCACTAGGGAAATATGATAGGGTCATTTATTAGATCAGTTGATAGAATTAATCCTCTATATACTAAAGTCTTGAGAGTGTGTATTGAAGTATAAGTGGATGAACCGATCTGTAGGATGTTAGTGGTGAATGATGGGAGGAAAGATAGATGTTGTAGAATTTTGTATGACAATCTTCTTCGCTTCTGTTTTTATTGTGGTAGATTGAATCATGTAATAGCGGAGTGTCCATGGGGAAAGGAAGAAGGTGATGAGAATAATAGGTATGGGATATGGATGAGATCATAATATGACGCTTCTCCTACAGCTTGAGTAGAGTTCATTTTGTCTGAACAAAAAGAGGAAGGAGAAAGAAAAAAGTAAGATGATTAAGTTTATTATGTCAGGAAAGAGAAAGAAGGTGAATATAGTAACAGAAAAGAAGGATTCCAGGAGGAGGGGGAACAATGAAGTAATAAGATAAAATGGAAGAAGGGTATGAAAGTGGTTTAAATTCCCAGAAGAACCAGATAGTGTTGACATATGTTGAAAAATGTAACACCCCTACCGCTAATACCGTTATTACCGTCCAATCACAATGTACTTACATACCTTCGCAGCGGAATACTTACTTACTCAACGGTGGGTGATACAATGCCGTTAGCCACCCACGTGGCTAACAAGCTACTACTACTACTACATACAGCATCGGTCTGATGGACCGGAATATCCGAGTGCTACACAAATACAATCCTTACTACACTTCCAACCGGGTACTACAACTTCCCATTCAACACAATGCTCAATTACATTACCATACAATACATTACACAAAACCGAGTTTACTAAGTTCCATATACAAATACAATATTTCTTCCAAGTTCATATATACTCATTAAGAGTCTACATCTACCCGTTCCTCACACTACATACCTTCTAATACATCATAGTGTACCCCTTGGTACATTTCTACATTCAAGGCTACAAGCCTTATATAGTTGACTACAATCTACGTTTCGTTCCTAGTAGTCTAAGCATGTCCACCGGTCTCTTTTGTGTCCATAATTGCTTCGGGTACCTGCACACTAAAACGTTGCCCCTAGGGGCTCAGGTTACGCTGAATATGACTTCCGCATACCCCGCGTACTAGCGAGGGTACGCCGACCACTTGGTCGAATACATGCAATTCATTTTACAATACATACATACATACATGCTTCATTCACAATGCTACGATACTTCACAAGTAATACATACATACACTCCAATACATACAAGGTAGTCCATACAAGCCCATTGATACTTACTTACCTTCCCTGTCATACGCATACACAATACCTACTCAATACATACACAATCTATACTCAATACATACACAATTCCCAGTACTTGTTAGCTTCATTGGTCCACCCGGGTTAATCGGGTGGAGATTACTCTTTTACTCGGGGTCAATGACTTACACCAGCCAAGACCGTTACACATACAATACTTTGCTTTACTTTACTACTTACTCTAGTCAAGTCGTCGGGACCTCCGGCCCGGGGACTACTCTGTCCCACCACCGGATTTACTTGGTTCACTAATCCAAGATGCTACCCATTTAAGGGGTTTGGGTCGTGGACCAGCTTAAGAACCAGGAATCGGATACAACCTCTTGTGTCTCCTCATCCTCACGCGTGGCCGAAACTATATCGGACTTCTACTCATTCCAATTTACTCAATACTTATGTTAGGAGTTAGGTGGTTAGGAATTAGTAGAAGTCATTCACATACAAGCCACACAATAATTCATTACTCCCATACACATACTTACAAGGTACAATACTTACACAACTACACTACATACAAGGTACATACACATCATCTTCTTCATCCATATATTTCATGAATTATACAAACTAGTGTTCAAGACAATAAATATCAAGAACAACATAAATCAAGCACAAGTAAGTGCAATATAGTCCGATTCATGCATTTATCTTATTTAGGTGATCAAATAAGCACACAAATCGGGGTAACCAGGTTAGGATACAAAGCATGAAGAAATCATACCTTTTTCCGGAATTTACTTTACCGGGTGTTCCCTTGTTCCTTTGGTTCACTCTCGTTCCTCGATCCTTACTCTCGAGCCAATGACTACATGCCAAATGACTCTATTAATACTAAGCGTTACGATACATACATGATTACTACTCTCCCGTACTTACTCCTCACACTTGACTTTTGCTTGTCCTCAAGCAAATAAGGAATATAATTATCTCTAAGCCATAAAAATAAACAAGATTAAATAAGTGTAGAAGGGAATTTAGACAAAGTGACAATTGAAAGGATAATTCTGCTCTCAGAAGTAGGTTTTTATAAACAATGAAGAAGAACAATTTAATAAAAGCATAGAAAAACTAGACTGCAGAAAACAAGTTAGATTAACCTGGGATTTTCAACCAATTTCAATTCTCTAACCCGGGATGACAAGGGGTGTGAAGTAATGCCTTATTCCGCAATACTTTCAACACCACGTACTCATGTTCATAAACATAAATTGCAATTTATTATTTACATCTTTCTTTTTTGAATGCGAAGATTGTATATACAAAACGTACATTTTTTTTAAAATTGCATTATTTTTCTGTACCCCAGACTTTCTCTCTATCCTTGTAGTGGTGTTGGGTCTTCTATCCCAGGTCACGAGACCTTAGGTAGATAGGTGTTAAGCACCCCAAAGAACTTAATAACCGGATAGACGAGGCCTATTTTTGGTTAGAAAAATTCATAAACAGCGGAGTACCTTGTCTTTATCCTTTTCTTTCCTTGACTTTCCACATATTTCCATAATCCCAAGCTAAACTAAATTGGTTTTTACAATTAGCAGATCTATCATATTTCGAGTGAAAATAGAGTATTTTTGAAGGAAAATAATTTTATACAAACTCCTTTAAATAAAACCATCTTTCAGTTGTCACTTGACATAATTTCAGACACTTCTACAATTATTTTATCTCATTTTTTTCATTTTTTTATATAGGCAGTTTAGAGAAGCAAAAAGCGAGTGTGGCATTATCGAACAACTGTTATATTTTCAGGGAAAGGTCTCTCCTAAACTTCCTCACACTTAAGAGGAGTAATGTCCTCATTGTTCAGAATTAAATTCAAGAAAATGACCTTTCAAAATATGACAGATTCATAAAGGATTAAACTCATATAGGTTGAACAACAATATAATAAAGGAAGAATTGAAACTCCCCTTGTATCGTAGATTGAGGAAGGTATCCTTCCTCACACTTAAAGCTTTGGTAGGGGTGAGATGTTCCTCACACTTAAGTTTGCGCAAGTGTTCAAGTGATTCGGTGGAGAATTGAAGGAGATTGAGGAAATTGGAGAGGGCTGGAGTCGCGCGCCTGCGTTCTTCTCTTCGGGCGTCGGGTTGGAGCTGGAGCAGATTGGAAATTTGGGGAAGAACAGGTTCTTAAAACGCAGCGTTTTTTTTTTTCTGTATAGAGGGACGTCCGCTTGGCCGTCCGCGTCTAATGAGGCGGTCAGGAGGCGGACCGCATTAGTGACGTCCGCGCCTGTTGAGGCGGACAGGAGGCGGACACGCCTCTGTGTCGTTTTTTTTTTATTTTAACCTTGCTTAAACAACAACAAAATAATAAAGTCATAAAATTATGGGTTAGTAATAAAAATGACATAAAATTATAAGTTAGTAATTAGATGACATAAATTATAAGTTAAAAGTTAAAATGACATAAAATTAAATGTTAGGGACAATGGAAATTAAATGTTAGGGACAATGGAAATTAAATGTTAGGGACAATGGAAATAAATGACAGAAAATTAAATGACAGAAATTATAAGTTAGTAGTTAGTATACTGGAAATTTGAAGGACAATGGAATTTAAATGACAATAATATAAGAGTTAGTAATTAGATGTCAGAAGTTAGATGTCCGTAGTCAGATGTCCAAAGTCAGATGTCCAATTAATTAACAGATTATTAGATAATTAATATTAACAAAATATAGTAGAAAATTAATATTAACAATAAAAAAATTATTAGAATAATATTAACAGAAATAAGAGAACATAATATTTATAATTAAACAGGTGAATAATCCGGGGCTTAGGAACTAGAATAAATCTAGTCCCCGGCAACGGCGCCATTTTGCAGACGTTGTAAAGTGAGTGGTTAAACTGGTGTAAAATTAAAGAAAAGAAATTAAAAACTCAAATAAACGTCGGGCTGCAAACAAATCCCGGTCGTGGTAGTATAGTGAAATGTAAGCGACCGGATATCGAACCGTGGGACTAATGTGCATATTATAGTACCTAAGCATGTCACAAAAAGGGGGATTAATTGACTTGTATTATAAATAAAAAGGAAAGATTAAATAAACTAAGTTAACAGATAAACTAAACGGGACTCCGGTTCAGATTAATATTATCTGCTCTTTCATGCTAGGGTTACTGGTTTAATTATAATAGTTTGACAAGATCCTGTTTTTATTCTTAAGGACTAAATCATAGCCTCATAAGAACTCGTTCCAGTTGTGCAAGGTCCGATGAAAACTCAAGCACCCACTGGTGGACGGCAGAGGAGTATGAGGATTTTATTCTTGCATCTGAAAATACTAACTTATTAAATCATAATAAGCTTTCTCCAGATTTACGGCTTAATTACCTATCTATTCATCACCTGGTCTGATCAAAATAGACTTAGTAAAGCAATTAATAAACTCATGACATTTATTAAAAAGATGCGAGAAAACCTTTAAGCGTAACAAACTTCATTAAAATTAAAACCAGTAAAACATATTGCATAATTAATACAGATACATAATAATTATTCCCAGAGCATACGTAAACTAGCCTAACATATTAAATAGTTTGATCTTCTATTTAAATACGTGAGACTAGAGGTGAGAATAATGAGATGTAAAGAAAACAAATGAAGAAGCGGAAGGTTAGAAGTGAAATGAACGAGTGAGTGAAAGTGTAGTGGTACGAAGATGGATTGATGTGTGAATTGGAACTCCAGGAGGAACCACGGAAGGAACCTCTGGAAGGACGCTGGAGAAGGTAAATGGAGCGTGGTATTTATAGAGGAAGCGAAAGAGTCTGGAGTGGAAGCACGTTCATTGCCCATTGATTGCAGCTCCTCATTGATTGCAGCTCATTGATTGCAGGGGACAGGACAAACGCGTGAGTGATTTCAGGTAGGCGCCGACTGCTAAAGGATAAAGGCAGAATCAAGTTGCAGAGCGAGTCGGCGAAGAAGATAACCCGTTCCAGATCTGGATTTTTACACGCGTCCGTAGATGTCCGCTTTATTTCATGCGGTTACGTAGGAGGTTGCATGGGGTGCATGTAGTCACGTCCGCCTTGCTTCAGGCGGTTTGCAAGGGCGGTTGTGGCTTTGTCCGCCTAATAGAAGGCGGTAGTAGAGGCGGACACATGCAAGTCTCACGTACTCCTCACGTCCGCATGCACGTCCGCATAATATGGGGCGGTTGCCCCTTAATGTTTGTCCGCCTAACCCTAGGCGGTAGCAGGGGCGGACACACCTCTGTTGTGTGCTCCATGCGTGACCTTGTTTAATCCCTATAAATATATATGTGTGTATTTGGTATTTTTCCTACATTTTAACACATATAATACATCAGTTAATATAACAACATAATTATAGGAAAAACCCTAGATAAGTGAGAAACATTACTAAAAATGCTACAAATTATAAGGTGATTAAACCTTAATAAGTCTATATGTTTTGCACTTATCACTTACCCCCGTTGTTATACCCAAAATTTGACCCCTCTGGCTAGGGTCTACAAGGTTTTGGTGTTGTGAGGGGCATTTCGATCAAGTAATGAGAGGTCCTGGCTCGATCGGCGCATTCCAGAGCATGGGGAGCAGTTTCGTCATTGTCAGGGGCGTTTTTGTAATTTTCAGGGCTCCCGAGACCTCCTATAGACTTTCTCTCTCTCCTCCAAAAGATCCCCAACTCAGCTTGAAATGCTTTGATATTTTAACCCATTATAGAGGATGACATTTTAAGCATAATGGCGTTGGAATTTTGATTTTTCAAATTTTCAATAATTTTTCTAGCAATTTCTGATTGAATCTGACGAGAAATTCAATTTAAAAATATTCCAACATTCAAAAATCCGATTTCACTTCAGAAAATTCATAATTGCCATCCTTGACATGTGGTTGAAATTTCACAGCAAATTCCTTTGGAAGTCATTTAATTAAAATGTCAAAAAATCTTACTTTTACTAGATTTTCTTTATCTTTAAGAAAGTCTATATAAAGGGATAGATTTTTTGATGAAATCAGAATCTCATATGCTCAAGAACCCTAGGAAGACAGAAAGCACAGCCTTCTCTCTCTCTCTCTCACGATTTCCAACACCCGGCCACCCGAATCATACCGAAAATCCCCCGAAATCACCATCTAAACTCGTTTTCCAATCCCCAAAGCACCAATAATCATCAAAACCCCACATAAACACCACCAAAACGTGAACAACAGCAAGAACAACCAACACCCAGAAGCTTGGTTCGAAAACCTTTCGGGTCTGCCATCAACGGAGCACTCGACGAATCCCGGTGTGAAGAATCAATGTGAACCCGAAGGTAAAACAGGTAGAAATTCCACTTTCCTAACTCTTTGCGATATTATCAGTCTTACCATCAAATTTGGGCTCAAACTAACTCTTTTTCGCGTCTGTATCGCTAATTGTTTTAGCAACTGCCTTGTTACTTGTTTGCTAAGTTTCATATTAATTTTGATTTCAAATTGAGTTCTTTCAATTACTAACGTGTTTGTAATCTTTCAGGCTACACACCCATAACATTTGAGCTCAAAACACCTTCGGGAACCATCAAAAACCCACCGTCCGTGGGTTGTCTGTGACCTCGGACTCATTGTCCGGGACCACGGACGGTTTGTCCGTGACCACGGACACCCACGGACGGTGGCGGGATTTTATATTTTTCAATTTTTCAAATTTTAAGGTTTCTGTCAATACATGTCCAGGCCCACGGACACCCTGTCCGTGGCCCCGGACTTTTCAAGTTTGCGTTTTTATTTTTGTTCTGTTTTCGAAATTATTTAATTCAATTGGGGTCCGTGGTCTCGGACATTAGGTCCGTGGCTACGGACGTAATAAAATTTGACCTAATTCTGCCTCTGAAATCCTAGTTTAGGTAGCTTTTAATTTCGCTCTAATTTTCTGTCAAAAAACGTTAAAAAATAAAAAAAACAGAAGCGCGCACCTAGGTTAAAAGCAACTTTGTAGAAAGCCGTAAATAAACCAGTAGAGGAAAAACGACCTAGGAAGGGTAATGAAAGTAATTTGAACCCTAAATAAGTCGAATATCAAGCCCCCGAATCCGAACTCTCCTTTCCTAATATAATCTAGGTCAAAATTAGGTGGCGACTCATAATAGGTTCCAGTGAGCTAACTTAGGATTTAATAATTAATGTTTTATGGCATAGTTATTAAACTTAGGTTATAAGTGGACCTTAACCCGGTTAGATCCTAATCAGCTTTAATCAACATAGGATAGGTTTTAAAATCGAGGCTCACAGACTAGCGACTCTGCTGGGGACAAACTTCTTAATTTTAACTTGTTTAATTTTAAGAAAGGGCTTAACTCGAAAAATGTTTATTTATGGCTTTATTATATTGTTTGTTTACTTTTTGTGCGCAATTTAAATTCCTGTACCTTGCATCATATGAGAGCGAGGTCCACCCAAACCGAAAACCGATTTCACCCCGGGACCCGTTTGAGGGTCCCCTGTCAGGACTCACACCTTTTAGGTGATGTGAATAAGCGGGGGAAAAGGAGGGTGTTGTCTAACCACACCCCCTTAATACCTGGCTTTAGCCCCAAGCATTTTCCTGGCAAACCCCTTACCTAGCCCATTGTTTGGTCAGTCAAAGACCCGACCGTAGACGCACGCCTCAGGTGATGTGAAAAAGTGGGGAAGCCCAAAGAGAATAGCGTGCAAGCCATATTCCTTTGTGGTGACCTGGGCCCGCGCCCCAAGCACCTCTCCGGATCGATCTGTACCCATTGGACTGAGTTATTTTGTGAGGACATTTGCATCACTTCCTTATGTAAGACTTCTGTGCATATGTTCTTCTTCTCCTGGGCCTCAGGCCCAATGTCCGTATCAATCCATCAATCTCCCCAGTCCGAATGAAATGCACGAGGGCTTCAGTGGCCCAAATGCCTGTACCTCCATGAAGTCATCCTCTTAGGATAACTTGAAGGTTTCATTTAGGATTGTTGGCCCATCTCACATGCCAAAAGTCTCCAGCCCGCTCGGCCCGAACAGCCCAAAAGAAAGCAAAAGAGTCATGTAATTAGAACACAAGGGCCCTCAGAGGGAAACCTTTTCCGCGTCATTGAAAGCCCGTGCCCTAAGTTTTTTTTTCCTAAAACAGAAGAAGGCAAGATTTCAGAAAGGCGCTGGGATAGAAGTTCCGGACGTTTGACCCGACTGCCTACTCCCCCACTTCCGTTATTCCAGCCCGAGGTAGACTCCAGCTCATCTGACATGTCGGTCCAGGCTCATGACGATATCTCTCAGGAGGATCAGCAGGCAGGGGGGGAAATCAGAACCTCTGTTGAAGGGCTCATGAAAAGTTTTGATTTGAAACACCAGGGGCAATCCAGGCACTCGAAAATAAATATGTGGACACAATTGCCAAGCTGGAGGATAAGTTGGCCGCGTTGGAAACAGCAGCCCAAAGCAGGACCACTGAGGGTCCGACAGGGGAGCAGGATCGAATAGCCAGCCTGGTGCGGAAACATCAAGCTGCTATAGAAGCCTTGGAGGCACGGCATACGGCAGCAACAGTTGAGCTCCATGAGAAAATAGGATCTTTGGAGGCGGCAAGACAAGAAAGACCGCTGCAATGATTTGTCAATCCTTTATACGGCATGGACAATATCTCCTTGAGGACATGACACCAAGTTGGATACGAGGGCGGTGCTCCCCGGGAGCCAGTTAGCCGATGAAGTTCAGAGGGCTCTGAGGCGCATTGAGCGCATGGAAAAGGCCGGTAAACCCGCTGGTTTTGACTATCTCTCCATGGATCCTATCCAAATGTCTAGCTACCCGCGAAGCTGAAGCTCCCCACCTTGGCTCTCTACACAGGCTCGACCGATCCCCAAATTCATTTGGCGATGTTTGATCGAGAGATGTCTATCCTGAGGCTCAATGATATGCAGAAGGCCAAGGTCTTTGCCCGATACCTAGATGAGATCCCTCAACGGTGGTACCGAACTCAGAGAAATGAACACCAAGACATATGAGGAGATATGTGAAGCTTTCCCGACTCACTTTGAGTATGCTAAAATTTGGAAATCACCTGTCTGATCTCGCCAGCACGTGCCAACGGGAAGTGAGTCCATGTCCGACTTTATAAAGCGGTGGAGGAGGAAGCAGCAGGCATGCCTACAAGGATGGATGAGCAGGGACAAATTCGCATGATTGTTGAGAACATGCAAAAGCAGTACAATGATGAATTAAAGTATATGTACTTTCCAAGCTTTGATATGCTCATGGGCCAGGTAGGAGTCTTGGAGGAGAAAATCCACAAGGGAGTACCTAAAATTTGGAATATCCTCGAGGATCGTCCGGGAGTAATCCAAAGTTCCCAAAATCTGAACCAGCAAAGGCTTCCTACTCAAGCACAGCTTACGCACAGAGCGCACCGCAAAGGTACACGGGACAGTACGAGGTGAATGCAGTCCAGCAGCCAAGGGAACAAGGGAGGAGCTATCGAGCAGTACCACCTCCAAGACCGGATTTCAGTCAACGAGAATTCACAGATATCGGTCGGCCCTTGAGTCATGCTTTGAAAAAGCTCCAGGAGCAGAACATCTTATAGCCTCTTCCGCCCCGACCAGGAGTCACCCGTTTGGGCAGGAGTCCAAATCAGTTCTGTCTCTACCATCAGTTGCCAGGTCACGATACCGATCATTGCAGGGCCCTTCAGCATAAGATCCAAGACCTGATTGACCAGGGACTTTAGTTCTCAGAGCACGGGAATATCTTCGGGAATCCTATGCCGGAAGATCACTAGGAGTCTTTGCTACTTTTCTTCTTCCTTTAGTTGTTTTGCGTAGCTTTTGTCTTTTTTCCCTTTGTCTTTTCTTTTAGTTCTTTAGCTAGTTTAGTTGTCTCTCCCATTTAGTTGGTACTTGATGTCATTGTTACTTCTTTTGGTTATCAATAAAATTTCTTCTTTGTTCATGTTTTAATGTTTATACATTCGTTCATGTGCTAAAAAAAGAAGGAAAGAAAAGAAGAAGCAAAACCCTCTCTCATAAAGCATGGCTGCAAACATATAAAAGGAGAAACCTTTGTTCTTCGCGAAACCTCTTGTACAAAACGCCTTCCCATCCATGCACTCGCCACCACACATGTCACAGCATTCCGTCATTTCTACCATTTCACCAGACACATAAAAACAAAACTGCTGCCGCTAAAAGAACAAAAAGATAAATCTTTCAGCAATCACCCCATCACCACCCACCACCATCATTTACCATCGCACATGCAATCACCCTCCATAAGTAACTTAGGCATTCTAAGGTTTCTTAAGTAAACCCCACAGCAATACCAGGGGCAATCTGAATTTAAGACTGAAGATAATAATTTCTTTTGTTTAAGCGCATGAACAAGTCCTTGAGCATACATAGCGCGAGAGCGTCTTGAGTGGTAAAACCAAGAGTGAAAGAGCATGTCATTTCTACACGACTCCAGAGAGGTCACATTCAAAGGTAAGGCATACGGCATGACTCCGACCGAAGGAGATAATTTATTAATTTATGCTTAAACCTATGAAAAGTAACAAAGAACGGATACACGACTATTAGGGATGCCGAAGCACCTAGGTACAGTATCACACAGCCAAAAAGTTTGTGAACCCAGACATTAAACCCTAGGCACCCCTGCCGAGCTTTTCGTGAACATCCTCTTTTATAACATTATAAACTCCACAAACAAGCCAGCCAATGATGAACAACCAACCCGGTGACCAAAGGAAGCAAGGAGCCCGACTTCCGAACAGCAACTTCACAAGTCCAAAGAAGCAATACTGCTACCAACATGACGAAATGATCCATAAATGGCCCCAAAGTGGCACAGGATCCAAATGAGCTAACATCAAAAGCAGATCTCAAAGTTCAAAACCAGGAAATACAAGAACTCTGAAGGAAAAGAAATTCAAAGAAAGGCAAACCTGAAAAGCCTCGAAGTAATCCAAAATAGGAAGAAAAAGAAGGGTGCAAGGAACAACTCGAAAATCTAGAATTCCAGGCTCATAAGCGAAGTCATCACAGAGTAGCCAAACGACTTCAGGACAAAGAAAGCAAGTTCAGGAGAAGGTGCAAGTTGCAGCTTTGTTCACCCTTATAGCTCCACATATCCTAAACATTCCTCCATTGCCCTGTTGTCATTCATCACACCCCATAGCCACGTTGTAAGCTTAAAAGACATCCGATTTAGTAGTTGTGTATCCAATCATGTGAAAGTAACAGGTTGAACGCGTAAATCTAACAAATGTCAAATTTAATGGTTGAGATGTTTTGACCAAAAGGAGGGCACGGGTGCAAACATCAAACACTTTGAGTGTAGGATAGAAGGCACCACATCAAAATAAACCCTGACCTTGTGAGGATGAGGCTTGTTCTTGCGCAATTAATCAAAGAAAATACTCGGGGCAATCGATCATTCCGTTCGATTGCCATAAAGCCCAGAAAACTCAGATCGCCTCAAGGAAAATACTGGGGGCAATTGTTGGTCCCAACAATTGCAACAACAACGACACCGATGGAGGCTCAAAAACCTGAAACCCGAAGGTTTTAAAGCCCTCTCATACCACTTAGGCCTGTCCTAAGCCCTATCTCCACATTCAAACGTCCTTAGGCCCGTCCTAAGCCCTCCTTCCACATTCAAACATTCACAGGCCCGTCCTAAGCCCTACCTTCACATCTAAACACCCACGGGCCCGTCAGGAGCCCTACCATCTCCAGGTTTGCCTTAAGCCTTAATCCTTCTACATTCATCGTAGACCTAACACATTTTCACCTAGAACCATCCTTAGGCTCGTCATAAGACTTAGAACCACCCTTAGGCTCGTCATAAGACCTAGATCCAACCTTTAGGCTCGTTATAAGACCTAGTTGCATTCCTTTAGGCTCGTCATAAGACCTAGATCCCACCTTTAGGCCCGTCATAAGACCTAGAACCACCTTTAGGCTCGTCATAAGACCTAGATCCAACCTTTAGGCTTGTCGTAAGACCTAGTTGCATTCCTTTAGGCTCGTAATAAGACCCTTTAGCTTACCCACTCTCATCAAACACATTGCATTCATCTCATTCATATAGGCTCGTCGTAAGACCTAGTTGCATTATCCAACCGCGTCACAAGACCTGGCAATAGAAAAGTTGGTGAGGTGATGGCAATAAATCCTCCTTTTGCGATGTCAACTTATTTTTGGGATCAACGAATGGTGGGCGAAGGCAATAAGTCCCCAGGGTTTTTACCAGGAGTTTTCCCTGCACACCGGCTTGGGGGCGATGGCAATAAGTCCACATTGGGTCTAGCTAGGAGCATTGGCACGGTTTCGGTCCCCAGAAGCATCCGAGCAACATCAACTTCATCAGCATCATCAACATCATCAGCATTATCATCAGCATCAGCATCACTAGCATCATTAGCATTTCAGCATTCTTGCATTTGCATACCATCCAGTTTTCACATCCTAGGTAGTCAACGCCTTAGAATCGCTTGACATTGCGTCATTTCATTTATTATAGGTAGTCAACACCTTAGAATCGCTTGACATCATTTCATTTTTGTCACCTAGGAAGTCAGCGCCTTAGAATAGCTTGACACATTTTCACTTATAGGTAGTCAGCGCCTTAGAACAGCTCGACAACGTTTTGTTGCTTAGGTAGTCAGCGCCTCCGAATAGCTGGATGTAGTCAACGCGGTTTCGCACATGGAGGATTCTGTGGAGTCCAAAATTTTGGGGCATCACTCAAGCATCAACCAGACTTTTCATATCCATTACAAAGTCCAGTTGACGGGGGGCAATCTGTTATACCCAAAATTTTGACCCCCCTAGCTAGGGTCTACGAGGTTTTGGTGTTGTGAGGGGCATTTCGATCAAGTAATGAGAGGTACTGGCTCGATCGGCGCATTCTAGAGCATGGGGAGCAGTTTCGTCATTGTCAGGGGCGTTTTGTAATTTTCAGGGCTCCCGAGACCTCCTATAGGCTTTCTCTCTCCTCCAAAAGATGCCCAAATCAGCTTGAAATGCTTTGATATTTTAACCCATGATAGAGGATGACATTTTAAGCATAATGGCGTTGGAATTTTGATTTTTCGAATTTCCAAAATTTTCTAGCAATTTCTGATTGAATCTGACGAGAAATTCAATTTAAAAATATTCCAACATTCAAATTGAGTTCTTTCAATTACTAACGTGTTTGTAATCTTTCAGGCTACACACCCATAAAATTTGAGCTCAAAACACCTTCGGAACCATCAAAAACCCACCGTCCGTGGGTTGTCCGTGACCTCGGACTCATTGTCCGGGACCACGGGGGTTGTCCGTGACCACGGACACCCACGGACGGTGGCGGGATTTTATATTTTTCAATTTTTCAAATTTTAGGGTTTCTGTCAATACATGTCCGGGCCCACGGACACCTTGTCCGTGGCCCCGGACTTTTCAAGTTTGCGTTTTAATTTTTGTTCTGTTTTCGAAATCATTTAATTCAATTGGGGTCCGTGGTCTTGGACATTAGGTCCGTGGCTACGGACGTAATAAAAATTTGACCTAATTCTGCCTTCGAAACCCTAGTTTAGGTAGCTTTTAATTTCGCTCTAATTTTGTGTCAAAAAACGTAAAAAATAAAAAAACAGAAGCGCGCACCTAGGTTAATAACAACTTTGTAAAAAGACGTAAATAAACCAAGTAGAGGAAAAACGACCTAGGAAGGGTAATGAAAGTAATTTGAACCCTAAATAAGTCGAATATCAAGCCCCGAACCCGAACTCTCCTTTCCTAATTTAATCTAGGTCAAAATTAGGTGGAGACTCATAATAGGTTCCAGTGAGCTAACTTAGGATTTAATAATTAATGTTTTATGGCATAGTTATTAAACTTAGGTTATAAGTGGACCTAAAACCCGGTTAGATCCTAATCAGCTTTAATCAACATAGGATAGGGTTTAAAATCGAGGCTCACACCTGTTATCCCGTTATTTCGGTTTAACTTAATGTTCTTAAACTTACAACTTTCTTAATTACTTCTCATACTTGTTTTCTTACTCATATACTTACTTCCTTACCATTATTGCTACATTAATGGTGTATTACTAAAGTCCCATATATATGTACATATATGTATATATACATACACATGATTACTATGTTTTTTTACTCGACCGACCTTACCCAGGGTCGGACCCAAGGTCGGTCGAAGTCAGTAAGTTAATACGCTGGAAAAATTCAGGCCCGACCGACCTTGCAAGTCTGGTCCCGAGGTCGGTCCATTCCAGTGAGTTACACAACGGGAAAATTTTAGGCCGACCGACCTTGCAAGTGCGGTCCCCAAGGTCGGTCCATTCTAGTAGACTTCCCGTCTTTGTATTTTAAGGCTCGACCGACCTTATAAGTTCGGTCCCAAGGTCAGTCCGGCCTAGTACTTCAGTTTTAAAATCTGTTTTCAGTTCTCTACTTTACCCATTGCTTCCCCAATCTTCCTACATGTAATCCCACATGTTTTAACACTACTTAGGCCCTCAAAATTGCCTTAGTTCCTCCACCAACTTCATTACTCATTCCTCCATCAACTTACACAATTACCTCACTTCTTTTTCAACACATGCAACAATTTTTGTTTCTCTTATGCTACAGATTTTTAAACCAACCTCCACCATCCAATACTTCCTCTACCAATGCCACTCCTAGCATCCCAAATACATTATCTTACCATTCCAACCCTTTTCCAAACAAATACACTATCTATACTCCAGTCCAACACTCATTTCACCCAATCTTGCACACTTGTTCTTACTAGATTTTACAAGGCATTACTACACTTCTTGCTACAGATTTTTCACTCTTATATCCTCATACCACAACTACCATTCCATAGCTACTAACATCCCTACTAACACCAATACACACCTTGGTTCTCCCATTCACCAAGTCATCCATTAATGCACAATTCCTACTAAAATTTTGTCATAGTTCACCTACTTTTCTTACTTATCCACACACATACTTCCTCATCAAATTCATTCCTAATCTAGTCACACCCTTACAAGGGTCCTACCAGCAATAAAAGCAATTCCCAATACATCAATACACCATTAATTTCAATACCAATACATACACAATCATTTGGCTCTAAGGCCTACAGTCCCAAATACAAGCTCACAAATACTCAAACTTACATAACTACACTACTAGTACAATGTTTTGGGTTCTTTAAATTGGTTTACCCATTCTCATTACTCTAATGCATTAAAATTTAGCATTGAGAAGGAGCTCTTACCTTAAGCTTATATTTCCTTCATTCTTTTCCAATTCTCCTCTTCTCTTTCTTGCACAAATCGGTCACATGGGGAATGGAGTTGCCAAACTCCATTCCCATCACCCAAAGCACACAAAAACAAGTGTAATTAAAATACTAACCCCTAGATTAATGCTAGTTCATTGAAATGCTTAAAGCAAGTTTTCTAGGGTTTACCTTGGAGTGTTTTAGGAGGGGTTTTAGCCCTTGATTCAAGAAGGTGATTCCACCACCATTGCAAGGTTGAATTGATGCTCAAAAGAGAGAAAAATAGGGCATTACAAAGGGGTAGAATGCGGTTGTAAAGCAAGATGGAGAAAGCATGAGTTTTTCATGTAGATTTTTACCTTAATGGAGAGAGGAGACTCCAAGCTACCCATTGATGCTATTTTCTCTTTGAATGGGGAAAACCCATGGAGATGAACTTCCTCATTTTTGGATTTTGAAAAGAGAGAAGTGTAGAGAATGATGAGAGGAGTAAGAATATGTAGTTATTTTTGCATTTGGAGGTCACATGAGGATGAAGCATGCAAGGGAAGTGAGGTAGCCATTGAAGCTTTCTTTGGAGCTTCAAAAATCGCCAACCAGCATAGAGAGGAGGGAGAGATCGGCTGGGAAGAAGAAATGGGGGAGAGAAAGTAGAGAAATGAGAGGTGAGAGAATTTTTCTTACTTTTGTACTTTTCTACTTTTTGCTTTATTTATTAGTTAGTTGTGTGTGTGTGTGAGAGAGAGGGGTTAATTAGTCCCCAAAAACCGGTCCCCACATATATTACTAGTAGGAGCGTTTTTCGTCTTTTACAGGAAACACTCGTTATTTTACCTGGTTTCGGTACTATTCACTAACCGTGTCCGTTTTCCAGAATTTTCTCGTTTAATTATTTTTATTGGTTATTGAGCTTCCATAAATTCTTAATAATTGTGTTATTTAATGATTTATAATTTTTACGGGTTCGTTTGACCACTTAAAGTCACGTTTTCGGGTTTGCTAAAAAAATGTGCGCTAAAGCTCTATTAGCGTTTTAATGCATTATTTGGATCCATTTTCTTTGGGAGTTGTTCCCATATATTATTTAGGCCTTATTAAGCCTTTAGAATCCATATGATACGCTAACCGAGGTCTCACACCTCCTATGGTTATTTAACGTTTATTTAGCGTTTTTCACCTTTTAAGCGTTTCTTTATTTCTTTAGAATTTATTTTTCCTTCCCAATATTACTTAGGCACCATTTAGCCCTTAAATACCTATTAGGATAATTTTAATCACTATATTTAAGGTCGGGTATTTCAAAGAAACTCACAATATGATCAAGAATTGAAATACCCCAAACCTTGATATGTGGTTTAAATATTAAACTATGGTATGTAAAGGCTAAAAAGTGCCTTAGAAACATCAGTGAACAATTTAAACCATAGTAAAATGCAATAAAGCACTAAGATACAGTTTGAGCAAAAACATGCTCTAAGCTTGGAGTGAACTTGGTTAGGACCCAAAGATCCTACCAAGACTTAATAATATTCAATTATGATTTAATAAGGCTAATTAAGTCCTTAGGAAACTTTGGTAGACAGTTAAACCAAACAAAACACAAGAAAATACCTTAAAGTCAATAAGAGCAAAAATGTGCTCTAAGCTTGGGGTAAATTTGTATAAGACCTAATGGTCATACCTATACCTTATAAATATGTTAATGAACATATTAAATCAATTACCAAAGAAAACCAAGCTTGAAAACAAGTTAAACACAAAATGTTCTTTAAGGAGTCTTAAAGCACATTTCTGAAAAATTGTCTTGTAAATGAGTTTTGAGTGGCTAAATGTCCATCATTACTCTTTAATCAACATGTGTACTACTTAGTATCACATTAGGAAGTCTAGATCAATGGGAAATCAAAAATTTCACAAATATGTGCCTTAATATGTGAATAGTGCTCAAATAGTGCTATTTGACTTAAGTCAACTTTGATTAGTTAAATGGTCAACAAAGACCATAAATATCTTTTAGAATGAAGGGGGCACGGTTTTTAGAGTGTGAGTCACCATACCAAGCCAGCCAACTAAAGAAAAGAAAAAGAAATAAAGTAAAGTTACTATTTACCTTTATAAGTCAAAATATCTTAACAAAGCATACCTCTCACCTCCTTTCTTCATTTCCTCTTGTTCCCACCGTGTTCTTCCTCCATTCTCCCAACCAATCTCGTTCTTTCTACAGCACATCTCTTCTCCAACTTCAATTGCTCACCAAATGTTCAATATTGCTCCAAATAAAAAACTAAGCACATATTTGTCTTAGTTGAGTCAAGGCCTTTCATCCTCTCTTTTCAAAATTTCAAAAGCTCATGTTTGATGCCATGAAGAAACTCCATTGAAGGGGGAAAAAGTTCTGTTTGAAGAGCTCTTTTGCTTCTTCTCTCATTCAAGGTAAGGAAAATCAAAGAAAATCCAAGTTTCCTTCATTTTTGTGTATAGCCGAAAATTCACCCCTTAATGGTGCCTTTTTCTTGCTCTATTCTTATCTTAATTCAATCTTCAAAGGACTAGGAGGAGTCCTATCTTGCTACTTATACAAGTTCCCTTTCAAATTCCAAAGGTAAACATCAATTTTAGTGTTTTAAGGACACTTATGTAACCTAGGGTTTATTATGAGTTTAAGTATTAAACGTAATGCTCATTACCCTTATATGTGTATTGGTTAGAAGATTGACAAGTGATAAAAGCTCCTTGCCGATTTTCAACCAAGAAAGAACCAGAGAAAACATGTGGGAAAGCTTGGAAAACAAAGAGGTAAATGACCTCTCTTAATGTAGTTTATGTACTAGGAAATTGAGCTATATTTGCTTAAAAATTAACCTAAAGAGCCAATGGGAAATGAGATAGAAAACTATCCACAAGGTGGACTAAAAGGACATGGGAGCATTATTGTATGTAATTGCATGTCAAAGGCATTATTTATGTGGAAATTCAGTGTTTAAGGTTTATGCAATTTAAGGGCCTAAGAGCCATGTTATTTAAGGGCCTAAGTGCCAAGCAATTTAATTTTATGCACTATATAGTGATGTAGTGTAAATTTGGTGAAGTTTGTGTGTGAGAAAGTTCTTGGTGGATTTTAGGTGTTCTAGAATGAAATAAGGTAAAAACCTAAGTGTTTGGATGTGAGAATATACAAGAGAAGCTATGGCAAAATTTGGAAAATGTGTAAGAAGTTCTAAGTGTTTTAAATAAGTTTTGGTGAACTAGGAAGTGTTAAAGGTGAACAAATGTTTTACTAAGGAAGAAAACATGTATTAAGGTGATTTAGAGTGATGCAAGGATTTAGGTATTATCTTGGAAGTTCTAGGAATTCAATGTGTGTTTTTGAGAATGTATTTAAGTCTTGGAGAAGTTTGTTTAAGGTTTAGGAATGTTGATGTACAAGGAAGAAGTGATGTTTAGGTAAGATGTGAAAAAGGAGATTTAGTTAGTAAGAAAAGAAGTTTGAGAGATGATGTTAAGGTGTAGAGGAAACACCTTGGTGTAGTGGTCATTATTGGTGAAATACCACTTAGAAATCTTAAGGAGGAAACATTCCAAGTGCTAAGAATTTTGTAAGAAATTTGTGAATGATAAGATGGTTTTGGTGTGTGATTTAAAGAGTTTAGTACATGGCTAAAGATGTGTTGAAGTGCCCAAATGAGGTTAGGACATATTAGGATATGAGGTGAAGTTTGGAGTTAAATGGGCAATGGAAAATAAAGGTCTGGGGCAGACCGACCTTGCGACCGAACTTGCCAAGGTCGGTCGAGCCCAGTTTACCCTGCGAGAATTGGTTTCTGGAATGGACCGACCTTGGGGACCGGACTCGCAAGGTCGGTCGGGCTTGTATTTTGTGTACGGATTAAGTTTCTGGAATCGACCGAACATGGGACCGGACTTGGCAAGTTCGGTCGGGCCTGAATTTTCAAAGGGAAGAAACTCTCGGGAATGGACCGAACATGCGACCGAACTTACAAGGTCGGTCGGAGTAGAAATTTTGACGGTAATGTGTTCTAGAATGGACCGACCTTGTGCAAGGTCGGTCGGTAAGGTCGGTCGGACCAAAAACATTGTTTAAGGTTATAAAATGATATGTAATGATGGGGATTGATTAGTAATGATGTTATAAGGTTGTTAAAGACATGTTAGGTGAGTTATAATGACAATTTGGTGAGGGAAAATTGTATCAAAATGTAAAAGTAAAACAAGTTAAAATGTAAAGTTATGTAACTAAGTTAACGGGGAGAAGTTATAAGCATTAGACATTAAATAATCATGCTACCCCGATGTTAATAAAAGTACATGTAATGTTATCAGTTGTTCGAGAATTGCTCGAGGAACATAAGTGGACGTGGTAAAGTGGACTCCGGTGACAGGTATGGTTTTCTTGCAACCTGTGTCCTATCGGATTACACCGGCTTGTATGCCAATGTGTTTTTCTGTATGTTTGCCACGTTGTAAGATTAAACATGTAATGAGTTTACAGTAATTCATTTATGTGGCGTGTTCAACTCCGATACCATTTAACCTCAGAAGTGTTAACCTTAGTTAACTGAGTCTAGGATCACATGAGAGTTCGGTATTCGGAGTAAACGACCCGAACTATGGGACGTTCTAACCACGGCTATGCGTGTGTTATTTGTGTGATATGAGTATGTGAATGTAGGGATCTCCCTTGTGTGTTTAACCCAGTCGTAATACTGTATGGTGTGTAGATGTGATAGACTCCATAGTGGGGTTCCAACTAATATCTAAAAGTATGTATGTACTAACAGTGGTGAGGAATCCGGTTTGGCCGGTCGCGCGTTGTTTGGGAGAGGGTATCCTTCTTAGCCTTACCCTTCTCTTTGTTATGGCTGTTTCCCTCATGGGTTATGATCTCCCATTAGCTTATTCCAAAGCTTAGCTATTCTGACTTAAGATCGGTTTAGGGGGAAACATGTGTTTGTGTGGTGTGTTCGGGCCTCCAAACCCGAACCATCTTAACTTAAGTTACTCGTCCGACTATTAGGACGGTAATGAGTGTTGTTGTTGTTGTATAACGAGCTTACCATGAGGGTGACACCATTCTCTAGGCTCACCAGTGAATTAACTATGTTTGGGTCGGTTCCTAAGAGGACCGTTCCCGTTATGTTATGTGATGTTGTTGTAATGCAATTCCTATTGCGATGTTATCATGTGCACGTCGGAACGTGAAAAGTGTTGTTATGTTTTGTTATGTGAGGAATGTTATATGTTGTAAGATATGGAGTGGGTGGATCATGGAAATGAATCCCAGCTGCGATAAGAGGCGTTTAAGGGTAACCCGATTTAAGGGTAAGTGTCGTCTATTAAGGAAGTAGCTCCATTAGAGGAGGAACACTCTAGGGATAATGAATACCATGAGTGACTTATCAAGTAAGGATGTATTATCCGTTTGTTGAGCCATTGAGGCGAAATGTTATGTGTGTGTGTTTACAGTTACATGCATGATTCAAATATAATCAATCGCATGCTAAGACGACAATTAGTTGTGCGTGGCCCGGTAGCATGTGGGCTGCGGGATTACCATACCAGCAAAGGTGCTGAGCCCCTTGGGGGCCACCCTTTCTCTTCTTTTCCTATTTCAGGTACAAGAGCTGGAAGCCGTTCGAGAGTAGGACGGGGGGTAGTCGTTGTACATGGGAAATCATTTAAGTTGTATATATACAGTAGGTGTAGTAAGACCGAAATGTTATCGGCATCAATTTGTAAATACTCGGTACAGTTGGAAGGCTTATGTATGTTGGTTGTTGATTATGAAAAGGTATAGTAATGTACAGTTGCTCGGGAAATCTAGTCCATCAGACCGGTACAATGTAAATGTAATAGCCTTGTTAGCCACGTGGGTGGTTAACGGTGTGTAACACCAACGAGTTAAGTTATGTGAAGTAGAGTACTTTCCGCTGCAGAGTGTTGTTACGTGTATGTCGTTGGATGGGGTGTTACAAGAATGGTGAGGAAGATAATGGGAGAGAAACAAATAAGAAGGAGATAAGAGGGTCTGAAGATCCTAAATTTCCTCATGGGTTTGAAAAGATTATAGAACGACGTGAGGAGATTGAAAAACATAAAGTCTATCAATCTTTTGATTGGGCAGGAGCAGTAACAAATTTCCAAGATCAGAATAACAAGAAACAGAAAGTGAGTAAAGAGATTGTTTTTGATCAAAATTTGTGTATTACTCAGTTGGTGACAAGAGAGAATATCAGGGAGCATGATCTCACAGATAATTTCGTGTTAGAAGCAAAAGAAGATAATCAAGAGAAAAAAAGGAGGACAAAAATCAAACCCACAGATAAAGAAAAACACATATGTTCCAAATAGGTTCTTTTTCAAAGTTTAAGAAATCAGGAGGGAGAAAGAAACAAAAAAGAGGTAACTCTAAAGCTCAGTCTCTAGTTAACTTGTCTAAGTGCTAAAATAAGGAAATAAAGGACTCTAAAGGTAAGGGTAAGCTTCTAGATTAGGCAGACCTTGCATCTGTGCAAGGTTGCCAGGAAAAATGAGCTGCATCAACTCGAATTGTTGAGGTTTGGGTCACCCTGAGACAATAGCTTGAGTTAGATGTCTTTTGAAAAAATTGAATCCAGAGTTGGTATTCATTATGGAGACCTACAGATCTTCATCTCAGATGGATCTGTTACTGAATAAATTCAAAGGTTATCAAGGCATAGTAGTACAGAGTAAAGGTAGAAGTGATGGTTTATTTTTGATGTGGAAAATTGATATTGATGTTAAGGTGTGCAATTTCTCTGATCATCGCATTGCAACTGATGTCAGATTCTGAGGGGGGATTAGTTTAATTTTACTGGGCTCTACGGCTGGGCAAACTGGAGTCAAAACACATGTCTTGGAAATTGATGAGAAATATCAGAAATCTCACTACTAAACCCTAGGTCTTAGTAGGATATTTTAATCAGATCCGGTTTAATGAAGAGAAAAAGGGAGGTAACTTCTGACAGGAAAACCACTTAATCCCTTTTATAGAAGTAGTAAATGAGTGTAATCTCATTGAAATAGGCTTCTTTGGTGAGGCTTACCTTACACTATGTTATAACCCAAAATTCGTTACAATTTTATTTCATGCAACGTTGCCTTATGTTGTGATATTTCATTACTCAGGACAAGGAAGTCCATTCTAATTAAGTTGGGGACGAGGAAGTCTTTTTCCTTTCTCATTTGACTTTTCTGGTGAGAACCCATTATTATTCCTTATTAAATTATCCTTAATTGCTTCTCTAACCACGTTCCTCACCACGCTCTCATTTTCTAATTCCCCGATCAGTTCAACTGCTGAGACGCTCTCTCTCTCTGTCCTCTCTCTGTTCTCTCTCTCTTGTTATTCAGAGCATTTCTCCTCTCCTGTGTTGTGTTACTGATCCGTTCGTTGTGCTGTGCTGTTGGAGGGTTCTGCATCTGCTTCGTCTTCTCCTCTGCGATCAGTTTTGCGAATTGTATATGGATTATACAATTCAGTTTCAGTTTGAGGTTTTAGGTTTTGAGAACTCCCCCTTTCTAATTGTGCCTCTGCAATCTAATTGTGATTCAGCGTTGGCCCTTGCGTTTCTATCAATCCTCTTCTGCGATTGGCTTCGTCTGAGGTTTTCGTCTCAGAATTCAGGTGAGGGTGTGTGCAGTTTTAGATTGCAATTCCGGTTTCAGGGTTTGAGTTTCCGTTCTGAATTGGTTTTGTCCTGCGTTTGTGGTTGTTCAGAATTCTGGAATCTCCTTTGGTCTGTCTTGCTGTGACGGTGTAGTCGATTGCTCTGTTTCGGATTCGGGATTCTCTGCTGTTCAGACCGTGTTTCGTCTCTGCTGTAATTGGGGTAGGTGGCTTTCGGATTCGATCCGTGTGTTCAGCCTTGGGGAGTTCGGATTCTGCAAATTAATTCAATGATTGCCTTGTGTTTGTGTGTGATTTGTGCATGTTTTAATGCCATTCCATTGGATTAAACCCCCAAGGTTGTTTTGTAAATGCGTGTGTTGATTTGAGTTGGTTTTGTGCCTCTGTTCGTGTTGAATTCGCTTCTGTCTTCTGAGTTTTTCGGCATGTCCGAACTTCCGTCCGACCTTGGACGTTCGGACATGCCCTTCTGCGCTTAAACTTTCTGAAGTTTTCGCTGTGTCCGAACTTCTGTCCGAGCTTTGAAGTTCGGACACAGCCTTCTGCATTCCCTGATTTTGGCTTCGACTTGTGTCCGAACATTGATGTCCGGACACAAGTTCGGACTCTACACGTTCTGGTTTCCGAAGATCGTCCGAACATCCGTCCGAACTTGGATGTTCGGACACCTCTGTCTCCTCTACTGTTTTAAAGTTCGACCTGTGTCCGAACTTCGTAGTTCGGACACATGTTCGGACATCTGTCTGATTTCGACTTCTGAGTCTCGACTTGTGTCCGAACATTGATGTCCGGACACAAGTTCGGACATGCCTCTGTTTTGACAATAACTTGCTCGTTTGAGCTCCGTTTTGACTCCGTTTGCGGGGTTGGATTCCCCTTCTGATTTCCAAGCCATCTATGTGCTTTCTGGTGCCTTTGGTGCACATATGCTTATCTGTATTTAAGCTTCTGTTTTGGGACCTAGTTATCTCTGTGTCTGAGCCTTTGGATGGCTGGTTTCGCTGTCTCGTAGCGCGCTATGTAGGATCCTTCTGTTCACGGGTGATGTTCCCGTTCTGTTCACGGGTGTTTACACCTGTTCTGTTTACGAGTGAGGTTTCCTCGTTCTGTTCACGAGCTGGTTGCTCGTTCTGTCTGTATGCTGTGATCGCTAGTGTCCCACTCTGTTTTCTGCTTCTGTTTGCTTCTGCTCTGTTTAGTCCCTTAATGAATGGACTTCTGTTTCTGATTTCTGACATGTTTATGGATTCTTTGACTCCTTCTGATTTGTTAACATTCTGTAAAATGTTTTGAGCATGCTGGTTGATGAAGTTGGTCATCTACTGGGCATAGTTGTGTGCTCATTCCCCTACTTTATCTAACATTGCAGATTGATCAGCGAGGGTCACTTTGCAGCTCTGGAGTTTAGTTCATTTTGATATTGATTCGTTTGAGACTTTGTATTTGAATTTGAGCCTTTGGGCCTCTTCTGTTAGCTTTTGCTATGATTCGTTTTGGTGGGTTCTGTAATACTTTTGGGATGTTACGACATCATTTGTTTATACTTTATTTAAGTATTTCGTTTGGGCCTTATTTGTTTATCTGTTAAGTTTGCTTATTAGAGTCTTGCGTTATTATGTAATAATACGCGGCGTGTAATACCCCTAACTCCTAGGCCAGTGTTTGGGGGTGTTACACACTAACTGTCAAAACAGATGAAAATGTCTCTATGAGTAGGTTAGACAAAGTTTTATGTAGTATAGACAGTTTGCAATTATTTCCTGCTATTTCAGTTGAGCATCTGCAAAGGGGTTTATCAGATCATAATCCTCTCCTGATCAGGTCATTTGGTATCTTTAATAAACCTTCGAGGATTTTCAGATTTGAGAACTTATGGGCTAATGAGAAAAATGTTTAGAGATTATAAAGGAGGTGTAGGGAACACATCAGTGTGGTGTTTAGAGTAAATTGAGTATCTATGCTTAGAAACTTTCTAGTTGGAAAGGTTGGTCCCTGGACAAGATCAAGTGGAAAATTAAGAAAAAAGGAGAGTATCTCAGCATGATAGACAATTCTCTGTATACTGTAGGCATGGTCACTAACAGGAAAAAACCTTGCTTGAAATTGATGATCTGCTTTATAAAGTGAAAATGTGGTGGTAGCAGAGATCTAAAATTGGTTGGCTTAAAGGAGGAGACAAGAACACGAAGTTCTTTCATTCTAAAGCCTCTGCTAGAAACTAGAATAACAAGATTATTGGGTTGTTAGACAAGAACCAGAAGATGGTGTATTCGTGAGAGGGGATTGAGGAGATATTAAGAAAGCATTTTTTTATATCTTTCAAACTATTAATCGCATTATTGATGTCTCTTTCTCTTAGGCTGTTCAAGGCAAACTGAAAGCTGAGTACATTACAGATCTTCAGAAGCCTTATAATAGAGTAGAAATTCTCAATGCAGTGAAACAATTAGAATTAGATAAGTCACCAGGACCAGATGGTTTTAATGGGCACTTCTACAAATCTTTCTGGCAAGTGATAGAAAATCAGGTCATCACAACAGTGTTATACATCTTGTAAGGTACACCAATGCCTCACTCTCTTAATCAATACTTATCACTCTTATTCCTAAGTTAAAGGTGCAGTTAGCATTAGTGACTTTCGTCCTATAGCTCTCTGTAAGTTTTTATATAAGATTGTGTCTAAAGTTTTAGCTAACAGAGAAGAAAAGTCATTCTCCCTCTCATTATCTCTCCTGCTCAGTCTGGTTTTGTTAAGGGAAGGAATATAACAGACAATGTTATTATTGTAGGGGAGATTCAACACTTTCTGTCTAAGAGTAATGCAAAAAGAGGGTTTTTTGCTCTAAAAACTGACCCAAGCAAGGCATACGACAGGTTAGAGTGGAAAATCATCTAAAATTCTTCTTAAGATGGGTTTTCCTAAAAACTGGATGGATCCAGTTATGCAACACATCTCTTCAGTTGAATGCACTATATTAATTAATGGCTCTCCTTGTAAACTCTTTAAACCTACCAGAGGGACTCGTTAGGGAGACCCCTTATCTCCTTTCATATTCATTCTAGTTCAAGAGGCTCTATCTAGTGCTATTAACAAGGCTAAAAGTGCAGGTCTTCCGTCTGGTATTAAGCTAGCCAAAAACTGCCCCCAATTTCTCTCCTTGCTTTTGCTGATGACATTCTTTTGGAGGTTGTGCTAGTGTGGAAAATGCCTCAGTTCTCATGGATATCATTCAAATATATATTCCTCTTCTGGGCAAGTTATTAATCTATCTAAGTTAGACATTGTTTACAATAAGAGTCTTGGTATCAGAATTAAAAGCAAATCAGTGAGGTTTTTGGAGTGACAGAAACTCCTTCTTTTGGAAGTATTTAGGTCTCCCTACCTCTATTGGGAGAAATGAAACATTACATTTTAAGTTTCTCTTGAAAGATATTAAAAAAAGTGTTATGTCTTGGGCTAATCCTATGTCTCAAGTAGCCAGATCAGTGATGATTTCTAGCGTTCTACAATCAATTCCAACTTACACTTTGTCTCTGTTCAGACTTCCTAAAGATACCATTTTGAAAATAAATTCAATTTTCTCTTATTTTTGGGGGGAGGGGGAAAGACAAGAGGAGTATACAATGGATCAAGTGGGGGATAGTGGGTAAAGATAAAACAGAAGGAGGGGTGGGATTTAGATCGATTTCTAGCTTTAATCTAGCACTTCTAGGTAAACAAATATGGAACATCCTATCTAAACCTGATTCTTTTCTGGTTAAAATTCTAAAAGGGATTTTCTTTCCTCAAAGCTCTGTCTTGGAAGCAAGAGTGGTTGTAAGGCCAGTCCAATTTGGTCTTCCCTCTTTTCCTCTATTCCCTTAATTAAAAGAGGTGCTAGAAGGAGAATCGGACCAGGCAGGAATTCTCTCATTTGGTCTTCTCCTTGGATTCCTAGACCTAACTCCTTTTTGCCAGTTACTCCAGCCCCTTCAGAGCCTAACAACAACAAAGTCTGCTCTCTGATTGGCACAAACACTAATCTCTGGAACAGGGATCTTATTAATCAGAAATTTCTCCCTATTGATGCTAGTCTTATTCTTAGTATTCTTACTGATAGAATTGAAGATGATTCCTGGTTGTGGCATCATTCTACTCACGGTTCCTTCTCTGTTAGTTCTGCATACAAGAGTAGTCAAGAGTGGGTTTACTCTCTTACTGCTTCAGGAAGTTACATATCTGATAATGCTAAACTCATCTCTAGCATTAAAGCTTCTTCCTACAGCCCTCGGGTCAAGCTTTTCTTCTAAAAATCCAAAATGACATTGTCCCTTGTGTAGCTAGTATAGCTAGAAGAATTGGAGGCTCCCCAAAGTGTCTTTTTTGTGGTCTAATTGATATAGTGGCCCACACTATCTTTGAGTGTGCCATGGTTAGAGACTACTGGAGTAATCTGATCAACATTAGTGAGATTGCAACTGATGAAGATTAGAGAGCTCAACTGTGGATCCTAGATTCTGCTAGAAAGTGGGAAAGAATAAATTATGCAATGTGGCTAACAGAATGTGGGCTTTATATGATGCTAAGAACTTTGCGAGAGACATAATCCTGAAGCCTCCGGGATAGCGTTAGTGGAAAGCAATCATGCTTTTACTGAAAACTATCAAAGGATAGCCTTGAACAGCAGAGAGAACCTCATAAGAGTATTAATGATTGGGTTCCCCTATGCAAGACAACATCAAATTATATTGGTCTACTTACAGATGTAAAGGAAGAACAAGAATCTTGGCTGGCATGTAGAGAAATGGGAAGGGTGAGCCTATCATGATTTGTAACAAATTGCACCACAATCGCGTGCCCCACCAGAATGATGAAGTTGAAGCTATGAACTTTGGGATGAAATGAGCATACGAGAAAGGCTATAAGAAGGTGGAGATCCAAGTCAGAAAGGAGGAAAATAAAAAAGCCATTCAAAGGGTGATAGATGGGAGTGAAATAGAGTACTATAATCAGATGAATGCTATGTCTTCTCTTTTTGAAAGCGTAGTAGTACTTTAGACCTTAATCATTGTAATTTGTCTTTAAGCCTTTGTTTTAAGTTGCTTAGTTATTCTTCACACTTTAAAATGTGGGTAGATGAAAACATTCCTATCAATATAGACTATTATAAAACCCCAACCATAAAACTCCTTGCTTAATAGTTAGTCACAACGAAAAACATACATAACTCTAACTTAATTGATGGGTGTTACACGCCGTTAGCCACCCACGTGGCTAACAAGGCTAATACTTACTGTGAAGGGTGATTTTTTCGGTATGTGGGGGGGTCTGTCTAAATGATTCTTGACAGAAAAGCGAGAAGAGATCCTAAAATGTATTCTGTGGAGGGTGAAAACCGTTAATCTGGCATCCCTCAAATACCTACTAAATCGTCCGTCTTTCCCAGAAAGCATAAAGGGAAAGTGCAAGTGTGCACTACGCCCGCTCTCGATGGGCTCCACGCGGACTTATGCCATAAGGGCAAAAATTGACTAGAGTCGCCACCTAGTTTGACCTATGATAACTAGGAAGGAAGATCGGATTCTCAGAACCATTGATTGACTCTGAGATTGTTGTCTATAGATAGGACTTATCTGGTCATTTTAGAGATTCTGTTGTGGGTTTGCACTGGGTTACACCCCTCGGAAGTGGCAATGACCACAACTTTGGATTGGTGCCCGGGGAAACCTCGGTCTTCAATTGTCTGGATTGCTTTCTTTCAAAACCATTTTAGAGAGATTCATTTCAAAGCCAAGGATAGGAAAGGAAGAGAGAATGAGAGTGTTTAAGGGGAGCTTTTCTGCCAAGTTAGCGCCAAGAAGAGGAATTGGTGAATTCGGATGAGTATAGAATAAAGATTTAGGAAAAGTCTGAGGTTGAGTGAATTAGGCAAGACTAGGAGTCTAATGGTTTGAAGTTTGTGGGAGCCGAAGAAGGTTTGGGTATTTGAGAGGTATGAAGAATACCTTAGAGTGGGAAAATGGTCTTTTTATTGGAACGGGGTCGCACCCTAGATGGGCTGCATACGTACTCAACTCCCTGTTGAGATCAGACCTTACGTAGTTCAGGATTTTTAGGGTTTTTAGAGATTTTTGAGATGTTTGAAGTTTCAAAAAGTTTCGGGTTTGAAAGGTTAGCCTGTGAGACGTTGGGGTCCATAAGACATTTAGGATGTTCATGTAGTGGGAGGAATGAGATGTCAAGGTCTATGAGACGCTCGGGTCTGTGAAACGATTGAATCTTAAAATGGTGGAGAGATTGAGGTGTTTGAGTCTGTGGGGCGCTCGGGCCTGTGAGACTTTAAGAAGTTTGGGTTGGAATTTTAAGGATGATTTGAGTTTGAGGTGATTTGGAGTTTTGAAGATTATTTGAGTAAGTGAGGCATTTAGAATTTGGGGAAGATCCTGGGTTTTTTAGGTTCGAGGTTTGAAAATGGTTAAGGAAAATTATTTTGTTGTGAAAAGGGCGGATGATCCCAAGGGATCACCCTATGTACCCCCTCGAGCGCGACACTTAATGAATGGTAAGTGTCGAGACTCGAAAGATAGGGCAATGAATTTATGTTGAAAAATAGGATTTAGAGAGACACCATGAATGAGATGCTCTCGGTCAAACCCTAATAACGTCTCTAACTCCCGGGTTTTAAAACATTAAAAACTGAAAATACTGAAATCGAGTGGAAGAGAATTAGACGATTCTAAAATCTTGGCTGCAGCTAGGAAGGTCGTTGCTTCCCTAGCACCCTGGCTTGTAAAAATCTAGGCTGCAATTAGGGGAGGTTTGTCACCCTAATGCCCCGCCTAAAGAGATCCAAACTACGACAAGGGAGATTACGACCTCAATGCCCCGCCTCGGATTTTTATTTTGGAAGAGAGACAAACAATGTCTAACTAGGAAGAAACGTTCTTGAAGGTGTTAGACATCCCATGTTCACCAAAAATGGTTTAGTTTTTACTTGAAAACTAAGTTAAAAAACTTTTAAAATTGTTCAGAATTCTCTGTAAAGAAACGCTGATTTTGACAAATGTTTTAGGAGAAAACTTTTTGTATATGTGAGAAGAACTTTCTGCATTTTGAGAAGAGTTTTCTATGATGTGAGAAGAGTTTTTCCTTTAAATTCCACAAAATAGTTTCTTTGAAATCTAAGAAAACTTGATGAAATTTGAATGAGATGAATGTTTGAAATTTGAAAAAAGAGATTTTTGGTTTGGATTAGATGAATTGAATCTGAATTGAATGGAATTGTATCGAATTGAATTGGACTAAATTGAAATGAGTTAAGCTTGAATTAGGTTGAATTGAATTCAGGTTGGGGTTGGAAAATGAGTCGGGTCAAAGTTAGTCCGGGTCAAAGTCGGATTGGGTCAAAGTTGAGGTTGGTCAAAGTTAGACCGAGTCAAAGTTGGGATGGGTCAAAGTCAAAAGTCAAAGTTCAATTCAATGTCAAGGGTCAAAGTCAGGGGTCAAAGTTGGAGGTCAAAATTGGACCGGATTGGACTTTTGGGCCGATTGTGATTTAGGCCTTAGGGTGATTAGGCTGTTGGTTGAATTGGGCTTTTAGGTTGATTGGAATTTGGGCCTTAGGGGATTGGGTTGTGGGCCAAAGTAGGCTTTTGGGCCTTGGGGTGATTGGGTTATGGGCCGAATTGAACTTTTGGGCCTTGAAAGTGAGTTTTTGATTTTGAGCCTTGAATTTGGATTTTGGGCCAATTTGAACCTAACTCAAATTTTGAGACTTATTTGGACTCTGGGCCTAATTTAAGCCTTACTTGTGGGTTGAGTTTGGACATTGAAAATTGGGCCACATTTGAGCCTTTTTTGGACCTTGGAAAAACGGGCCACATTTGGACCTTGTTTGGACCGAAGATGAAATTGAATTTTGAACTGGATTTGGAATTAAATTTATTCTTCTTTTTCTTTTTTTTTGTAAAGTTGTTAATGAAATTAGGGATGGTTTGGGATAGGCTTTAAGAGTTTGGAAGGTATTGTTCCCCACAAAGTATATCAGAAATAAGCTAGCTGAGAGGTACCTTCAAAGGCTTTTGTAGAGATCCTCCAAGTTTAGAAGGTATTGTTCCCCACAAAGCAAATCAGAAATAAGCTAGCTGTGGGTACCTTCCAAGACTTGAATATAATAAATGGGTGACCTATAGAGGGCTGTCTAGGGCTTAATAAATACAAGAGCTGAAATAAATAAATGGATACGATGAAAGAGAGACAAAACATTACATACATGATGAATTAAACAATAATCAAAATGAAAAGTAAATCAAATCGATGAATGAAGAAATGACATAACAAAACTGGCCAAGTTGATGGGATCTCCTGCATTCTAAAACTTCTAATGCCCAAACAAAAGGTTCTGACCGAAATGGAATCAGTGACATGTACTAACCAGAACTAAAACATATTGCTATCTCAAATTCTTTCATTTCAATTTATTTACATCTAGAGATTAGAGTGATAAATCTAGCTATAAGAAGGAGAGCCAAACACTTAAAGTCTACTACTGCTAGTCCTAAAAAAAGGGAGCCTAAACTGCTAGTACGATTTATTTCTGCTTCTGGTTATTTTCTAACGGTTTCCCTATTTTGACAGACACTCACATGCATTTAGGAATTTCTTCTTGTGGATTTATACCCATTCATTTTATGAAGCCTAATTAGAAGCAAGTTGAAACTCCCAGCCAGATATACTTATTTCTCCAACGAAGCCTTTCAGCAAGATAAATCACAGACATAGACAGAGGTAGGATGTGTGCATCGATTAAACATAGACAGAGGTAAGATATTTACTCATTGCAAACAAGCATATCATTTAAACAAGCTAGGCATTCCAGTAAGATGAACCATAAAGGGTAAAAAGAACATGAACTGCATAAGTTAGAAACAGGTACCGTCAATATTTAGAAACATGATGTCTTCCTGTAGACACAAACCATAAACAAGAAAGGACAACAAGCAAATGTTTAGTTGTGATCGAATGGGCAATTTAGTATAGCATTAGGGTAAGAGCAGAAGCTAATCTGAAAAGAAGTTGAAGCCATGACTTGTTCTCGGATTGGATCTCACAAATAGCCATGTACATGTGAATCAGACCACATACAACACACAGTGAAATTTCTCAGTCTATCAAAACGACGATTAGCAAGAAGGATGGTTAGAGGGACAAATAAGAGTGATGAGAATAAGTAAATGGGCAACACAAATCACAGTGGTATTCCGAACATCTATGAGTAGTGATTCCTTCAGTGGTGTGGCCAGAGTGGTATGAGGAGAAACTGGGTTAGATATACAGAAGCTTAAGCCAAAACCAATGATACACAACCTGTGTATATTACTGGATCTGCAATATGAAAAGGCGGAGGTTGGGTTTCCGAAATCAAAAACCTCAGATTATGATGGATTACTGCGATGTTATACAAAATACTGTTTGTATCGAAAGAAAACAAGAGAAAAGACACTGATATGTCTCTCTGTTTCCCTTTTCTTCTATGAATACCAAAACAGACTAGTGGCCAGCAAGACATTGAAATTATAGAAACCAGATGAGGATTTTGAATGATGTCAACAAACTGGTATATTCGAGAATCGGTGAAATAAAACGAGATAGACTAAAAAAAACAAGTGCAAGGGAATGTCACTGGCATCAGACAAATCTAATGTAGCCCTACAATTCAAGCAATCCATCCCCCTTTTCGTCGGGTTCATCTGACGATGTATGCAGAAGTATAGTCGAAAACATGATTCATGTTCTATGCCTTCCGTAAACCCAGAGACCATATTGGTCTTGGTATTCATTCAGAATGGGCATGCCACTCAAAGGGGGGTCGAAATCCAACTAGAAGAAGAGCTTTCGAGCATACAGAGAACAAAATAGAAAGAAACAAAACAGCAAGCAGTAGCGCAGTGATGTAACTGAAACAAGTATCAAGGCTTGTGGCTTGTTCAGAAACGAACCACTTTTGAGCCCTAGAACCTACAATAGGCCGGGTACCCGTCGGGTTAGCATATAACCAGAAAAAAGAAATAAAGAAGAGGGAGAAGAGGAATACGAGCAAAACTGTAATCAAATGAAGGTGGTGAAAACGAGAAATCGATCAAAGTAAGAGAACAACGAAGAATCTGGGGGTGAACAAGAAAGTCGACACTTGCACAAGACTGGAACTCCAGCGAAGACGAAACACTCATACCCTCCTCTGTTGAGAGTTCATCGGGCGAAAGGAGAATTTTCAAGACAAATTGAAATGGAGCGGAGATAGGCAGAGCGATTTTACTTACTCTTGTGAATAAACAAACAAAAAGGGAGTTACAGCGTAAGAGTCACGGGGAAGGCTCCAATGGAGGGTGGCTCCGGGTGAAGATGATGAGCCTCGGGTGGTTTCTCTCAGGGAGCAGGTTTCTTTGTTCTGGATTTTCCAATTCTCGAGCGTCGAAAGTCTGGGAGTAAAACGTGGGTATTACCGGAGTGAAGGCCAGAAAAAAAAAACGTCCCCTCTACCGTAGAGTTTTAGGGAGTTTTATAATGTAAGGATATGGGGACATATGTCTAGCTAGGGTTTTTCTTGGGCTGCATTTACAAATCTTAAAGCAGGTTTGGACCGGCAGAAGATGCGAATAAAAAATGAAACCAAGTATAGCCACTGAGTATCGAACTCAGGCTTCTCCCTTCCTCTTACATGCATTTACCAACTATGCTAGAACACTACTTGGTATACAATGAGAAAAATAGTACTAAACCTCTAACTCAAATTTGATGAGTTCTTTTAAAACGCTACCACTTTAAATGGAAATATACAGTAAAACAAAAGAGCTTGATCTATCAAAATGAATTGTTTTCTTCGTAAGAGTCATGAAATTATGGAATATATACAATAAAATACAAAACGTATAAAAACATGAAATAAACGAAGTAACATAATGCAGTGCATGAAATACTGAAATAGTACTAGTATGATAAAAGTAAGAATACAGGTGGATATCCTAAAAATGGAAATTGAATCACATATGTACGAATAGCATTAAAAAGAAGAAAAAAATAATAACAATAAAAATGAGATGAGAGGGAATTTAATCGAATTAGCGACAAAACAAAATATACTAATATGGAATATAATAGTGAAAATATACATAAAATTATGAAAATGATTCTGAAAAAGAAGATAAAACAAACAAGTAACAAAATAGCATTGACCAAAATGAAAACGAATAGGCGAATGAATACACGAATAATACAAAACCGGCTACATGAAATAAAATGAAAATAAAACGGAAAAGGAAGTAAGTAGCAGAAAAGGATGGGTTTGAAAACGGATGCTTTGAAAATTAGTTTAAAAAAACAAAAAAAAATTGTCATAAAATGACAGTTTCATTTTGGTATGCACATGAATAAGTTTTGAAAAGAGAGGCAACGACTCTCTTATTTTATTTATTTGTATGAATTTTGCTTTTTGTGGGGTGAGAATTTTTGGTGTCTACACTTACATAATGTACTCGTTTGATGGACAAGACTCCCGAGAATTATACATTACAATTCACTTCATATCTAAACTGAGTGCAATACACTTGCATTCTAACTTGTACCGAGTCTATTACAATTCATTACCGATAATACTTTCGGTCTTACATTATTAACAACTATAAATACATAATCACGTTGAAATAAACTACCTATGGCAAGCAGCTATCCCCGTCCTACTCTCGAACGACTATCAGCTCCAATGAACTTGAAATGTAATGGATGGCCTCAAAGGGGCTCAACACCTTTGCTGGCATGGTAATCGTGTAACCCACATGCTACTGGGCCATGCACAACTAATTGTCGTCTGAGTATGTGGTTGATTTATTTAAATCATGCAAGAAATACTATAAACACACAACACATTCAACAAGTATTCAAACAATGGAATACAATAATCAAGTATAACACATTAACGTTTATTGGATCACATTACCAGGTTCTTAGGCCTTGAGGATTTTTACCTCAAAAAGTCTCATTCTTATTGGTTAACACTTATCCATTTTAATCAGTATACAACCCACTACTTATCATAACAAACTTGGTATTGATTACGATAATCAACATACACGTACATCTCAACATTCGTCACACAACAACACACTTTCAACAGAACTCCGGAAAGAGTCCCGTGAGGATTCGAACCAGGGTAAGAGTTAGCCAATTTTTATAGAGCCTAGAGAACGATTGGTCCTCATGTCGAGCTCGATACATAACACATTGTCGTTCTGTTTATTGAATGAATAACTTACTCAAGATGTGTCGGATCTAGTGGATCTAAGCACACCGTACACAGTTCCCCCTAACCCCGATCATAAGTCAAGGCAGGAGAGCCATTTATGAGGCTCGTGGGAGATTGATTTTCAAGAAGGAAAACAACCATACATGGAGAGAGTTGAATCTGATATAGATATTAACTCCCGTACATACGCGCGCGACCATACACCCGGATTTCTTACTTCCCCCAAGTTATACATTGGTTAGAAGTTCCCCCTATGGAACTTATCACATCATGTTACCTTGTAGTTATTCAAGTCCAGTTAGACACATAGGGGGAGGTAAGCATAATCACACACCAATCCACAATTAACACATGAATAGCCGTAGTTAGAACATTCCCGTAGGTTGGGACGTTTAAATCCGAATACCGATCTCATATGTGATTCTAGAGTCGGTTTGCTACAGTTTAGCACATAGTCGAGGTTAATGGTATCGGAACAAATGCATCACATAAATGAATTACTGTAAAATCATTACATGCTTTATCTTATAAGGTGATAAACATCCAGGAAATCAAATAGGCATACAAGCCGGTGTAACCCGGTAGAACACAGGTTGCAAGAAAACCATACCGTTCACCGTCGTTGTTCGTTGTCGACTCTCCTCTAGAGTCCAACTAATTGAATCCTATAACATTCATTTAATCGGGTGGTTAACTCTCTTTAATTAACCTAATTCATTTTGTACCACCCCTATAATTATAAAACAACAGCGGAAAATAAACTGTGTAACACCCCTATAATTATAAAACAACAGCGGAAAATAAACTAAAGGTGCTACAGACCATCGGGTTCCAAACACCCGGTACCAACCTCACCAATTACAACCATTACAATTAACTAAGTTACGGTCTGAACTTCGAGAAAACTTAACATAAACATAACAATAATAAAATACATTCACTCTCCATAAACATAATCCCATCCCAATCACTCATGCTCTTCGTGGCCACCTGTAAATCAATTTGTACCTGCAAGATGAAACCAAGCAGCCCACCTCGAGAGGGGTGAGTCAGTTCCCTGGAATGGAACTGGTACTATCCTCCAAAAACAAACTTATAAACATAACTCTTCAAAATGAACAGTAACTTAAAATTAAACTCTTGAAAGTAAAGCAGGGAAACAAGGCACTTTAAAATCACCAAGCCAAAGATAACAAGTTAAGGATAAAGATAAATAATAGAAAAGGTAAAGTTAGTGAAACAAAACCACACCATGTGTTAGTGGACATCCAATGCCTTAGTTAAACCCAATTCCCGTTAGGAGTAGAAAGACTCAGATAGTCACAGAGGACTAGGAATGATAAGATAGATCCAAAAACCAATAACTCAAGAGTGGAATAATTCAACTGGGAGAGATGGCCCCCACCGCCAAGTACGTCCTTTTAGGACAGGGGATATACAGCCCCTCACTGTCTACAACGTCCCTTATGGGACAGGGGATATACAGCCCCTCACTGTCTATCACGTCCCTTTTTGGGACAGGGGATATACAACCCCTCCTTGTCTATCACGTCCCTTTTTGGGACAGGGGATATACAGCCCCTCACTGTTACCATTGAAGACGCGCGCACGTCAAAACCTCAAGAACCAGCTCATGGATGAAACGATATCCAGAGTCAAAAGAAGGATTTACCAAAATTGATCTTTTCCAAATTCCCACCAGATCACTAACTACCCAGAGCAATACCAAAACACTCAGTCCTACAGAGTGCAGAAGCGTAAACCCTAAGCAGTCAATGTCTAATGGAACAACCAAATAGAAGGAACCAATCCCCAAGTGAGTTTCACATTCAAGGCTCAGTTAGTCACACAAGCTGAGTTAGTCACACAACCATTTCCTTTTAGAAATTTCTCTTAAGCTCAGTTAGTGTTTTCCAAAACATTCCACAAGTCAACCAGCAAAAATATCGGAGTACGAGAAATCGTACCTGGTCAACGTTGTAGCAGTTCTAGTAAACTCGTGCAATCATTCAACAATTCTCTGAGGAACATTGAAGATAACTTACTATCAATAACCTGTACCCTAAGTAAAACTTAAATAAATTCCTCTCTCTTATTTCCAAATCTCAATTATCTTATAAGCCCTTGCTTAAATGTTATGTATAACCTTTGACTTATTTTAGAAGGTTGTATAGCCCAAGGTTGTAGGATCAAGGAATGTACTTTATTAACACCTGCTAACTGTCACTCCTATCCACTTTATTCATATCTAACCACATTCCTCACATTCAAGACTTTTGAGACCTCTATATCATAAATGTGTTTATATTATATAATTAAATCTAAGAATTTCAATAATAATCTTAAGCTCAATACCTTTATTCTTAATTTAGAATAAACATTGTATTATGACCTACGATGGACTCATCCCAGAATACTATACTACTATCTCACAATGTAAAGATTATGTATTCAAACAATATCTACTAGATAACCCATTATGATTAAGTCTTTCCCTTAACTTAATTAAGATCTACATCTTGTATATTGAAATCGTAGTGTTGTAGACGCGTTTTATTATAACTTAATTGAACTGCTAAACTCAATTATCTCATCTTTAGTTCAGAATGACTTTTAATTACAACCATCTAATAAACTTGTCATAAGATGTTAAATAGCTTCTCATCCTGAATAACTATACTATAGTTAACTTAGATTTAACGAATTAATCTTACATTTAGTATTCACAAGGTATATTATATGTTTTATTATTACCTATACAATAAGGTGTTTAATATAACCTTCTATGTATCCTTACTTACATTTAATTTCCTAAATGTTTTATTTTTACACACATTCTCTCTATAGACTATGCATAATCCTTTGTGCTAAACTTCATTAAACTTAAGCCTTAAACCTTCCTATAAATTCTCACCACTAAATACCTCACTTAATTGTAAACTCACATCCTGAATATTGGTAATAAATGTATTTTATATGGCTTAACTAATTCTAAGAAACTTAAGGATAATTATTTAGATATATTTCCAAATCATCGTTTAATATAGATTATATCATAATCCTTTTAATGATTCTATCTTAAAACATTAAGTTATATTTCAATACCATAAATGTTAAGAAATGATAAAATCTAGACTTACTAATCCACCTCACATTTAGATGTAAAAGTATTTTACTTATTTTATTATGGTTTGTATATTAAGAACATCTAGATGTAAACGTAGTACATTTGTTTATCATTAATTATAGAATAAGATCTATTTGTACAACATTTTATGAAATCACAATTTTTCCTAAGTTTTAACTTATTAATTACTTAATCCCAATTTAAGATTTACATCCTGGTCATCGACAAATAATACCATACACATATTTTAATATGGTTATATATAAACCTTGGGAATTCAAAGGTAACTCTTAAGCCTAATACATAACTATAATTTAATACCACCCCATATAATATTCTTCTATTAATATTATGTAGAGGTTTAGTTTAACCTATTAATTCCTTCGTTTATTTCCTATAAGGTATCTAATTTTATTATGTTAAATGTATATATTATATATACTAGGATTTGTTCAAAATATTATTTATGTAGTTTTATTGTATTTAATTATGTTTAATAACTTTTAGGCATAACACAACCGACATATGGTTTATAAAATAAAGTGTTCCTTTTATTTATTTAATATATATAAGTATACCCGTATTAGAAATTAACTAAGACATTCCCTATGTAACTTATTATATTTAAACTATCTTATTACTACAACCTTAAACTATATTCCAAGTATATTTCATAAAGTATTTCTTTTACTATATCTTAGGATTCTAGCTCTTATAATATTTAGTTATTATAAGTGTTAATTTAATTAGTTCCTTGTTTTACTCTAAGTTACTACTTTATTCCCCTTTTATAAACGCGTAAAAATATATATATTTATTCCTTAGTTTAATTAAAAATATTAACTCCCATATAATATAGTAAATAAATGTAGGATAATTAAATTCCTTAATTTATATAAGTTTCTACTTAAGTAAGTATATATACATATATGTAAATAATTTCACTTCTCTTAAAAGCTAATACCAAAACATTTATAAACTTACTGTTATAAAATGTTAATTTAGTTTCCCTTATTTTCCCCAGCTTAAAAGTTAATTAACAAACCATACTTTAATTTTTGGTTACATTAAAAACCTTATATTATAGGTTATTCTTATGAAAAACTCATAAACACAATTTTTAAAACCTTTTACCATTGCCCAAAAATTCCCAAATTTAATATACAGTAACTATAACATTTTAGACATATTATAAAATTTTTATTTCATAAAAATATCTTTTTAATTTAGCCAAATAATTCCAGAAAACCCGTAACTTGCAAAAATCATAACTTATGTTTAAAAACTCCAAAACCATAATAATTTACATCAAAATAAACTAGATTAAATAAGGAATCTATGGTTAAAATTTCAAGTCAAAACACATTCGGGAAGGTATTTAAATTAACTCAACAAGTTAGGGCTATTTACTGAAATTTATAGAAACTTATAACATTTTTTAATTACCCGATCTAATCTCGGCCGTCCAATCTTTTAAAACGAGATCGGACGGCCCCTGAACTCCCAGTTCATCAGCGAAACCATAAGCCATGTCGAGTACTAAATCTCAAATATCTCCTAATCTACAGAACGAAATCGAGTGATTCTTGTTTCTATGGTTTCAAAATCGAATTTCGGTTCTAATGATGCTAATTTCCCCAATTATAATGCAGTATTCATCGGGTTTCGATTTCTGTTTCGAAACTAGGGTTCTTAATAGTTACAGAATTCAATTCGAACACAAATCTGACAAATTCTCCTAATCTAACACGTAATTGATTAAATTGAGACATAGGTTAGGCCGGTAACAGGATTTCGAATGCCAATAACGGAGCAATTGATCGGAAACTTACCGGAGTTGTGCGAATTGAGTGAATTCAAATTCAAAAATCTGGAAAAATTCGAACTTTGAGCAGTTTGTGAGGCCAACTTTGAGGATCTATAACTAGCAGTACAAATCGAGTTAGGCTATGTGTAAGGGCTCAATCGAAAGAGCAAACTTAGATCTACATATTGATAACAAGAGCTAATCCTAACTCGCAACATACAGAAAGAAATCGAAGCTAGAAGTTGCGAGTTTACCTTGCGTTTTCTGGGAAGAAAACTGTGATTTTATGTGATGGTGAAACCGAGACTTTAGACACCTTGTTCTTCCAATCGGTTGAGAATTGGCTTAGGCCATAAACATGAAAGTTTTAGAGTAATTAGAGCTCTTCAAAACGAGCTAAAGAACATGAAATTTGGATGAGAAACGAAGAAGTTAGGGCTAGTCGAAGTTACCTGATTCGAAGGGAAAAACTGGAATTGCAGTTTCGGTTTTTGCAGGGTGGCTACTTTGACTCTGATTTCCGGTTAATTTAGAACGAGTTAGGGTTTGTGTGAGTTATGGTTGTTTAGAGGGAATGTAGAAAAGACAACAAAGAAGACGACACTAAAAAATTCCTTAAGATGAGAAAGTTATGAAGGTCACAAGATAGGGCAAAACCTGATTTTCTGTTCCAAAAATCCAGCAGATAAAACGACTAAGTGTTCTGGGGCGCGATTCCTGAGACGCACTGACTCAGCTGGGCATGGCACGTCAGCCCTTTATCAAAATTTTGGCTCTAAACTTCATTTGATCATAACTTTGGCTAGGATGATCCGTTTTTGACGTTCTTTTTATCGATCTTCATGGTTTTGCATAACCTATTTATTGGTATAGGTTTCATGGCCTAGTTTGACCATTCTCAAAAGTCAACCCTAGCAAGGCTTAAAAGGCTTTAGGGTTTCTAGAATTTTATATTGACTTTTATGTTTCAAAACAATGTTCCAACACTTCCTAAAATCTTTATAACATAGTTGGAGTGTTTATAAATTTTCCCAAGATTTATTGACTTATAAATCTTATTATTAAATTAATAATACTATGTAATATATAATAATTAAATATTTTATTGTATTATTTAGGGTTAAATAGGAGAAATCCCCTAAATAAATTTTCATAATTCCATAATATTAATATTCATAATTCCATACAATACTTTAATATTCATAATTTCTTATACTAATTTAATATTCATAATTCCATATAATAATTTAATATTCATAATTCCATATAATAATTTAATATTTAATAGTATTATTTAAGATTTAGTAAAAGAAATCCCCTAAATTAATTTAAATTAATTTAGGGGTATTTCACATTTCATCACTAATGATTCCCGTTTTATAATTACTAACTCGGTATAGTTCGAACTTAATCACACGAGTCATTTAGCTCACATTATATCTTATGCTTGTTTACACCTCTAATGACCTTTAAACATCATTAAACAAGTCCTAACAATCTTATAATAACATTACCATTCAATTCCCCATCTTAAAGTCACTTTTTAAACTCACGGTAGCATTTCTGGTGTGGTCCGGGACCTTGTCCGGGTCCTAAGTCCCGGACCATCACTAGAACAAACTTTCGGGTGAAAAAATGAAGTGATCCTGGACTTTGTACTTACCCCAAGTCCCGGACCAATACTGGAGTGTAGTTTCGGTTAAAATATTGAGGTGGTTCGGGACTTTAACCTCCTCCTAGGTCCTGGACCAATGTTATAAGGCAACTCTCGGTTGATTTAAAAGGCTGGTCCGGGACTTTATACAGCCCCTAGGTCCTGGACCCTGCTATGCACTTATCAATTTTGACATTTTCAATTTTTGTTCTAACATCATTTCTTTACCTAATCCTTCCTCAATCTTTCCACATGTATTCTAGCATGTTTTAACACTAATATAACACTTTAAACTTTCTAAATCTTTTAACTAAACTCATCACTTAAACTTGATTAAATTACACAATTTCCCACTCTTATTTCTTAAACTAGCAACTTAGTTTCTTTAGGTACCAATGTGTAGATTTTGCTCACCATCATTACTAAGGTCTCACAACTAATGCATCCCTAGTATGCAACCAACACTATTACCACTCCAAGTTTGATTAACCTACATCATTTTTCTTTAAACTAGTTCCAAGGTGACTTGTTACCCAATTTGATCTCTAAAACACACCTAGTTTGATTAACCTACATGATTTTTCTCTAAACTAGTTCCAAGGTGACTTGTTACCCAATTTGATATCTAAAATACACCTAGTTAACTCTAGGTCATTTCCTCTCAAAAATATCACTAACACACTTGGTTTCTACAGAAATTTCGCCATGGTCTCCCTACAATTTTAGCATGCCCAACAATTTTTTTTCAGTACCTATCTCAATTCAATAACCATGTCCATTCTAGACACTAGCCACACCCAAATTCCAGCATATTCATATAGATCACAACAAGGTATTTCAAACTTAAATAGCTTAGCACTTAACTCCTTTCTTGATCACAATTATACCAACATAACAACACTAAAACAATGTAAGTTTAATATCATAAGCCATCCAAAATCAGTCCATAAAGGTAAGCCAATTTACCTTAGAATTTCCTTAGTTTTCCTTCTCCTTTCCTTTCCTCCTTCCTCCTCCGTGCTCTTTTCATTGTTCTTTGTTCTTGTTTGACAAATTGGTCAAGATGGGGTTTCTTGCTAGACTAAAGACCAATGCCCAAGGAAAATAATAATCACTAAAAGAGTTCCTAAACTCTTGGAACAATTCAAGAATACAAGGAAGTGCACAAAGCATAAAAAATGAGGGAATTACCTTCTCACTTCTAAATGAAGTGCTTTGGGAGTAAAACAAACTAAGATCCAGCAGCGCTTTTGAAGACAAAAATTTGGCTGGTACAAGGAGGAGAAGAGAGCTCAACATGGGAAAATTTTCGGTTTCAAAAGGAGCTAGAAAAAGAAGGTGTTTTAAGCTTATTTTTACCTTAAGATAACAAGAAGATATTCTAGCTCAAGAAATGGTGTTCTTCCCTTCAAAAAGAGCTACAACCATGGAAGTCAACCTCAATGTTTGGAGGTTTTGAGAGATGGAAAAGAAGCTTCAAGATGAGGGGAGCAAGATAGTGTATTTATTTTATTGTTTTGACTTTGTTTAGAGCTTGAACAAGGGAGAGAAAGCTTGAGCTGGGTGGAGGATTATGAAATCGCCATGGAAGGAGTTGGGAGATCAGAGGTTCTGGGTGAAGAAGAAAAACGTGAGAAAGCTAGAGAATGGAGGAGAGAGAATATCAAAAAGGAGATATGTACTTTATTTTTACTTTATTACTTGTCTTTTGTAAAGTAAGGCAATAGAGATAAGAGGGAGGAGTTAAAAAACGTGGGCACATAGCAAAAGTGCTAGATTTTTACAAAATGAACGAGGGGCATTTTAGTCTTTTAGCAATTAATACCCCATAAGTCCCCGTTTGGCACTATTCATCAATTCGGGCAAATTTCCGGATTTTTTTTCTTTTATTTAATTTTAATGGTTCTCGGACCTTCATTAATGTTTAGTTATAGTTATATGATAAACTATAATTTATACAAGTCATTTGGACCACTTAAAGTCACATTTTTCGGGTTTCTCGAAAAACGTGCATTAAGGCTTCATTTGCGTTTTAAGCCACTATATGGATCCGTTTTCTTCGGGAATTTTTCCCACATGTTCTAGGTGTGTAGCCAAGTCCTAGGAATCCATAAAGGACCTTAGTGGAGGACATATGTCTCCTAAAATTGTTTAACGCGCGTTTTTACGTTGTGTGACTTTTACGCGTTTTCCTTTTTCTTTTGGCTTCTCTTTCTTCACAAATGTTCTTTAGGACTTAATTGGTCTTAGAATATCATATTTACACAATTTATTAATGCATCTAAGTTTGGGGTATTTCAACTACTTTCTTGCAACGTCACAGTCTTAGATCACCAAACTCAGGCTATTATTAATCACATGATTTCTTACTTAGCGCCTATGACTGATATTGCATGGTTTCATGTACACCGTGATAAAAATGTCATAGCTCACAACCTAACATATCATGCTAGAAAGGCACAACTCCCTACGAGTTGTTGGAAGTGACTTCCCTCACTATATTCGCACTCTTTGTTCTTAATAATATATGTTACATGTTTTTTTTAAAAAAAATGTAGACTACTTTCTTGAGTAGTAAGTTGCAATCTAGCCTATAGGCCATACATTAAAAAATCACTTCTTTCAATCTAGACGGCTTTCAAACTTTTTTTTTTCGGGACAGTAAGGGCATCCACAATGGTTATGGGTTTCTTAACAGAAATCTAGGTGCCATGTCACCACAAAATATTTTTTTATTGTCTAAGCAACTCAATTCATTTGTTCATCCCTACAATAAGGGAGTTTCTAAACCTTCTCACCCCTCCCACTATTTTATTTATTGTATTAATATTAAGTGAGATGTAGTTGAGATAAGAATCGTAAAATTATTTTAGAAAGCAGTAAATATTTTTTGGGAAAATTATATTACCCACCCATGACGTTTGGTGAAATTACACACCCCACCCACGAGGTTTCAAAAATTACTTTGCCCACCCATGTGGTTTCCTTTATTTTACATTTGGCAACTTTTCTAATATTTTATCAACTTAAAATATGCTTAAATGTAGTCCAAAATTGATGAAACTTTATATGAACGATGCTAAGGTGTTATATTTTGGTCTAGCGTGAAATCCAAAGTTTTTTAAGCTCATATATGACCTATGAGACCCAATGAAAACACGTTGACATGTCACATGTTTCATTGGGTCCCGCATATCACATATGAGCTTAAAAGGCTTTGGATTTCACGCTAGACCAAAATATAACACCTTAGCATCGTTCATGTAAAGTTTCATCAATTTTAGACAACATTTAAGCATCTTTTAAGTTGATCAAATATTAGAAAAGTTGCCAGATGTAAAATAAAGGAAACCACATGGGTGGGTAAAGTAATTTTTGAAACCTCGTGGGTGGGGTGTGTAATTTCACCAAACGTTATGGGTGGACAATGTAATTTTTTCATATTTTTTTATTGTATATGTCAGACAAAACAGAGAAACAATCAATGAATTTAGTTTTCCGTACGTTACTTAAATGAGGAATGATGAAAGAGAATTGGTGTGAATTCCACACCACTGCAACTCTTTTTTTTAATTTCTTACTAACAAATATGGGTGGAATTCATACCACTGTGGATGCCCTAAGCTACTCTCAAACTTAGAAACGAGGGAAACGGTGTGACGCGGGATCACATTTGAGAATATTTATAAAAAAACGCGCATATGGGTACTTCCTCATCCTCAACTTCTGCTTCGCTCTTCTGCAAACCTAACCCCTTTTCTAGGGTTTCAACTTCCGTTAATCCATCCGCCTCCACTTTGTCGTCTCCTTCCTGTTCGTGTTCTTCCCCCTCCTCATCCTCTTCCCTCGCGTTGTCGACGGGATTCTGGGACGGTTTCTCCGGTGAGGATGGAAATTTGACGACTTCTACCTCCTCTGCCCTGGCGTTAGCTGTGAAGAGAAAACGACCGGCCAGACTCGATATCCCTAATTTTTCGCTTGGTTTTGGTGCGCCAACGGCGACACCCAGAGGAGGTGCGTCAGCTGCGGCCTCCGTGGTTGAGGAGGAGGAGGATGGTTATTATTCGGTGTTCTGTAAAAGAGGGAAGAGAAGAGCTGCAATGGAGGACCGATACTCCGCAACGCTTAACATCCATGAAGATCCCAAACAGGTAATAATTAATCTGATATTGTTTTTCTTTTTTATATCTGGTGTTCGTTGTCCGTTCCAACAAATCAGATGTGAAATTGAAAGAAATGCTAAAAGGAATTTCAAATATCTTTCAGGCCTTTTTCGGCGTATATGACGGGCACAGTGGATCCAAGGCAGCCGAGTACGCGGCAGAGAATTTGGAGAAGAACATATTAGAGGCGGTAGAAAGGAACAACTTGAGGACATCCGACAAGAGAACTAAAATCGACGACATTTGCAAGGAGGCTGTGAAGGATGGCTACCTTAAAACCGACTCGGATTTTCTATCACAAGACCTACGAGGCGGATCCTGCTGCGTCACCGCCATGATTAGGTCAGGAGACGTGGTGGTCTCCAACGCGGGCGACTGCCGTGCCGTGATCAGCCGTGGTGGTAAAGCAGAGGCCTTGACATCTGACCACCGTCCTTCAAGGGAAGACGAGAAGGAGAGAATTGAAGCCACGGGTGGGTATATTGATTGCTACAATGGGGTGTGGAGGATACAAGGGTCGATGGCGGTATCGAGAGCAATTGGGGATGGGCATATGAAGAAATGGGTGATAGCTGAGCCTGAAACGAGGGTTTGCAGAATTGAAGTAGAGAGTGAGTTCTTGATTCTCGCGTCTGATGGGTTGTGGGATAAGGTGACGGATCAGGAAGCTGTAGATGTTCCGAGGTCGTATTGTGTTGATGAGAGGAAGGACAAGAAAGGTGAGGCCTTGGCTGCGTGTAAGAAGCTTGCGGAGATATCGGTTTCCAGAGGGTCTCTTGATGATGTTAGTGTGATGGTGATACTGTTGCAGCCTTACCATGAGGAAGGACAGAGTAATTGATTTTTTAGATGCATGCTGCTAGCAGGAAAGAATTCAGTTGTTAATCTTTGGGTGGATGATAGTTTGCTGAGTATAATAGTAGCTAGTAGTTAGGGATTTACTAGCGATTCCAGTTTAAGGATTCTTTGATTCGTTTATTAGGTTATTCTCTGCCTGAGAGGGAGGTTTCTACTCGATCTCTTCCCGAAATTACAAATAAAAATATCCCTTGTTGGTTAGATATGCTGCAAATTTGAGTACTTTGCTTTCGCCATTCTTGTAGATCAAGAACATTACTGGTCTCGTTACCAGAGTGATCCTACTGACGCAGCTTGACTATTCTCCTTTGCTTCATTTCCAGATTTTTAACAATACACTCGCGCTTTTTTTTGGCCGGCGTGTCTATGCTAGATCGAAAATTGGCCTTTGGTACCTAAACAATTTTTCATTAAAATATATACATCATCACATAAAAATATGTATATTTTTACATTAAAAACATATTAATGGTCATATAATTCTGTACGAATCATTAAATATATATATACTTAGATTAAAACCTGTACATATAAGGGCGAAAACTTGGACAGATGATCATATAAACATGTACAGATGCTTATTAAAACTGGTATATTCTTATAATTGAACATGTATATTCTCATATTCTCACATTAAAATATATAACGACTTCCAAATAGATTACTCTAACTCCACACATCCTAAATCCATCATAGAAAAACTAAAAAACGTCGAAGGTATTTTTAGGGTTTGCAAACCCACTACCACAAACCCTAAAAACCTGTCGTGTTAGTTGCTACATTATAAAATACGGAATAAAATCTAAATAGATTACCCTACCCAAAAACACTCAAAACCCACCCTAGGAATGTAACACCCTGGATTTTGCCTCGTTTGAAAGAACAGACGATACGATTCTAATGCCACAAACGGTTTTGAAAACGGACTTCAAACGAGTCCTAAAACTGTAATTTAAGCCTCGTCTGAACTTGTGTCTGGACGATGATGTTCGAACACAAATTGAGAAGAAAACAGAGTGCACAAACCTGAGTGTCCGAACTTGTGTCCGAACATTGACGTTCGGACACAAGTCGAGAGTTAGAAACCAGAAAGTGAAATCGTCCGAACTTGTGTCCGGACATCGATGTTCGGACACAAGTTGAGAGTTTGGAAATCAGGAAGTAAAAGCGTCCGAACTTGTGTCCGGACTGTGATGTTCGGACACAAGTCAATAGTTGAAATAGAAGGTGTCTGAACTTGTGTCCGAACATATAAGTTCGGACACAAGTTCCAATAAAATTCTTTACGTGGTCCGAACGTTGGTCCGAACTTGTAAGTTCGGACATGAGCCGAAACTCACAAGTTGGATTCGTCATCGCATGCTGTCTGAACATGTAAGTTTGGACAGATGTTCGGACACACTCAAACATTAAAAAATTAAAACATTCTCGGGGCCTATTCGATCACAAATGTCCGGACGGACGTTCGGACTGGTCATAAAATGCGAATTTAAGAATATAAACAGAGGTAGATAGCGATAGTAAATGACTAGAATTAGGAATAGAACCATCAAGTTGTAAATATGCTTTATAACAATGTAGGAATGTTACCATAAACACAGCGGAATTTATCCAAATCCAAGGTGCTACCGCCACACTCAAACCTTTGAGTGCCCAGGCTAAATATCCAACAAAAGCATCAAAACAAATGATTAAACATTGTAATCCCAAAATATACGGAAGCTTGAGTATTGTAAACCAACTATTGTAACTTAAACATAAAAATCCAAACATTGCATTTCAAAGTACTATAATTCTAGTTAATGTCTCATAATCGATTCAAATTGTCCTAGTCTACATGGAAGCGCGTTCCCAATCCCCATGTAACACCCCTACCGCTAATGCCGTCATTACCGTCCAATCACCTTGTACTTACATACCTTCACAACGGATACATACTTACACAACGGTGGGTGATACAATGCCGTTAGCCACCCACGTGACTAATAAGGCCTACTACTACTTACAGCATCGGTCTGATGGACCGGAATACCCGAGTGCTACACAAATACAATCCATACTACAATTACAAACCGGGTACTACAACTTCCCATTCAATACAATACTCCATAATTCCAATATAGTATACCGAGTTAACTAAGATCCGAATCCAAATACAAATACAACAATTCTTTCAAGTTTGTACATACTCATTAAGAGTTCAGCATCTACCCATTCCTCACAAACTACATACTTGCAATTACATAATGGTGTACCCCTTGGTACACTTCTACATCAAAGGCTACAAGCCTTATACCATTCCTTACTATCTACAATTCATTTCTAGCTATCTAAACATAGCCGCCGGTCTCTTACTGCGACCATAACTGCTTCGGTACCTGTACAATAAAAACGATGCCCCTAGGGGCTCAGCTTACGCTGCATATGACTTTCACATACCCCGCGTACTAGCGAGGGTACGCCGACCACTTGGTCGAATACATGCAATTCATTTTACTCATACATACATACATACATGCTTCATTCATACTACTACAATACATCACAAGAATACATACATACATTTCAATACGTACAAGGAAGACAATACCAGTCAACCATACCCACTTACCTTTACGGAACATGCTTATACAATACATACACAATGCTTGTTAGCTTCTTTTACCCACCCGGGTTAATCGGGTGGTCATTACTTTTTTACTCAAGGTCAATGACTTACACCAGCCAAGACCGTTACTCATACAATACTTTACTTACTTACTACTTACTCAAGTCAAGTCGTGGTGACCTCCGGGCAGGGACTACACCGTCCCACCACGAGCTTTACTGTGGCTCACCAATCTAGGATGCTACCCATTTAAGGGGTTTGGTCCATAGAAAGGATTCAGGCCAGGAATCGGATCCAACCTCTTGTGTCTCCTCATCTTCACGCGTGGCCGAAACTATATCGGACTTCTACTCATTCCAATTTACTCATACTTAAGTTAGGAGTTAGGTAGTTAGGAATTAGTAGAAGTCAACACATCCAGACCACACAATAATTCATTACACAAGTACACTACAAGGTACATATACACTTCATCCTCATCCATTCATTTCATGAATTATACAAACTAAATGTTCAAGACAATATAATCAAGAACAATATAAAACAAGCACAAGTAAGTGCATTAAAGTCCGATTCATGCATTTATCTTATTTAGGTGATCAAATAAGCACACAAATCGGGGTAACCAGGTTAGGATACAGAGCATGAAGAAATCATACCTTTCACCGGGATTTACTTTACTGGGTGTCCTCACGTTCCTTTGGTTCACTCTTGTTCCTCGAGTCTTATTCTTGAACCAATGACTACATACCAAATGATTCTATTAATACTAAGCATTACGGTATATACATAACTACTACTCCCGTACTTACCCCGTTATCCCGTTATTTCGGTTTAACTTAATGTTCTTATACTTACTACTTCCTTAATCATTTCTCAAACTTGTTTACACTTCTTAGGACCTTTAAAGGTCACCAAACAAGGCCTTAACAACTTCTAAAACCGTTACCCATCAATCCCCCATCATTTAAAGCCTAAAAACCACTTTCGACAACTTTTTAGGGGTGGTCCGGGACTTGGTCCAGACCCAAGGTCCCGGACCATGCATGGAAAGTACTCTCGGCTAAATTTTACTATTGGTCCAGGACTTGGTCCTGGACCTAGGTCCCGGACCACTTGCAGGAATTACTCTCGAAGTGTTTTTCAGTGCGGTCCGGGACTTGGTACATATCCTAGGTCCCGGACCCTACTAAAAACTACTACTAGGATGATTTTTCAACCCCAAATCAACCCTTAATCCACCTCCAATCATTCCATAATCTTTCCACATGTTTTATACACGTTTAAACACACTAAAACACTCACTCAAACTCCTTAAATCCATGGTCCAATACTTACTCAACTTCTTGCTCAAATTCTACAAATTTCCATTCTCATTTTCACACTTTGCACACTTGTGCATTCCTACACTTCTCTTTGCACTTTGTCCTAATGCCATTTAACCATTCCAATTCATTTCCCAACAATACACTATCTATACCCAAGTCCAACACTCATTTTCCTAAGTCTTGCACACTATTTCCTCCTAACTTCTCCAATGCATTTTAACACTCTTTGCTACAGATTTTACACTCTTATATTCTCATACTACAAATACCACTCCATGGTTACTAAACACCTCTACTCAACCCAATACACATCTTGGTTCTCCCATTCACCAAGTCATCCTATAATGCATAATTCCTACCAAAATTTTGCCATAGTTCACCTACAATTCTCACTTGTCCACATATATCCTTTCTCACCAATTTCATTCCTAAACTAGCCACACCCATACAAGGGTCCTACCAGCACTCAAATAAATACCAATACACCAATACTTCCTCAAACAACAATCCCAATACACATACACAAATTATTTGGCTCTAAGGCCTACAATTCAAATACTAGCTCATAAATACTCAAACTTCCATAAACTACAATACTAATACAATATTTTGGGTTCTTTAATTATTTTAACCATTCCCATTACTCTAATGCATTAAAACTTAGCATTAAGAAGGAGCTCTTACCTTAAGCTTATAATTCCTTATTTTCTTTTCCAATTCTCCTCCTTCTCTCTTTCTTGCACAAAATCGGTCATGTGGGGAATGGAGTTGCTAAACTCCATTCCCATCACCCAATGAACACAAAACAAGTGTAATTAAAATACTAACCCTTAGATTAATACTAATTCATTGAAATGCTTAAAACACCAATTCTAGGGTTTACCTTTGTAGTCTTTTAAGAGGGGTTTTAGCCCTTGGTTCAAGAAGGTGATTCCACCACCATTGGAAGGTTCGAATGATGCTCAAAAGAGAGAGAAAAAATAGAGCATTAATAATGGGCAAAAATCAGTTACAAAGAGAATGGAGGAAACATGAGTTTTTCATGTAAACTTTTACCTTAATGGAGAGAGGAGACTCCAAGCTTTACATTGATGCCATTTTCTCTTCAAATGGGGAAAACCCATGGAGATGAACTTTCTCATTTTTGGATTTTGAAAAGAGAGAATGGTAGAGAATGATGAGGGGAGTAAGAATATGCACTTATTTTTGCATTTGGAGTTCAAATGAGACTAGAGCATGAAGGAGAAGTGAGGAAGCCATTGGAGCTTTCTTTGGAGCTTCGAAAATCGCCAGCTACAAGGGGAGAAAGAGAGAGAAATCAGTGGGGGAGAAGGAAGGAAGGAGAGAGATGAGGGAAATGAGAGGTGAGAGAAAAGTAAGTTACTTTTTACTTTATCTCTTTTTGCTTTTTGACTCCCTTATTTAATTAGCTAGTTACATGTGTGTGTGAGGGGGTTATTTGACTCATTAAAAACCGGCCCCCTACTGTATTACTAGTTGGAGCGTTTTTCGCTTTTTACAGAAAACGCAAGTTAATTTACCCGGTTTTGGTACTATTCACTAACCGGCCCCATTTTCCAGAATTTTCTTGTTTCTTCAATTTTATTAGTTATTAAGCTTCCATTAATGCTTATTTATAGTTATTTAATGAACTATAATTTTTACTGGTTCGTTTGACCACTTAAAGTCACATTTTCGGGTTTTCTCGAAAAATGTGCGCTAAAGCTCTATTAGCGCTTTAATACATTATATGGATCCGTTTTCTTCGGGAATCTTTCCCGTACATTAATTAGGCATGAATAAGCCTTTAGAATACATATAATACTCTAACCGAGGTCTCGTACCTCCTATGGTTATTTAACACTTATTTAGCGTTTTCGCTTTTTTAGCGTTTCTTCATTTCTTTTGGATTTATTTTTCCTTACTAATATTACTTAGGCACTATTAGACCCTTAAATTCATATTAGGATAATTTTAATCCCCATATTTAAGTTTGGGGTATTTCAATCTACCCCCCTTAAGAAACTTTGTCCTCAAACTTGTTCAAGGTTATAGGATTACTATACTTACTCATTCCTACATGTCTAATGCCAAAAGTCATACATTCTTCCTCCTTACAATTTCCCAAATCCATTACTCAAGGTCTCTACGTACCATGCCATGCAAGTATACTACCATCATTCCGATCCGCATTACTACTAACCATCTGGTTCCACATTACAAGGTTTATACATACATACAATGCAAAGCTATCCCAAAGCAATGCAATACATACTACAATCCCGCAGGCACTCAGGTCATCTAGACAGGATTCCTCTATGTCCCGCTGCCTTGGAATAATACAACATGGTACACTACCATCGTTCTCCGATACAAGCTTCCAACAAATCCTCATTCTCCAGTCTAAGGGAAATCCTTTCACATCACTAATTAGAAATATCTCTAAAACACAACAACTCCGAATTCTAATTTATGTTCATTACATCTATCCTATGCGTGATTCTTGTGACCACTTGAGGGGAGCTTCAAGAATCATTCGACCCTGATGTGATCAGCATCAGTGTTGAACTATCTTTCCACCCCAATTTGTGTTCGGTTTCCCTTGATCTGACCAGGATCAAGTTCGACTTCCCACATCAGTTTTAAACAACCGACTAATTCAATTATTTCCATTTTCTATCTTTTTACTCTTCCTAGTCATGATTACAAATTCACACATCTCCAAAGGATGGAATTCAGTCCATCCATCATCCTCACTCTACTTCCAAATACTTTACTTTGAGATTCAATGCCTAAGTGCTCATTTCATCGACCTTCGCTACTTTCATCCATTACTCTCCATCATCTCCAATAACCTAACTAAGAATTAATACTCGTAGAATTTATTCGTCCTAAGTTTACTTCCAATAACCTACCTAGGGCTCATGGGCTCCGTTCATCTACTACTCTCAATCAATTCGTACTATTTCTTTAAGGGATACAATACTTGTGGAGCTCCGTCCACTACTCATTCTCAATTGTCTCAAATCATCTTCTAGGTTCTACATCGGGTTTATACCGACTCATGCATCGTAATGCCATGTTTAACTTCAAATAGACATACGCTATAGGGATTATCATTCCCAAGAGTTTCTCTACTCCTCTTTACTAATACTCTCATACTGGGGTTACAAGATAGATATATTCATCCTGTGGTATTCGCATCTCTCGTGCCTAATTACCACAATTACAATATGAATGAATACATATGTTTATTTAACATAAGTACCAATCATCAATTCGATTCTCATTTGTGCTATGCACATTATAGTTTATGTGTTTTATTCATGAAACTTACATTAAGCGGTTTTCGCTCTACCCCCCTTAAAAGGGATTACGCCCACGTAATCTATCATATGTTATTATTGAACATTGGTTCGCTCAATTCGGGCACTCTGAAGCATTTTAGCTTCCGTACGGTTTATTATATAATGTACTCTGGTCAAAGGGTCTTAACCATACTAATGGTTCAGTCCCTGCACCAAGAATTCCTATATGAGTTTATTTAACTCATGATTAATTTGGTTCTAGCCTATTAGGGTTCAAGGCATTGATAGCCATTCTCTCATACTTACTAGGTACATTAATATAGCCTAGCTAGGGCCCACTAGCTTCTGCTGCGCGACCCTGATAACTTGGGTTATTCGCCCTTCTTGTTATCCCTAACGTGCTACACATCACCTTTTATCCCTCTATTGTGGGAGTAAGGTTTATTAACAAGTGTGGTATTCTTTTACCGTGCTTGAACTCAATGAGTTTTAGATTGTAACCAGCTCTCTGGCAATCTATTATATATACTATTCGTACTCCCACGATTATTCACTAAGTTCCTCCGCCTTATTGTCGGGCGAGGTTAAGTCACTGCTTAGTTGTAGTGCTTCCTCTGTTGTCAGTAACTTCTGAATTATACTAGTTCTTCTGGTTCAGTACAAGTGTTCTTTACTTGTATGACCTTGCATTTTCTATGCGTCGGTTCTAGTGACTTTCTTAAGTCTCCTTTCACTTTCTATTCCAATGGAATTCACATCTTGTGATTGTTGGTGAAACGAAGGATTTACCACAATTTACACTTCCCATATTCCTAGCTATCCCACTAGATCATTAGCTGCACAAGTGCAATACCAAAACACTCAGTCATACAGAGTGCAAAGGCGTAAACGCTTGGCAGTAAATCACTTATGTGATAGGAATGAATATTTCTACCTGTCATCTCATGTTTACAACTCTGTGCCATCGTCTAACTACTTCTTCATAGCGGTCGCTTGTTGCGCACCATATTCTTACTCGGCATACCACATCGTTTTTACGGTCTTTGTTACTGTGGTATCTTCTCTTTACTCATTTCCATTGTCGTTGGCACCATTTCCTTATGGTGTGAATACACCGAGGGTTTCCTATGTTCGTATGTATGACGGTTGTTGTAGCATACCGCAATGTCGTTATTTTAATGTGAAGATGTTCTTCTTCCATTTAGGTTTCATGAGTAGGTTAGCTTACCCCACATTATTTAATCATTTATGATACAATTTACCAAGTATCTTGGTTGACAATGGATGAAGTAATTTATCGGGTTACAAGCTCTCTTGAGCGTTGGTCATTCGTGGTGTCCAATGTGCATTCACATGGATTGTTTTTGACAATTACTGTCTCCTTAGTGCTGAGCATTGGTTATAGGCTCTAGCTGTGCAGTTTTACCTTTGTATGTACATCACCGGGACATCCCAAGAAACTTCAAGGGTTTTCTGGTCCCGTTCTCCAATTGAAGAGTAATCTATTACTGATAGATGAAAGTTCTTGTTGAGGGGTTTGTTTCCGCTCATAAGTCTCATGACAAGGTTTACTATGTTCTTGGTTGCATATGGAGTATACTTACTCCTTCGAGTCTCTATGCTCTTTGAGCGATGTGCTGCTCCAGTCCACATCATACACATTCTGTGTTTGCTTCTAAACCGATTCATCTTTGGTTTTCACAGTTGCTCTCAAAGCCTCTTCTTAGGCGTAGTGGTTTGGAAACCTCATTTCCTTATTCAATTTTCTCTTGGCAATAACTATATGCACAAGCTCTGTTGTTATGGTAGATGGAAGCCTCTTCCTAAGGGTTCACATCATCACCGCCTCGGTGGTTTTCTGTTAACGAGAGGTATCTTCCCTCAAGTTTTCTCGTAGTGTCCAAGTGTGGACTAGGCCATTATTGGCATTACCACAATTCTTGTGCCTCTGTGCTACCATTGCTACAGAAGGCATGAAGGGCAATTAAAAGTTTCGTCAACTGTATACTAGATTGATGCTCTAGTGACAGTGACACTGAGGTAGCCATTACTCTAAGCCACTCATGATGTTGAGCTCAAATTGGGTGGTTCAGTTGTCGATCTATTTGCCGTATGAAGCAACATCTCTTGCAAGTCCTGTTAGTAATTGGTGTGGGTTTTCCAACCGTTTAAGTTTACATAACGTGTTTGGTTTATGGCTTTTAAGCCAAATCGTTGCGAGCTATGCTCTTTGCAAGCTGCTTATATATGTTTCCACTCCTTGTATACCCCATAGGTTGGAGGTATTTACTGGGCTCCATGGCAAGTTGTTGCATCACGCTTCCATTCAAGGAGGCCCTTTAGGCATTCTGATGTCAATCAGTGCCTTTTTGTAGTGGAGGGTATTTCCTTTATGTGAAATCCCTTTCGGTGTCCTAACCGACTATTCATTCTAACTCCCATGCTCTTATCATGACGCCTAGTTCGACTGTTGTTAACTCAGACACCCTTCAAGGATTGCTCCTGGGTTTTGCTAGGTTACGCCGTTACATCCGGCTAATGTTTATGATATGTTGTGTCTACTATACCGCCTTGTGGTGTTGTATTTGAGCTATTCCCTTTAGGGTTATAACGTCTCCCGTTCTTGGGCAGACTGTTTATACCTTCTCATAGCGTTTTAGACTAGGTTTAATATCCTCTCCAACGATGAATTATACTTCGTGGTAATCTTGTGATTGCTCTTGGGAACTCCGTCCCGCTTGTTGAACATTGTGGTGTTCACGTTAGGCTTTTGCCTTACTGTGTTGGGCTGGGTATTTGCTCCAGCTACCATGTATTTGTTTGAAGTTCTTGTGACATATCCAATGTCTATGCCCACTAGTCTGCGCTCTTTGCGCTTCCTAGTCCTCATTCCTTATCTTCAGATGGGTTTTCTGAGTTCCTTTATGCTTATTACTTAGCTGAGTTCCTTTTCCTTGATCGTCTGATGTGTCCAGCTGTTCTAGTTTGAACTTATTCATGGTCCGTAGAATGGAGTTGACTACTTCCCGTGTTTCGCACACTACATGTATACATACGTGGGGTACCTTGTTGATACGTTACCACTTACCCGACTATCTGTCAGGCCCGCAAGCTCCTTCGGAGTGCGGTCGTCCCACATCCCGTATTTGGGTACACTCGTAGTGCTCGTCACACGCCTAGGTGAAGTATTCTATTGTCAACTCCTCTTGTATCATTTTATGATACTCACCATAATTCTGTTGGTTTGGTTTTAAAAATTCAAGGTTTAAAAGAAGGGTTGTGGTTTTGAAAGAAAAATTGGGTTTGATAGAAAACAGAAATCTTCATGGCATCTCCATGCCGGTTGGTTCTGACCGAGTCTAGCTTCCCGCTGACTGGCATGTCCTTAATGCAATGGTCGGGCCGTTAGGCCTTTCCAAGGTTCCACTCTTCCAGTTGTTTTGGATGTGTGATCCTGTAGTCGCTTCATTGCAGTCACGGTACATCACCATGTACTTGTGGTGTGTTAGGGTTCCTTTACATGTTCCTGTTCTTACTGCACTTGCCGTGTGTTATACCCAAAATTTCAACCCCCTCGGAGTAGTCTCTAAGGCATACGTGTTACAAAGGGCAAAATGGTCAAAATGCACCAATGTAGGATTTTCCAAGGACATTCTCGGGATTTTCTATTTTCATATGACTTGTTCATTATCTACAAACACTTCCAAATATCATAGTCATTATGAAAGCTATCTCATGATTTTCTGATAATATTTATTCTGGAAATTAAGCTTTTAATAAGCTAGTTTCTTTAATAATTAACACATGAAATAACCTCAAAATAGAAATAAAAGGGTTTTCAAAATTAAAATAAATTATCGCATGGTTAGAATGACTACATACAGTCATAAACCTGAAATTATTTTATTTGGAACCTTATCCCAAAATTTAAAAGAGAAATTTAATCATTTTTGCAATTTTCTCTCTCCTCTGGAAAATACCGAAATCACAACAAAATGTCATGAAATTTTAACACAAGATATAGGATATTATTTAGAGACTAATGCCATTGAAATTTCGTTATTTCGACTTTCCAATCTTAAGTTATGAATGATGGGAGATTCTAGATTGTAAGATTTTTATTTAATCGGTTATTTATTGAAATAACCTGATTCCAACTCCCAAAATTCCTAAAATTCGTCTTTTATCTTTGGTTAAAATTTTAAAATTTTTATGAACCTGTAGCATGTTTTAAAAAATTAGATTCTCTTAGAGAACAAAATCAGGGTTTTAGATAAAAATCTTGTTCTATCAATTTGGCCATGCTCTTTCTATAAAAGGCCTTCCAAAAAACGACCTTGGGCAAGGGAGAACACTTCAAAAGTCATAAAATACAGCCACAAACCTTCTCCCCACGTTTTTACACTTCCAAGCCTCAAATCAATACCGAAACACTGTAGAAATCATCCCGAAACCACCAAAAACTCATCCTTTCTTCTCCCATTGATCATCCAAGCACCAAAACACCAAATACACAGAACCAAAACGTGGTTAACAGCCCAGGGAAGAAGGGGTCAGAAGCTAGTTTCGCACTCAAGCCAGAACCGAATCCGACGAAGCCTCGAAGGGCCCTTGATGTGAAGAATCCAATCGAATTCGAAGGTAAAACAGGTAGAAATCTGAATCTCCTAACTCCCCACCAAGTGTTTAATCTGGTGTTAAAATTTGACTTTGAACTGACTCTTTAAGGTTTCTGAATTGTCGTTTGTTTCTGTTTCTGTTCATTAACTTGTTCATTAAGTTTCGTCCTTAATTTGTAGTCAAATTGAAAACTTTCAATCACTAACGTCTTGTACATCTTTCAGGCTACACACCCATAAAATTTTGAGCTCAAAACACCGTCGGGAACCTCCCAAATGCCACCGTCCGAGGGCGGTCCGCACCCACGGACACTATGTCTGGGGTCCCGGACGCCTTGTCCGTAAGCCCGGACGCCCCCGGACGGTGGCGGTATTTCAAAATTTTCAAAATTTAGTTTTTCTGAAATAATGTCCGGGCACACGGACATCTTGTCCATGGCCCCGGACTCTTCAAAATTGCATTTTCTGTTTAATTCGACTTTCATGTTCACATAGGTTAACTAGGGTCCGTGGGTTCGGACATTAGGTCCGTAGTCACGGTCAGAAACAAAATTTGACCTAATTCTGCCTCCGAAACCCTAGTTTAGGTTGTCTTAATTTCCACTTTTATTTTCTGTCAAAAAATGCTAAAAAACATAAAAAAACAGAAGATCGCGCATTTAGGTTAAGACGACTTGTAATAAGCCGTAATTAAACTAAGTAGAGGAAAAACGACTTCTAGGGGTAATGAAAGTAATTGAACCCTAAGTAAGTCGAATACCAGGCCCCCGAACCCGAACTCTTCCTTTCCTAATTTGTCCTAGGTTAAAATTAGGTGGCGACTCATAATAGGTTCCAGTGAGCTAGCCTAGGTTTTAATAATTATTGTTATATGACATAGTTATTAATCTTAGGTTATAAGTGGACCTAAAACCTGGTTAGATCCTAATCAATCTAATCAACATAGGATAGGGTTTAAAATCGAGGCGCACAGACTGGCGACTCTGCTGGGGACAACTTTTTAATATTAACTTGTTTAATTTTAAGAAAGAGAGCTTAACTCGAAAATGTTTATTTATGGCTTTATTACATTGTTTGTTTACTTTCGTGCGTACTTTAATTTTTGTACCCTTGCATCATATGAGAGTGAGGGTCCACGCACACCAATTTCACCCCGGGACCCGTTTGAGGGTCCCCTGTCAGGGACTCACACCTTTTATGTGATGTGAATAAGTGGGGGAAAAGAGGAGGGTGTCGTCTAACCACACCCCCTTAATACCTGGGCTTTAGCCCCTAGCATTTTCCTGGCAGTACCCTTACCTAGCCCATTGTTTGGTCAGCCAAAGACCCGACCGTAGACGCACACTTAACAGTGATGTGAGAAAAGTGGGGAAGCCCAAAGAGAATAGCGTGCAAGCCCTATTCCTTTGTGGTGACCTGGGCCCAAGCCCCAAGCACCTCTCCGGATCGATCCATACCCAGATTGATTTAACCGTCAAGTGAGGACATGTTGAATTTGTGTGGGCCTTGTTTGCTTGTGTGACCGGTCCACTACCCAGCCTAGAAATTGATAGGAGTTTCCCCTACATCAACTTAGCCCAACCCGAATTGACAGCTCTATTGCTTGCGGCCCAGAGGCCCTGTTTGATTTAATATGTGAGTCATTTGGGCTTCGGCCCAAAAGTTTAGACTTAGGTGATTTCTCTCTTTCGGCCCAATTTGAATTATCATTTTAGTTCTAGGTCCATGAAAAACAAATCCACCTAAAACAATCCATAAAAATCCATCAGGCCTTTCCATTTCAAGGCCCATTATAGTCCAGGAAGACTTTTCACTCGGGTTTTAACCCACGATCCTAGACATGGGTATCATCTTCAGGCCCAATCATAATTACTCGGCCCAAATTCCAATTCACATCCATAATATGGTTTAGAAATCACTTCGGCCCATGCGCTTTACTTCTAACCCAAACACATTCTGGCCCAAGCGCCCAATTCTCAGAACATTCCGGCTCAAGAGCCATATTCTTCAAACATTTCAGCCTAGGCACTAGTTCACAGCTCATGAATCATTCCGGCCCATGTGCCTCTCTTCCAACTCATTTCGGGCCTCAGTGCCAACCCACAATCTTCAAAACATTCCAGCTCATATGCTTTTCTTGTAGCCCAAACAAGTTTTAGCCTAAAACTTCTTTGCGGCCCAGAATTTTAGCTCAGGTCACTTTTGTTTTCCAACAGATAAGCCCAAATCTCAAGTAGGGTAGAGGGAGGAAATCCAATCAACATGGATGCCCAGTTAGCCGAAGAATTCAATGGGATGCTGAAAAAAATTGAGCGCATGGAGAGGGCCAACAAGCCAGCCGGTTTTGACTACTTTTCCACTGGATTATATCCCAAGGTTAATCTCCCTCCAAAGTTGAAATTGCCAACACTTCCTCTATACAAAGGTTCCTCCGACCCACAACTTCATTTGGCAATGTTCGATAGGGAAATGTCCATCCTTTCGCTAAACGACATGCAGAAGGCCAAGGTATTTGCTCACTATCTTGATGAGACTCCTCAGCATTGGTACATAACCAAAGGATAAATACCAAGACCTACGAGGAGGTATGTGAAGCTTTTCTGCATCATTTTGAGTACGCTAGAAGTTTTGGAGTCACCAGGGCTGATCTTGCAAGCACACAACAAACAGAAGGTGAATCAATGTCTGATTTTGTCAAGCGTTGGAGGATGAAGGCAGCCGCAATGCTCACACAGATGGACGAACAAGAGCAAATCCGAATGGTAATTAAAAATATGCAGAAGCAATACAGTGACGAGCTGAAATTCACAGACTTTCCTAGCTTCAACATGCTGATGGGACAAGTTGATGTCCTAGAAGAAATGATTGACAAAGGAGAGTTAAAACTTGGGAACTCAAAAAACACCGGGAATGGCTCGAGGACAGCAGCCTGTATCCAAAGTGGCACCCGAAAGAGAACTAGGCAGCATGGGTAAACACCGTTCGGCAGATAAAAGGACCAGGACAAATCGTAGGGGCAATGGAATCATCCCGAAAGAGCTCCCGTCAGAGAGAGTTCACAAACATCGGTCAACCATTGAGCCAGGCTTTTAAAAGACTCCAGGAACAAAACATGCTGCAACCTCTCATCCCTCGACAAAGAGACCCTCAAAAAGGAAGGAATCTGAACCAGTATTGTCAATATCACCAGCTTCCCGGTCATGACACCGACAACTGCAAAATTCTGAAGCATCACATCCAAGATCTTATCAATCGAGGTTTTCAACTCCCCGAGTAGGAATCCCATGTCAAGCACCATCAGAGACTGCTACCTTCAAGTGTTTTCCCCGATTTCTTCACTTTACTAGTCATTTTTATGTTTTTCCAACGTTTGTAGTAGTTAGTTTCCTTTATCATTTTCGGTAGTTTCTCTGAGTCTGTAATTTCCAACATTATCTCATGATTCATAAATACAATCATAGTTCCATTTTCATAATTCCTGTACAAACCATTTTTCATTCATCGAAAAAAGGAAAAAAACAAAAATGTTTTTCAAGGAAAGGGATCACGGAGTAATCATTTCCCGACTATGGAACAGAATGATTTATCTCTTGTTGAACATGCCACAATAAACATCACAACTCACCCCAAAACATCCAAAACAACCCACGAAGCGGTCCCAAATCCACATCTTTTAAATTGTTGTCATAAACCCCAAATCAATATTGGGGGCGATCTGAGTTGAAGTTCGTCATCTTTCATCTTTCGTTTAAATGTGTGAACGAGTTTCAGAGTGAAAATCTCGTGAGAGTGTCTTGAGTGGTAAAACCATGAGTGAACGAGCGTGTCATTTTTACATGACTCCGGTGAGTCCACATTCAAAGGTAAGGTAAACGGCATAACTCCGACCGAAGGAGATAATTTGTAAATTTACTTTTAGACCTGCGAAAAGTAACAAAGAACGGATACACAACTATCAAGAATGACGAAGCACCTAGATACAGCACCACATGGCCAAAAGCTTGTAAACCCTATCATTAAACCCTAGACACCCCCCCCTCCGAGCCTTTCATATATCCCTTTTCGATATTATGAACTCCACAAAATAACCCAGCCAATGATGAGTGTCCGACCCGGTGACCAAAGGAAGCGAGGAGCCAGACTCTCAGATAACAATCTAATCAGTCCAAAGAAGCGATGCCGCTATCAGCATGATGAAGCGATCCGCGAATGGTCCCAGAGTGACACAGGATCCAAAGAGCTCACGTCAAAACAGCTCTCGAAGCCCAAAACTGGGAAACACAAGAACCCCGAAGGCGAAGTCAAGAAAGGATAAAACAAAGAGGCAAACCTGAAATGCCTCGAGGAAATCCGAATGACAAAAAGAGAAATGGTGTAAAGGACAACTTCAAAAGTAAGTCCAGAAGCACAAAAACCACGTCAACACGAAGCAGCTAGACGACTTCAAGACAAGGAAGATGATTCCAAGAGAAGACGCAAGGTGCAGCTTTGGTCACCCCTTTGGCTCCACATACCTAAAATATCCCTCCATGGTCCCGTTGTCTTTCATCACACCCCATGGCCACGTTATAAGCTTTAAAGACTCCCGACTTGATACTTGTGTGTCCAATCACGTGAAAGTAACAGATCAAATGCGTAAATCCATCAAATGTCGAATTCAATGGTCTAAAAGTTATGACCATGAGTGAGAAATGAGTGCAAACGCCAAACACGTCGTGTGTAGGTTAGGAAGAACCTTAACAAGCCTTAACCCTGTGAAGACGAGAGTTGTTCGCACGTTTAATCAAAGAAAATACTGGGGGCAATCGATCGTTCCGATTGTTTGCCATGAACTCTAGCTCAGATTGTCCTAAGGAAAAATAATGGGGGCAATTGTTGGTTGCAACAATTGCCATGACAACACCAATTGAAGCCCAAAGCTTGAGCACCACCATCCCACCACAGGCACACATAAGCCCTTACCTCCACATCAAACACCACAGGCACACATAAGCCCTTACCTCCACATCAAACACCACAGGCACACACAAGCCCTTACCTCCACATCAAACACCTTAGGCCCACATAAGCCTTCACCTCCATATAAATTCCATGGCCCGTCATAAGCCCTACCACCACTGAAAAAGTCCCGCAAAGAAAAAAACATATAATCCCACCAGCGGCACGTTCATCTTCTAAGAAACAAAATGCAAGTCTGAAATCTTTAGTTAGGAAACGATAATTTCACTTTCCTTTTGGTAGACAGAATTCCCTTTAAACATTGCCACGTTTGGCACCTTTTTCAGCAATTTCTTGTCCTGCACAATTTTCCTTCAAACACTTCAGTTTCTCAAATCTGCATCATCGCCATGTTTGGCATATTCCTAGAAATTTCTTGCTTTCGACAAATCTTTTTCATAGCCATGTTTGGCATATTCCTAGCAATTTCTTGCTTTAGACAAATCTTTTTCGTAGCCATGTTTGGTATATTTTCCAGCTATTTCTTGCTTTAGACAATTTTCACATCTCACAATTGCCACGTTTGGTACTTTCATAATTAGCCCTTATCATTGGATCATCTCACATGTGAGAATCCAATCCAACTTCAGGTTCCCGACACCTTATAATGCTCGGCGTATTCCATTCAATTTCAGGTTCCCGACACCTTATAATGCTCGGCGCATTCCATTCAATTTCAGGTTGTCGACACCTTATAATGCTCGGCGTATTCCATTCAATTTTAGGTTCCCGACACCTTATAATGCTCGGCGTATTCCATTCAATTCCAGGTCCCCGACACCTTATAATGCTCGGCGTATTCCATTCAATTTCAGGTCCCCGACACCTTATAATGCTCGGCGTATTCCATTCAATTTCGGGTTACCGACACCTTATAATGCTCGGCGTATTCCATTTAACTTCAGGTTCCCGACACCTTATAATGCTCGGTGTATCCCATTTAACTTCAGGTTCCCGACACCTTATAATGCTCGGCGTATCCCATTTAACTTCAGGTTCCCGACACCTTATAATGCTCGGCATATCCCATTTAACTTCAGGTTCCCAACACCTTATAATGCTCGGCGTATCCCATTCAAACTTCAGGTTCCCGACACCTTATAATGCTCGGTGTATTCCATTTAATTTTAGGTTCCCGACACCTTATAATGCTCGGTCCACTTTTTCACATTTTTGGTAGTTGGTGCCTCTTAATAGCCTAACACATTTAGTTTTTTCTTTTAGGTGGTTGGCACCTCATAATAGCACAATAATCTCAGACTTCTCTTCTAGGTAGCTAGCGCCTCATAATAGCTCAGTACAATCAACAAACTCGGCAGAAATCTAAGACGGGGAGTGTATTCGGTATCGGACAAATTTTGGGGTATCACTCAAGCATCAAATAGTCTTTTCATATTCACTACAAAGTCTAGTTGATGGGGGGCAATCCGTTATACCCAAAATTTCAACCCCCTCGGAGTAGTCTCTAAGGCATACGTGTTACAAAGGGCAAAATGGTCAAAATGCACCAATGCAGGATTTTCCAAGGACATTCTCGGGATTTTCTATTTTCATATGGCTTGTTCATTATCTACAAACACTTCCAAATATCATAGTAATTATGAAAGGTATTTCATGATTTTTTGATAATATTTATTCTGGAAATTAAGCTTTTAATAAGCTAGTTTCTTTAATAATTAACACATGAAATAGCCTCAAAATAGAAATAAAAGGTTTTCAAAATTAAAATAAATTGTCACATGGTTAGAATGACTACATACAGTCATAAACCTGAAATTATTTTATTTGGAACCTTATCCCAAAATTTAAAAGAGAAATTCAATCATTTTTGCAATTTTCTCTCTCCTCTGGAAAATACTGAAATCACAACAAAATGTCATGAAATTTTAACACACGATAGAGGATATTATTTAGAGACTAATTCCGTTGGAATTTCGTTATTTCGACTTTCCAATCGTAAGTTATGAATTATGGGAGATTCCAGATTGTAAGATTTTTATCTAATCGGTTATTTATTGAAATAACCTAATTCCAACTCCCAAAATTCCTAAAATTCGTCTTTTATCTTTGGTTAAAATTTCAGAATTTTTATCAACCTATAGCATGTTTTAAAAAATCAGATTCTCTTAGAGCATAAAATCAGGGTTTTAGATAAAAAATCTTGTTCTATCAATTTGGCCATGCTCTTTCTATAAAAGGCCTTCCAAAAAACGACCTAGGGCAAGGGAGAACACTTCAAAAGTTAGAAAACACAGCCACAAACCATCTCCCCACATTTTTACACTTCCAAGCCTCAAATCAATACCGAAACAATGCAGAAATCACCCCGAAACCACCAAAAACTCATCCTTTCTTCTCCCATTGTTCATCCAAGCACCAAAACACCAAATACACAGAACCAAAACGTGGTTAACAGCCCAGGGATGAAGGGGTCAGAAGCTAGTTTCGAACTCAAGCCAGAACCGAATCCGACGAAGCCTCAAAGGGCCCTTGATGTGAAGAATCCAATCGAATTCGAAGGTAAAACAGGTAGAAATCTGAATCTCCTAACTCCCCACCAAGTGTTTAATCTGGTGTTAAAATTTGACTTCGAACTGACTCTTTAAGGTTTCTGAATTGTCGTTTGTTTCTGTTTCTATTCATTAACTTGTTCATTAAGTTTCGTCCTTAATTTGTAGTCAAATTGAAAACTTTCAATCACTAACGTCTTGTACATCTTTCAGGCTACACACCCATAAAATTTTGAGCTCAAAACACCGTCGGGAACCTCCCAAACGCCACCGTCCGAGGGCGGTCCGCACCCACGGACGCTATGTCTGGGGTCCCGGACGCCTTGTCTGTAAGCCCGAATGCCCCCGGACGGTGGCGGTATTTCAAAATTTTCAAAATTTAGGTTTTCTGAAATAATGTCCAGGCCCACAGACATCTTGTACGTGGCCCCGGACTCTTCAAAATTGCATTTTCTGTTTAATTAAACTTTCATGTTCACATAGGTTAACTAGGGTCCGTGGGTTCGGACATTAGGTCCGTAGTCACGGACGGAAACAAAATTTGACCTAATTCTGCCTCCGAAACCCTAGTTTAGGTTGTCTTAATTTCCACTTTTATTTTCTATCAAAAATGCTAAAAAACATAAAAAACAGAAGCTCGCGCACTTAGGTTAAGACGACTCGTAATAAGCCGTAATTAAACTAAGTAGAGGAAAAACGACTTCTAGGGGTAATGAAAGTAATTGAACCCTAAGTAAGTCGAATACCAGGCCCCCGAACCCGAACTCTTCCTTTCCTAATTTGTCCTAGGTTAAAATTAGGTGGCGACTCATAATAGGTTCCAGTGAGCTAGCCTAGGTTTTAATAATTATTGTTATATGACATAGTTATTAATCTTTGGTTATAAGTGGACCTAAAACCCGGTTAGATCCTAATCAATCTAATCAACATAGGATAGGGTTTAAAATCGAGGCTCACACCGTGGCAAGTGCGTGGTAATGGTGGTTTTCGGGTAAACCTATACCGGTTACGGTGTGGTTTCCATTGGTATTTGGTAGTCTTGTCGACTCTTCCTTTGATATATCGATTTATGTTTGGGTTACTCGATCTTTTAAGTAACTTCTCTGTGATATTGACATGACTGTCGTTGATCGGGATACTTCTCCAATCCTTGGAGATCCTTATTTATTTGGTCTTGTATTTATCCTCGTTGCTCGTCCCCACATGTTTACCGTGGTTATTGAGCCTTGGCTTGTTTAGGCACAACTTCTGTAGACTGTCGGATTATATCCGTGCATGTTCTTGTAGCTGTCTGAGCTATGTTGGCCAGGTATTGTAACCTCTTAGCATTACAGTTTTGGAGTTAACCTCTCCCGACTATGTCCTTAGTCAGCTAGCATACCGTTGATGGTGTTATTTGGCTATTACTATCCCGTAGGCTTGTGTCTCGGGTTTTGTTACTGTTTCTTTTTCCGCTCTGTTGCACGCTTAGTGCTTCTTTTCCTGCTGTTGGTTGACTAGCCAGGTTTTGCGACTGGTAAGCATGTCGCCCCATGCTGTTGTAAGTTGTAGCCTCCTTAAGGTTGGAGTACTCATTATACCGCTATCAAGTGCGGGTATTGATGTTCAACCGGGTTCCATCTTCGGGACTTCCAATTCTTGGGATCTACTATATGTCGGTTCTTGTTTACCGTACGGTGACTTCACAACTGCCAGATCGGGTTTCCCTGAGTATGAGAGGACTTTCCTTCTCTCTGGCGTTTCTTCCCAAGTTATACAGTGGGTTTGCGGAGGGCGGGTCTGATATTGTAGGTATCCGGTACACACCGGGAGTTCCTAACTAGCGTATCTCTAACGCTATCACTAAGCCCTTAGCCCTAAGCTTCTAATTCCTAACTTGGTATTTCCTAAACTCGGTATTTCTAGTCTCTGATACCACTTTTTGTAACACCCCTACCGCTAATACCGTCATTACCGTCCAATCACCTCGTACTTACATACCTTCGCAGCGGATACATACTTACATAACGGTGGGTGATACAATGTCGTTAGCCACCCACGTGACTAACAAGGCCTACTACTACTTACAGCATCGGTCTGATGGACCGGAATACCCGAGTGCTACACAAATACAATCCATACTACAATTACAAACCGGGTACTACAACTTCCCATATAATACAATACTCCATAATTCCAATATAGTATACCGAGTTTACTAAGATTCGAATCCAAATACAAATACAACAATTCTTTCAAGTTTGTATATACTCATTAAGAGTCCAGCATCTACCCATTCCTCACAAAAGACATACTTACACATAATGGTGTACCCCTTGGTACACTTCTACATCAAAGGCTACAAGCCTTATACCATTCCTTACTATCTACAATTCATTTCTAGCTATCTAAACATAGCCGCCGGTCTCTTATTGCGACCATAACTGCTTCGGTACCTGTACAATAAAAACGATGCCCCTAGGGGCTCAGCTTACGCTGCATATGACTTCCACATACCACGCGTACTAGCTAGGGTACGCCGACCACTTGGTCGAATACATGCAATTCATTTTACTCATACATACATACATTCTTCATTCATACTACTATAATACATCATAAGAATACATACATACATTACAATACGTACAAGGAAGACAATACCAGTCAACCATACCCACTACCTTTACGGAACACGCTTATACAATACATACACAATGCTTGTTAGCTTCTTTTACCCACCGGGTTAATCGGGTGGTCATTACTCTTTTACTCAAGGTCAATGACTTACACCAGCCAAGACCGTTACTCATACAATACTTTACTTAGTACTTACTCAAGTCAAGTCGTGGTGACCTCCGGGCAGGGACTACACCGTCCCACCACCGGGTTTACTGTGGCTCACCAATCTAGGATGCTACCCATTTAAGGGGTTTGGTCCATAAAAAGGATTCAGGCCAAGAATCGGATCCAACCTCTTGTGTCTCCTCATCCTCACGCGTGGCCAAAACTATATCGGACTTCTACTCATTCCAATTTACTCATACTTAAGTTAGGAGTTAGGTAGTTAGGAATTAGTAGAAGTCAACACATCCAGACCACACAATAATTCATTACACAAGTTAACTACAAGGTACACATACACTTCATCCTCATCCATTCATTTCATGAATTATACAAACTAAATGTTCAAGACAATATAATCAAGAAAAATATAAAACAAGCACAAGTAAGTGCATGAAAGTCCGATTCATGCATTTATCTTATTTAGGTGATCAAATAAGCACACAAATCGGGGTAACCAGGTTAGGATACAGAGCATGAAGAAATCATACCTTTCACCGGGATTTACTTTACCGGCTGTCCTCACGTTCCTTTGGTTCACTCTTGTTCCTCGAGTCTTATTCTCGAACCAATGACTACATGCCAAATGATTCTATTAATACTAAGCATTACGGTATATACATAACTACTACTCCCGTACTTACCCCGTTATCCCATTATTTCGGTTTAACTTAATGTTCTTATACTTACTACTTCCTTAATCATTTCTCAAACTTGTTTACACTTCTTAGGACCTTTAAAGGTCACCAAACAAGGCCTTAACAACTTCAAAAACCATTACCCATCAATCCCCCATCATTTAAAGCCTAAAAACCACTTTTGACAACTTTTTAGGGGTGGTCCAGGACTTGGTCCGGACCCAAGGTCCCGGACCATGCATGGAAAGTACTCTCGGCTAAAGTTTACTATTGGTCCGGGACTTGGTCCTGGACCACTTGCAAGAATTACTCTTGAAGTGTTTTTCAGTGCGGTCCGGGACTTGGTACATATCCTAGTGTAGACACCAAAAATTCTCATCCCATAAAAACAAAATTCAAAAAATAAATAAAATAAGAGGATCATCGTCTTCCTTTTCCAAAACCTATCTATGTGCATACCAAAACGAAACCGTATTATTAGGACAAAATTTTCCTTTTTTTCAATCAATGTCCAAAGCGCTTAAAAACACAAATGGTTTCAAATCCTTCTCCTTTCTTTTATTACTTATTTCACAATCTTGTTTGTATTTTAGTCTATCTCGATTTTGCATATTTATCTATGTATTCATGTGTTTGTTATTGTTTGCTTATTATATCCCATTCATTGTTACTTTTACTCATCGTTTTAGCATGTAACTTTCTTCTTATTTTATCGTTATATTTCTAGCATAATTTGTATCATTTTATGTACTTAGTATTATTATTGTCATTATGTTTTGCTTCTATCTTATGTTATATGTTCTTTTATCTTTGTTTTATCATTTCATGTATCTTCAAAAGAAAATTGTTTTATTTCACTGATAAAACCCTTGGCTAAAATGAAACAACAACAAAAAAACCCTAAGGCTCTCTCTGTTCTTCACTCCAAGCGGACGCCCTCATTCATCTCTTCTTAAAAAAAAACTTTTCGAACAAGTGATAAAAAAAGAGAGATGACCTACTGCTTCTTCCTGTCTTCGATGGCGGCCATCTTCCTCAGCCCACCGTCCTTTTCTCTACTATTTTTGCCCCTGAAATTTTGAAGAAACCCAGAATCGCTCCAATCAATTAACTCCCACCTCTCATCTTTTCACTCAGCTAAAAAAAATCCTCAACCTCTCTCATTTTTCTTGACGTTTTATTCTCATTCTCCTCTTCCTGGAGCTGATCGACTCTGCTCCTCATTTTCGTCATCACTGGAGAACAAGGAACACATTGCTCGTTATTTCTCTTCACTCACAATACATTTGCAAAACCCCACTGGCGAACAAGTTCCTCTGCGCCTCCTTACTACCAGCTTATTCTTCACCTTCTTCTATGTGTGAAATCCTTATAAAAGAGATGTTGGCGCTCCAGGGAATCCGTTCTTCAACACCAGGGCTGACTCTAATCTGATTTTTCTCTTATGTTCTTTCGATTCATGGCTATTAGTATTCTCTGGGTTTGTTTGCGCGCAATGTATATATATATATGCGAATGTTGACTCTCTGTTGGTATTCCGATTCCAGACAAAAGAAACAGACACTCTCGTTTATTCTGGTTTCGTTTCATTCTGCCCAGAATGTACTCGAAGTCTCCTATGAGTACAACTGAACCCAAATGCGGATCCCAGTTCTTGCTTCGAGATTACGACTTTCTGCACATGGCAGGGACGAACATGCTTTCATTTTGCACCTTCTCCCCATTCGTTTACAACACATACTAACCTGTACTGCTGATTTGTTTATGTATCGAGGTTATTTGCAGTAAATCTTGGTCTCTCCATTTTTGTCAACCGAGTGTGAACAAAAGAAGAAAACTACTGCCTATATCACCGGTTTTGGTCACTGCCCACATCTTCCTACTTGCGTACAAATGCACTTGTTCAATGCTTTGTAGGTTTGGCTATATGGTGACCACGCTCAGATCATATGAATTGGAATTTCTCGCCGGCGATTCTTCTGAAGCTTTTTCAGGTGGTTTTGTCTCGTTTTCTGCTTGATCCAGTTGGTTGCTCAATTGATTATTTATTAACGGACAGTTTGAGATATTTCAAAGCAGCTTTGAGAAGAGGGAGATTCTCTGGTTTGATATGTTCTTCACCATATTGTTTGTATATCACCACTGAATTCTGTCTTCTTTACCTCCAATCTGTTTTATTATACACGTCAGGAAAATGCAATTGGCTCTCTGGTTGTTCACTAGCAGTATGACGATTATTTGGAAGCCTAATATATATACATTTTTTTTGTGGGTTTGGGCTTCTATTCACGATCGAAGATGGTAACTCCGCAGACTTCTGGAGTCTAAATCTCGACTTGATATTTTTGTCGATTAGTCCTTTGCACACTGCTAATTGCGGGTTAAGGAAATCCATTATTCTGGGTCTTTTGCAATATGGGAACTGAACTGAGAAGAGTCTGCTTGGATAGTTCATTTGTTAATCAGATTCAAATGGATTTGTTAATCTCATCCTCTTGTTCTTGCGGTTGATCTTTATTTTATTTTTTCTTTTTTTTGTAGGCCCTTGCGTAATAAATCTCTCATTAATACCCTCATTCACATGTCCCTTGTGTTGTTCAGTTAATCTGATTTGCTACTCACACCTTGGTTTCGTTTTTGACCGAGGTACTGTTACGCCTCCTTTAGATAGTACTAATAAGAGATTTGGGAAAGTTTACATGAGGAGGAGTATTAAGTAGTTTTACTATTCGCTGTAACTAATAGTTGTTGTTTCTGTTAGTGGCTATGTAGTTAGTTACAGCAGTGTGGTATATAAAGGCAACCTCGTGTAATATGAAAGTCATCGTGGAATTGAGTAAATACACCCGGCTGTGGGTTTTGGGAGGGAGTTGCGCCTCGAAACGTAACAAATTGGTATCAGAGCAGCCTTCTTGGCTGTGGGGTGCGGTTGATGGTATTGACGAGGAGTGGGAAAGAAACGACCATGGATTCACTGGAGAAGGAGCAGGCCTTGTTACGGGAGCGGATGGATGAGTATGACGGGAAGATAGATAACTTGACTGCGGTGGTGTTGCAAATGCAGAAGGAACTCCAATCCTTTCTGCGCCGCGCTCCAGTGGAGGTCGGAGAAGAACTTGGCCAGACGTCGGCTCGCGGGCCAGAAATTGGGCAAGCGAAGGGTGGACGTCGAGAAGTCAAAGTGAGGAAGTTGGAGTTACCTGTCTTTTCCGGTGATGACCCGAGGGAGTGGCTGAGTAAGGCGGAGCGATACTTCTCCCTTTGCGGCATCGGGGACGGGGAAAAAGTACGCTCAGCTTGCGTCTGTATGGAAGGAGCAGCGTTGCATTGGTTCGATTGGTTCAGCAATTACATCGGCTTCTCCGACTGGAAGCATTTCAGGGAGTCACTGGTGGAGCGGTTTGGGTCGACCGCTGGTGGAGATCGGCTGGACCTTTTATGCGACCTCCGCCAAGAGACGTCGGTTGAGGATTACCGAAGGAGGTTCGAATTCTATGCTGCTCATTTGTCGGATGTGCCAGACGCGGTGCTTAAGGGCATTTTCCGGAGTGGTCTGAAGGAGAATATCAAGAAAGATTTGATTCTCTTTGATATTCAAGATCTTCCTGGGTTGATGAAAGCGGCTAAAAAAATAGAGGAAAGGAACGACTTCGGCAAACCGAAGGCGGAAATTGTTGGGACTGAGAGCAAAGGGAGAGAAAACTCTCGTGCGGTGGAGGTGTCGACCAAGAAGCCTAGTTGGCTGTATTCTTCTCTCAATCGCGGTGACCAGGGTAAGGAAGCGACAATTCCTAAATCAAGTTCAGTTTCGTCGGTGCAGCCGACGCCGTCTGTACAGTCCAGTTTCTCTTCTTCTGCTTCGAGTCGCTACCGGCGGCGATTTCTGAAGACGAGATGCAGCGGCGGAGATCGCTGGGCTCTGCTATCGTTGCGGTGATAAGTGGAATGCGGCGCATAGATGCAAGATAGCAGGCTTGCAACTTCTTTTAACAGAAGGAGAAGACGGTGAGGAACAGGCGTTCGAGATTTGTCCTTCTTCACCTGATTCTTGCGACACGGGGGACCAATTGAAGGCGGAACTCTCCCAGCTGTCGTCGGTGGGGTTTTCTTCCCAAAAGTCTATGAAGGTGGTTGGGCACGTGTTGGGTAGACAGGTTTTGGTCCTCATCGACAGCGGTGCTTCTCACAATTTCATCTCTGATGAATTGGTGGGCAAACTTCAGTTGGCGGTGGATGATTCAGTACGTTTTGGGGTGACGATAGGAAATGGGGAAACCATATTCCGTTCCGGTATCTGTCGAGCATTACAATTGTCGCTGCAAAAGTTGATTTTGTGGTGGACTGTTTGCCTTTTAATCTGGCGGGGTGGATTTGATTTTGGGATTTGACTGGTTGGCTTCTTTAGGCGACACCCAAACCAATTGGAGGAAACTCTCGATCAAGTTTCAATGGGGGCAGAGATTAGTACACTTGCAAGGGGATCCTTCTTCTTCTTTGATTCAGGGTGGGATGAAGTCAACCCTTAAAGTGCTACGGGATCAAGGGGAAGGTTGGCTGTGTGTTATGGAGCAGAAACATCAGTTTGCAGTTTCGGGGGAGAGCTTGGATCGGGATACTGAGGCTGCATTACAGAAGGTACTCTCTTCCTTCCCAACTGTTTTTCAGCCCCTGGATTCCATTCCACCTAAGCGCTTCCACGACCACCATATTCCATTGAAACCCAATTCTATTCCTCCAAATATCCGCCCGTACAGATATCCGCATCCATTACCAAAAAATGAGATTGAAAAAATTGTTCGGGAATTGCAGTCTGCCGGGTTTATACAGCCGAGTAATAGCCCGTTTTCGAGCCCGGTTCTCTTGGTTAAAAAGAAAACGGGAGATTGGCGTTTCTGTGTTGATTACCGTGCTCTGAATGACATTACCATTCCTGATAAGTTTCCTTTGCCCACTATAGATGAACTCTTGGATGAGCTGTTTGGTGCATGTGTGTTTTCTAAACTGGATCTAAAATCTGGTTATCACCAGATCAGGGTAAGGCAGGAAGATGTGCAGAAGACTGCGTTTAGAACGCATGAGGGCCACTACGAGTTCTTGGTCATGCCCTTTGGCCTTAAGAACGCTCCTGCTTCATTCCAATCATTGAATCACATATTTAAAAAAAAACCCTTTAACCGTTTCTTTCTTCTTCTCTTTCTCTCTCTTTCTTTCTTCTGCGTCGTTTTGTGCTGGTGTTCTTTGACGACATCTTAGTTTACAGCAGGAGTGTGGAGGATCATTTGTTGCATCTGCAGGAGGTGTTGGCGGTCTTGGCTGAGAATCAATTGAAGGTCAATTTGAAGAAGTGCAGTTTTCTGAAGAGCAGATTGGATTATTTGGGGCATATCATATCTGAAAAGGGGGTAGAAGTTGATCCTGATAAAGTTCAGAGCATGATCTCTTGGCCAGTTCCTAAGAATGTTAAGGAGTTGAGAGCATTCCTTGGTCTTACTGGGTATTATAGGCGTTTCGTCAAAAATTATGGGCTGATTGCATCACCTCTTACGGCTTTATTGAAGAAGGATGCTTTTACCTGGTGCAATGCAGCTCAGGAAGCTTTTGTTCAACTGAAGGTGGCATTGTCTTCAGTCCCTGTTTTAGCATCTCCTGATTTTGATGCCCCTTTCGAGTTGGAGACTGATGCGTCTGGCAAGGGAATTGGTGCAGTATTGATGCAGAAAGGTCGCCCCCTCGCTTTTCTGAGTCAACCGTTCTCTGCTAGAGCTTTATCCAAATCAGTGTATGAGAAAGAACTCATGGCTGTGGTGTTTGCGGTTCAAAAATGGCGTCATTACTTGCTGGGTAGGAGGTTTCTGATACGAACAGATCAGAAAAGCTTGAAGTACTTGTGGGAGCAGAGGTTGATGACAGAGGATCAATATAAGTGGGTTACTAAGCTAATGGGATTTGATTTTGAAATTAGCTACAGACCTGGCAAAGAGAATACAGCAGCGGATGCTCTTTCTCGTAGGGTTCCGGGTGTATCTTTGTTTCCTCTGTCGTCTGTGGTATTTGAAGGGTGGCGGACCATTGACCAGGAGGTGGAGCAAGATTCTGCATTAAAACAAATTGTGCAGGATCTATTGGTTTCTGCTGAAAGTCATCCGGGTTACTCTCTGCGCAATGGGCATTTATTCTTTCAGGGAAAGTTAGTATTATCCAGCTCCTCTCAATTGATTCCCACTATCTTGCAAGAGTTCCATGCTTCTCCTGGTGGGGGACATTCTGGATTTTTGCGAACTGTTAAGAGGATAGCAGCTGTGGTTTATTGGAAAGGTATGCGTTCTTGTGTTAAGAAGTTTGTAGCAGCTTGTGATGTATGCCAAAGAGTCAAATATAGTGCATTGTCTCCAGCTGGTTTGCTGCAACCTTTGGCCATTCCTGAACGAGTATGGGAAGATATTTCTATGGATTTCATCTCTGGTTTGCCTAAAGTGAAAGGCTTTGACACTGTTTTGGTTGTAGTGGACAGATTTTCTAAGTTCGCTCACTTTTTACCCATCAAACATCCTTATACAGCTAAGGATGTGGCGCTGTGTTTGCTAAGGAGGTGATCAGGTTGCATGGATTTCCCAAATCAATTGTGTCTGATAGGGATCCTATCTTCTTAAGCAATTTTTGGAAAGAACTTTTTCGGTTGGCTGGAACTTCCTTATGCTACAGTTCTGCATATCATCCACAATCGGATGGGCAAACCGAGGTGGTTAACCGCTGTCTTGAGGATTATCTGCGGTGTTTTTCATATCAGAAACCGCAGTCCTGGTTACAAGCCATTCCTTGGGCCGAGTACTGGTTTAACACCACCTTTCAGCAGAGCTTGGGCACCACTCCGTTCCGTGCGTTGTATGGTCGTGACCCTCCTGCATTGGTTCGATATAGCCCATTGGGGTCTTTGATTGATGAGGTCGATGTCTTGCTTTCTGATAGGGATTTGCTCTTGGATGAATTGAAGGAGAATTTACTGAAAGCTCAACAAAGAATGAAACTTCAAGCTGATCGTCACCGGCGCTTTATTGAGTTTCAGGTAGGAGACTGGGTGTTTCTGAAGATCCAGCCGTATAAATATCGTTCGTTGACCAAGAAAAAGAATGCCAAACTCAGTCCTAGATACTATGGGCCCTTCGAAATTTTGGAGAGGGTGGGAACAGTTGCTTATAAACTGTCTCTTCCTCCCACTGCAAGGATTCATCCGGTGGTTCATGTTTCCCAGCTCAGAAAAGCGGTTCCTCCTTCTGTTCATCTGGCTGGACAGCTTCCTGATGGGTTGACAAGTGATTTGGTGTTGGCAGTCCAACCCGCTTCAGTCTTGGGCTACAGGCATCGCAGTAATGAAGAGCCTGAAGTTTTGATTAGCTGGGAAGGCTGCTCGGAGGACGACGCTTCATGGGAATTGGCCTCTGTTCTTAAAGAGCAGTTTCCTAACTTTCACCTTGAGGACAAGGTGAATGTTGAGGGAGGGAGTGATGTTACGCCTCCTTTAGATAGTACTAATAAGAGATTTGGGAAAGTTTACATGAGGAGGAGTATTAAGTAGTTTTACTATTCGCTGTAACTAATAGTTGTTGTTTCTGTTAGTGGCTATGTAGTTAGTTACAGCAGTGTGGTATATAAAGGCAACCTCGTGTAATATGAAAGTCACCGTGGAATTGAGTAAATTCACCCGACTGTGGGTTTTGGGAGGGAGTTGCGCCTCGAAACGTAACAGGTACATTCTTTGAGCTTTGACTCGAGCTTCACATGCTCGGCGGATACTCCAATCGGGTGTGGAAATTAATCATCACTTGCTCCTTGTGCTTCATGTTGGTTTGGAAATCTGCTTGGTAACTTTCACATTGCCCATTATGTGGGTTTGGAAATACTGTTGGCTGTGGTATTGTCATTTGGCCCCTTTTGCATTTTTGGCTTAAAAATGAGTCGCTTTTGTGGCATTATCACTTTGACCCTTTCGTGCTATTTGTCTAAACTCGTTGCTTACTATCTTCGGTTTCATGTCCTAACCGAGGTGCACTTGCTTTGAGACTTTGACAAGACTTTGCTCGTTGACCGACCTCGTGGACTTTAACTCAACATTTCGACTTGGCACCGCTATATATGGATTTAGAAATTTGCTGTCCGCTTTACTATCGATTACTATCTGCTACTTTCTGGTACATACAAAAATCAGAAATTTGGGTTGGACTTGCTTGGCCTGGAATCGACTCGAGCTCCGTGATTGGTCATGTGGTAGCACTTTGGTCCTGGTACTGTTACATTGGTTTGAAAACCCTAATGGTTAGCTTTCTTATCACAAGCAATCTTGCTAATTCTCTCTTGTCACGCCTTAAACTCGGTTTGGAAATTGAATTGCTTTAACCTTGAACTTGTTCATTGCGCATTGATATCGGTTTGGAATTGGTTTGAGACTAGCATGATTTGTCTCTTGCGCTAGACAAGAACATGAATAGAGTGATAGTTGCCCTATGCTATGTTAATAAATCAACTCAATGGCTGGTTGTCCTTCTTTCTAATTCTTCATCTTAGGGGGAAATGATATAAACCCTTCTAGGTATGATCCACGACTCACAACCCTATCTCTTTGATACTACACTTCGGTTTGAGTCATAATCTAGATGACGAATTAATTTGTGTAGCAACCCCAATGTTTGATTTCTGACAATTCATAGCATTTGTTGGCAGTTTGAAACTCTTTTTCTATGTTCTCGTTGGGGTGTGGGAGATGATTAGATTGCCCCCTTTCCTCCTCCCATTGAGAGGGGCCGTATGATCCCATTGCACCACCCCCAACCTTCCTTCCTCCGTTCTCTGACTAATGTATCCTGCCTATCTCGGTTGTATTATTTGACATGTACCTATTGCTTAAGAACGGGAAATGGGGACTAAAGAACTGGACCTTGGCTAGGACTACCGGGCTCTCCTTCAAACGCAAAAAAGGTTGGTGTTCCTTCTCGGATCCCTATCAGCTCGAGTGAGGCGGCGTCGATGCGACCCCCCATAGCAGCTTTCTATTTAAAAATAAAAACTGCATCCGTGTCTGTATTATTTGTTTATGTTCCTAATTATTTTGTAGTCTTAGATTCATTCATTCTTGCAAGTATCACCATTTGGGTTTGACAATGAATTGATTTGTGACTGTTGTACACATTTAATAGTGGATTGACATCATTTTTCTTACTATTCGAGTCACTGTTGGCCAGATTTGAAGGTAAAAGGCTCATAAGTTTATTCTTAGAATCGATTGTTTATGATACCGTATTCACATTCGAGTTTAAACTCATGAATCTTATTTGCTTGTTGTATATGTGGGTTTACTCTCTGGTGGGCTCGGTTTCTTAATCATCAATTTACTTGTTGTCTCGTTCATTGCAATGTTCATGGGCTTTAATGATTTGATCGAGACGGTCAATTGAGGGCCTACGATCTCATTATGTCGTACTCGGTGTAGGCATTACTCATACCTTGCTTTCATATGTTTTTACCGAGGTACATGCAAAACGGATGAGACCTAACAGACGACTTCTTGGCGTGGAGTTTACCGTGGACCTTTTGCTAATGAACCATGTTGTTGGTTTTGGGGCTTACAAAGACGGGATTATGAACATTTGACTGCGGATTCGACTTTGTCTTATATTTGATTAAGTAATAAACCGGGGGCAGGCCACCCCGTAGGTTGGTTTCCTATCACCTACACCTCTTCTTGATCATGACCAACATGTTTACATTTCTAGTATCACTGTTTGCTCCTTGTATATAGATTCGATTCGAGAAATTGAGTCAAAGCATGATTCTAGTTTGATCTTTACTCGGGACCAACTCATTTAATTTCTAAATCTTGTTTCATTATGCTATCTCAAGTTGATTTACTTGCGACATTGTTGTGATCCTCATTTGGGTCATTTTTAGAAAGCTCATAGAACAAACATTAGGATAGCGGATGTCCCCCACACTTAGTAGATCCTTGGTGGTGGTGACACCCTACACACAAACCACATCTTTGAGGCCCAAAATCTTTGTAATTTACAACCATACATGCCATTTGTAAATTCATACTCATCCGTTCAAAAACAAATCTTCTCATACCCCAAAACCAGATACTTTTCATGAATAGTTTGAAATCAAACCTCTCCACACCCCAACATCAAATACTCTTCCTACACTCATCAAACACACCTCAACCTCCAAGACATTTGAGATACTTCCAAAAGTTTCAAGACCAAACACAAACTTCACCCAAACTCCAATTGTCTCATAGATTCAAATCATCTTCCAACCTCAATTTCCAAGGCCTAATTTGGCCCCCCCTTTCCAAGACAATTCGGCCCATTCTCCAGGGCCCAAATCGACCCACTTTTCACAGGCCCGATCCGGCCCATTCTCCAAGGCCCATTTCAAAGCCCAATTCAAGGCCCGATTCAAAACCCAAATCGAGGCCCTTTTCAAAGCCCAATTCGAGGCCCATTTCAAGGCCCACTTCAACCAACCTTTCAAGGCCCACTTCGGTCCATTTTTCAAGGCCCACTTCGGCCTAATTATCAAGGCCTACTTTCGGCCCAATTTTTAAGACCCACTTCGGTCCATTTTTCAAGGCCCACTTCGGTCAAATTTTCAAGGCCTAATTCGGCCCACGTTCCAAGGCCCGTTTTGGCCCAACATCCCAAGGCCCAATTCGCCCACATTCAAGGCCCATTCCGGCCTAACGTTCCAAGGCCCTAATCTGGCCCATCAGTTCAAATTTGGCACACGATCAATCCAAATACCGATCCAATCCCATCTCAAATTCAAATCCAAATCCAAAATCAATTCAATTCAGCCTAAATTCAACCCGACTAGTAAATTTCAATTCGATTCAAAAACTTCTTTCAATCATTCATTCATTCAAAAATTTAATTCAATTCAATTCTCATTCAATTAAATTCATTTCCAAATTCAATTTCATTTCAATTCCAAATAAAAATTCATTCAATTCCAATTCAACTTCAATTTCAATTCAATTCCATTTTCGCCCACATTCGAATGTCTCACAGACCCGAGCATCTCACAGACTTTGTTATTCTAATGATTTGAATATCTCACAGACCAGAGCATCTCACAGACCCGAGTGTCTCACAGATCCGAGCGTCTCATAGATTTCGACATCTTAAGATTTCAAACATCTCATAGACCCGAGCGTCTCACAGACTATAACATCTCACACATCAAACATCAAAATTCCAAAATCCTAAAAACATGAACTACAAAAGGTCTGATCTCAACAGGAAGTTGAGTACGTAGGCAACCCACCAACGGTGCGACCCCATTCCAATAAAAAAACCCTTTTCCCATTCAAGCCTTCTTCGTCTTCAACGAACATTAAACCATTGAACTCCAAGTCTTGTCTATTCATTCAACCTCAAACTTTCCCTAAATCTTCATTCTACACTCATTCGAACTCTCAATTCCTCTTCTTGGCATTCATCAACACTCGTTCTCTCTTCCTATCTTATCCTATCCTATCATTGGCTTTCAAATAAATCTCTCTAATAAGGTTTTCAAAGAAGACAATCCTGACAATTAGAGACCGAGGTTTCCTCGGGCACCAATCCAAAGTCGTGGTCCTTGCCACTTCTAAGGGGTGTAACCCAGTGCGAACCCACAATAGAATCTCTGTAAATGACCAGATAAGCCCTATCCATAGGCAACAATTTTAGAGTCAATCAACGGTTCCTAGAACCCAATCTTCCTTCCTAGTATTCTTAGGTTAAACAAGGTGGCGACTCTAGTCAAATCCGCCTTATAGAGGCATCAATCCGCGTGGGGCCCATTGAGAGTGGGTGTAGTGTTCATTGACACTCCCCTTAAGCTTTCTGGGAAAGACGAACGATTAAAGTAGGTGTTTGAGGGCTGCCAGATTAACGGGTTTCCACCCTCCACAGAATGGAAGTTTCTAGGCATTTAGATAGACCCCCCTCATACCGAAGAAAAATCACCCTCCACAGAATGGCGACTCTGCTGGGGAAAACTTGAGTAAGGTTTTTTCTTAAACTTAAGGAAGACTGAACTCCATTCAAAATTGTCAGGATTGTCCAACTTCTTTCAAATCCTTTAAGAGATTCATTCGAAAGCCATAGGATTACTCTACTCCACACTTAGAGTGTGTTTGGTGAGGATAGCTAGGATATGAGTGAAGAGCTTACAGTCGGCCTCGTTTGCCATGTTGTTTATTATTTGTGATTATGCTAGACTAACCTGCAGCAACTCAAAGGTGGGCCCATTAGGGGTCTAGCTTCTTCCTTCTCCTTACGTGCGCATTTATTTACCGTTTTTGTTGTGATTCTGAGCTGTTAGGAATAGTCCTGATGGGGGTCAGACTGGGTAGCTTAAACATGCACTCCCCTGATGAACATGCATACCAAAAGGACGCAAACATCCAAAAATCCAAAAATTGCATACATCCAAAATATCCCAGAAAATGCAGTCACTGTCATATCGTGGGGCTACCATACGGGAGTTGTCACTGATAAGCCGCAGACTTATCATATTTTATGCACTAATTTTAGTATTATATTTATCTAAATAAAGTTATATTTATGTTATTTATGCTTATTATGTGTTAAAGTATAATATTTGTACAGATTTATGTTTTTATGTGTTTTCTGTGCAAGGAATGATTTTCTAGGCAAAAGTTCAGTTGAAGCCGGACTCCATGCCGGGTTTGTTTCTACACGGCAAAGCACAGAACAGAAAGAGGCCTTGCCGGACCAAGCCGGGTAGATTGCATCCGGCATAAGTGAAGAGCCCACGGTTGACCAGCGATAGCAGTTATTGACCGTTGGTGAAAGGATGATGCCGGTATCTTCTACCCGGCATATGCACTGTTTCGCGCGGAATTGACGGTTTCGACCGTTAACAGTTGGGCGCATTTATCACGTGTGCCGGCTACTGTGATCCGGCACGACGCCCGGTAACGACACATTTAAGGCCTATAAATAGGCCGAGGAAGGCTACAATTTGACACATCCCCATTATATTCCACTCCATTTCACGCTTCATTTCCGCCTCATTCCAAGTGTTGGTGTCCAAGGCATTTCTACGAATCCATCCACAAGAAGAAGAGAAGATTTCCTTTTCGGGTTGAGGCTATGTTCAATCTCCTTCTCCCTTATGTATTTTCTTCCTTATTTGAGTGGATGGTGAAGTAGAAATCCTTGTTAGGCTTTGGCTAGGGATGAATTCCTTCTATGTAAACAATGATTATTTCATACAAATTCAAGCGTTCATTAAGATTCTGGTTCATATGGCAAGGGAATTAGTTGATCACTCATTCTCTTTATGCAAATTCTACTTGAGGGGGAAAAGCCCAAGAGTAGGATAGGTTAGACAAATCTTAGTGGTCTTTGATGTTTTCATCTATAATTTAGGTTAGCATTAAAGATTGTGAGTTAATCCATCTTCCCCCATCTCCTTGTTCATTTCGTAGCATGACATATGCTCGATTTGTTAATGGGTTTTGAGTTTCTTGTTCGAAGCAAGAGAGTGGTTTTTCACCATATGAACGTGCCGGATGCACTGCCGGGTGCTTCCTGTCCGGCACATTCAAGACTTTGAATATGCCGTGCATCTGATGTCCGGCAGGACATCCGGCGCAATCATGTTGGTTGGTTAAGTTTGTGTCTTGAAGTTGCATTGCGTAATCATGTTGGTACTTAGGGTAGTTTAGTCCTAAACCTCGCATTTAGATAGGTTTTAGTTAATTATGGTGTCATTTACATTCCCCCCCGTTATTGTAGAATAGGCTTTTGCCCGGATTAGGACTAATTTTCTATAAGTCCCTTGGGTACGATTCTCCTGGTCGTAATATATTTACACTATACTCCGACCGGGTTTTTATTTGCTACCCGTAGTAGAGTTGTAGGATTAGTTATTATTTTATTTTATTCATTTGTATATATTTTTATCCTAACAATTTTCTCGTTAGCAAATTGGCGCCGTTGCCGGGGACTTGGAATTAGTCCAAGTCCTAAATTCGGTAAAACGCCCTATTCTTTATTCTTTGATTCTTTAATTCTTTACTTCTCTAATTCTTTTAATTTCAATTTGGTATTCGGTTGAATAGGCCTGGTGTAAAGGCCGGATGCCTCATACCAGGCACATTCAACATTTTATTTTCTTTAATTCTTGTATTCTCTGATTTATTCACCCTTAGTTTTTGCAGAATTGAATATGTCGTGCACGATGCCGGGCAACCGATACCTGGCGTATTCGGAGGAAGTCCGATGCCGGACAGAAGTTATCCGGCATAATGACCGGCATGTTCAAATTATTTTCAAAATTTCATACATTGTTAAGCTTTTAACAATTTGAATTTATTCTTGTTTACCTCTTCGTTTATTTATCTCTTCTAATAGTCCCTACCTTGATTATTTAAATTAATTTCAGAGTTTGAACTTGCCGTGTATTATGCCGGGTTTCTTACACCCGGCTTCTCGAAGGAAGTCCGATGCCGGATATGAAATATCCGGCATTACACCCGGCTTGTTCAATTTTACTCTCCAATTTTTGTCGTAAATAGTAGAGACACATATAAATGATCTCTTACGTTTTATGTTATTCACTATTTTTATTTCTCCTTGCTGCATATTTTTTTGATTTATTTCTTTCGGTTTGAACAAGCCGGGCAATATGCCGGGTAAAATCAACCCGGCATTAGTGGAGGAAGTCCACTGCCGGGTACACAATGCCCGACACACGGTCCGGCATGTTCAATTGATTTATTTTTCTTTTAGTTTCGTAACATTTCTATATTATTGTTTTTTTTATACTATTTTGTTAAATTAATATTTTGTGTTGCTCCTCCTAAGGAAATAAGGTGAATGCATCTCCGATCACATAATCTTCATGAAGATTTATCTGACCGCGATCAGGAGACAAAGAAGCCATTTCTTCGTTCCTTAAGGCAACGACGAAACCAACAAACGCACTCCCTGCATAAATTGATCAACGGGAGTATGCGAGATCGATCTTCGTTTCTATCGAGATCTCTGATCACTCGGCCAAGTAGCCGAAGGCTAAGTGTAGGGCAGCCCCACGCATCTGGTCTTCTTTCACCGCAGGGGAGTCACTTCCCTTTCCTTATTTCTTTATTTTTCTTTTGAACACTGGGGACAGTGTTCCTGCCAAGTGTAGGGTCCCCCCTTAAAAAATATTTTTATTTTAAATATATATATATTATTAATAGAAAATAAATCACTAGTATATTTGATATAATAAGTTTAAAGTTTATCAATGTTTTACTAAACTTTTGCATGTTTTTGATTGAGATGAGATTAGGAATGAATAAATGCTTGTTCTCTTAAGAGGTAAGCTTTCTAATGACTTGTAGATTCCTGTTTTTAACTTTTGATTCTCTTTATTAACATGAGTATATGATCTTTCTCCTAATTCTTTCCTTTATGTACTTCTGGGTATTATTTTCAAACTGTGGAAAGTCTTTTGGGTGAAAATCTTAAAAAGGGTTTTTGTGAAAAAAGAAAGAAGAAGAAGAAAAAGAAAAAAAATGAAAACCAAAGAAATCTTCTTCCAAAGGAAAAGCAGTATATTCCTTGAGGTTGCACTGTTTCGCGCGGAATTGACGGTTTCGACCGTTAACAGTTGGGCGCATTTATCACGTGTGCCGGCTACTGGTGATCCGGCACGACGCCCGGCAACGACACATTTAAGGCCTATAAATAGGCCGAGGAAGGCTACAATTTGACACATCCCAACATTATATTCCACTCCATTCCACGCTTCATTTCCGCCTCATTCCAAGTGTTGGTGTCCAAGGCATTTCTACGAATCCATCCACAAGAAGAAGAGAAGATTTCCTTTTCGGGTTGAGGCTATGTTCAATCTCCTTCTCCCTTATGTATTTTCTTCCTTATTTGAGTGGATGGTGAAGTAGAAATCCTTGTTAGGCTTTGGCTAGGGATGAATTCCTTCTATGTAAACAATATGATTATTTCAATACAAATTCAAGCGTTCATTAAGATTCTGGTTCTTATGGCAAGGGAATTAGTTGATCACTCATTCTCGTTAAGCAAATTCTACTTGAGGGGGAAAAGCCCAAGAGTAGGATAGGTTAGACAAATCTTAGTGGTCTTTGATGTTTTCATCTATAATTTAGGGTTAGCATTAAAGATTGTGAGTTAATCCATCTTCCCCCATCTCCTTGTTCATTTCGTAGCATGACATATGCTCGATTTGTTAATGGGTTTTGAGTTTCTTGTTCGAAGCAAGAGAGTGGTTTTCACCATATGAACGTGCCGGATGCACTGCCGGGTGCTTCCTGTCCGGCACATTCAAGACTTTGAATATGCCGTGCATCTGATGTCCGGCAGGACATCCGGCGCAATCATGTTGGTTGGTTAAGTTCGTGTCTTGAAGTTGCATTGCGTAATCATGTTGGTACTTAGGGTAGTTTAGTCCTAAACCTCGCATTTAGATAGGTTTTAGTTAATTATGGTGTCATTTACATTCCCCCCTGTTATTGTAGAATAGGCTTTTGCCCGGATTAGGACTAATTTTCTATAAGTCCCTTGGGTACGATTCTCCTGGTCGTAATATATTTACACTATACTCCGACCGGGTTTTTATTTGCTACCCGTAGTAGAGTTGTAGGATTAGTTATTATTTTATTTTATTCTTTTGTATATATTTTTATCCTAACAATTTTCTCGTTAGCAAATTGGCGCCGTTGCCGGGGACTTGGAATTAGTCCAAGTCCTAAATTCGGTAAAACGCCCTATTCTTTATTCTTTATTCTTTGATTCTTTAATTCTTTACTTCTCTAATTCTTTTAATTTCAATTTGGTATTCGGTTGAATAGGCCTGGTGTAAAGGCCGGATGCCTCATACCAGGCACATTCAACATTTTATTTTCTTTAATTCTTGTATTCTCTGATTTATTCACCCTTAGTTTTTGCAGAATTGAATATGTCGTGCACGATGCCGGGCAACCGATACCCGGCGTATTCGGAGGAAGTCCGATGCCGGACAGAAGTTATCCGGCATAATGACCGGCATGTTCAAATTATTTTCAAAATTTCATACATTGTTAAGCTTTTAACAATTTGAATTTATTCTTGTTTACCTCTTCGTTTATTTATCTCTTCTAATAGTCCCTACCTTGATTATTTAAATTAATTTCAGAGTTTGAACTTGCCGTGTATTATGCCGGGTTTCTTACACCCGGCTTCTCGAAGGAAGTCCGATGCCGGATATGAAATATCCGGCATTACACCCGGCTTGTTCAATTTTACTCTCCAATTTTTGTCGTAAATAGTAGAGACACATATAAATGATCTCTTACGTTTTATGTTATTCACTATTTTTATTTCTCCTTGCTGCATATTTTTTTGATTTATTTCTTTCGGTTTGAATAAGCCGGGCAATATGCCGGGTAAAATCAACCCGGCATTAGTGGAGGAAGTCCACTGCCGGGTACACAATGCCCGACACACGGTCCGGCATGTTCAATTGATTTATTTTTCTTTTAGTTTCGTAACATTTCTATATTATTGTTTTTTATACTATTTTGTTAAATTAATATTTTGTGTTGCTCCTCCTAAGGAAATAAGGTGAATGCATCTCCGATCACATAATCTTCATGAAGATTTATCTGACCGCGATCAGGAGACAAAGAAGCCATTTCTTCGTTCCTTAAGGCAACGACGAAACCAACAAACGCACTCCCTGCATAAATTGATCAACGGGAGTATGCGAGATCGATCTTCGTTTCTATCGAGATCTCTGATCACTCGGCCAAGTAGCCGAAGGCTAAGTGTAGGGCAGCCCCACGCATCTGGTCTTCTTTCACCGCAGGGGAGTCACTTCCTTTCCTTATTTCTTTATTTTTCTTTTGAACACTGGGGACAGTGTTCCTGCCAAGTGTAGGGTCCCCCCTTAAAAAAATATTTTTATTTTAAATATATATATATATTATATAGAAAATAAATCACTAGTATATTTGATATAATAAGTTTAAAGTTTATCAATGTTTTACTAAACTTTTGCATGTTTTTGATTGAGATGAGATTAGGAATGAATAAATGCTTGTTCTCTTAAGAGGTAAGCTTTCTAATGACTTGTAGATTCCTGTTTTTAACTTTTTGATTCTCTTTATTAACATGAGTATATGATCTTTCTCCTAATTCTTTCCTTTATGTACTTCTGGGTATTATTTTCAAACTGTGGAAAGTCTTTTGGGTGAAAATCTTAAAAAGGGTTTTTGTGAAAAAAGAAGAAGAAGAAAAAAAAAAAATGAAAACCAAAGAAATCTTCTTCCAAAGGAAAAGTATATTCCTTGAGGTTGCACTGTTTCGCGCGGAATTGACGGTTTCGACCGTTAACAGTTGGGCGCATTTATCACGTGTGCCGGCTACTGGTGATCCGGCACGACGCCCGGCAATGACACATTTAAGGCCTATAAATAGGCCGAGGAAGGCTACAATTTGACACATCCCAACATTATATTCCACTCCATTCCACGCTTCATTTCCGCCTCATTCCAAGTGTTGGTGTCCAAGGCATTTCTACGAATCCATCCACAAGAAGAAGAGAAGATTTCCTTTTCGGGTTGAGGCTATGTTCAATCTCCTTCTCCCTTATGTATTTTCTTCCTTATTTGAGTGGATGGTGAAGTAGAAATCCTTGTTAGGCTTTGGCTAGGGATGAATTCCTTCTATGTAAACAATATGATTATTTCAATACAAATTCAAGCGTTCATTAAGATTCTGGTTCTTATGGCAAGGGAATTAGTTGATCACTCATTCTCGTTATGCAAATTCTACTTGAGGGGGAAAAGCCCAAGTAGGATAGGTTAGACAAATCTTAGTGGTCTTTGATGTTTTCATCTATAATTTAGGGTTAGCATTAAAGATTGTGAGTTAATCCATCTTCCCCCATCTCCTTGTTCATTTCGTAGCATGACATATGCTCGATTTGTTAATGGGTTTTGAGTTTCTTGTTCGAAGCAAGAGAGTGGTTTTCACCATATGAACGTGCCGGATGCACTGCCGGGTGCTTCCTGTCCGGCACATTCAAGACTTTGAATATGCCGTGCATCTGATGTCCGGCAGGACATCCGGCGCAATCATGTTGGTTGGTTAAGTTCGTGTCTTGAAGTTGCATTGCGTAATCATGTTGGTACTTAGGGTAGTTTAGTCCTAAACCTCGCATTTAGATAGGTTTTAGTTAATTATGGTGTCATTTACATTCCCCCCTGTTATTGTAGAATAGGCTTTTGCCCGGATTAGGACTAATTTTCTATAAGTCCCTTGGGTACGATTCTCCTGGTCGTAATATATTTACACTATACTCCGACCGGGTTTTTATTTGCTACCCGTAGTAGAGTTGTAGGATTAGTTATTATTTTATTTTATTCTTTTGTATATATTTTTATCCTAACAATTTTCTCGTTAGCAGTCACTCCCTAAAAATTCCTAAACTCCAGGAGCCAATCATCAACTGAATACATTCTAAAACAGCTTCTCCCACATCACATCCGACAGCTAGACCATCTTCAGAGCTGACATTGACGAGTTGAGTTTCATGAACCATCAACCGAAACCGACTCAAGCGAGACTAGGTGTAGCCTTATCACTCATGCATTGCATACAATACAACAAAAAACATTCAGCCAAATCCAAAGTCAGCATTGTCGTCATCACCACCACTTCATGCGTCTTGTACATAGTAATTCCATACTACCACTATATATTGTATTGTAGACAATTGCATTTGCATACTCCCATATCGGAATGACATCTTTGAGGAAAATATTGAGAGATTGATCGAGTAGAATGCTTGAACCACTAAACTCTCTACCCGTAAATTCACACAAGGGTCCAATCAAAATCAGCACCACAAACCAAGTGCGAAGAGCGGTATTTTCCCTTGAATTTCGAGTGAGTGTTTTGGACGATCCACTAAGCGATGAGGGAAGGTAGAGATATCCAATGGAGGTAAAACCATGAGAGACTTGTACATTCCTTTAGCACATGGACAGGCCACGATGCTAAAGTGAGAGTAATTTCGATAAACAAGACACAAGCTGTGATTCATGTCAAGATCCGATAATAGTAAGGAAACAATCATTAACTAATGAGAATGACGAGGCACTTAGGAATACAAATCCCCACAAAACCAAAAAGCTTTGACTTCCCTATACATAACCCCTTAGTAAGCCCCGCTGAGCCTTTCATGAAAAACTCTTTCTTCAGAAACTCCATAACAGACCAACCTATGTACATATACTTACTTGCCCTTGCAATAGAGGATCTCAAAGGAGCCGGAGCCTTGGCCCCTCCCTACCATCTTTCACAAACAAAATAAATGAAATGTTTGAAGAATCAGTGAGTCAATGCAACTCCAAAATCAAAAACCAAAACAAAAGAACACCAAAAATATTCAAGAAGATCAGCGAGTCAATGCAACTCCAAAGCTAAAAGCCAAAATACAAAGCAAAGAGCACTTGAGAAAGTCGATGAGCCAAATGCAATTTCAAAAAAAAAATGATGAGAAGAAAGTTCATATCGTGCACCAGAAGAGGCACGAAGGAGAAGTCTAAATCCAAATGGACCATTGATGTCCCACAGAAACCCATAAAAGATCCCCACGAAAATTGTCTGTCTAATCATTCCACCCATGGCAAAGGTGAAGCAAATCCTCTATTGCACAAAAAGCTCCACAACTCCCCAAGCAAATCCTCCAGTCCCATGTGACATACATCGCACCCCTCAGCCCCGTTATAACCCAATGAAGACCTCTGACTCATAAGTCGATGAACGTTAACTGAAAGTACCGGATCTGAAATATGAATCATAAGCTTTGTACTTGTTATCAACATGTCCCGTCATACTAAAGGGACAGTGAGCGAGTGAGTGTGACCTTACCCCACAGGGTCCTTTGAGTGCGAGTGAATCTTCATTCTAAACACCAAGGCATAAACAGCCTACCCCATTAAAGGTGAGAAATTTGTAAGGATCAGAAAGTCCAGAACCTCAAAAGGAATTCTAAGGAAAATACTGCTCCGACCATCGAGAGTATCTTCACGACATTATCACACACGGCCATACTCACGAGAGATCGACCCACATCCCTCCATGAGAGGAAAGTGATTCACGCATTCTAGTTGAACAATCACTCGAGATCAAACCAAAGATGTCTTATATCCGTAAACCTCATTAATAAAGATGGGACCATACACTCTCTCCGAAAAGTACATATGCACTTTGCATCTACATTTAGTGTCTGCATGCATCATAACCATTTCATCTTCAACATTTGACCGGTAAGAACCATGCATAGTCTCGCTGAAAGTCAACCTCAGTTGTAGTCGTTGAAGCATAACTTCCAATCAAAAGAAGTCAAAGCCGGAGCCACCCGCTGTCATACTCGAACCCCATTGGCACCACTCCCACTACCAAGCAGGAGCCATGCGGGATCCATCCTCAAACATTAAAACTATCCCAAGGGCTACACAGGAGTCATTCCCTCGTCAAAGCCTCGTCCATAAAATTTCGAACTACGTTAGGTCTGATCTCAATACGAAATTGAGTACGTAGGCAGCCCGCCCAGGGTGCGACCACCTCAAAGACAAAACCTCCCTTTCCCCCTCGTTCCAGCTAATGCATCGTCATGCTCAACCGACACAAAGTCAACCCGGAGTCATCCCTGAAGATCCTGGAACCATGATGGGGACTACCCTAAGGCTATGAAACCGTGTTTAGCCATTCACCCACCCATGTAAAACCATTCGTCCACTACGAATTCCACAACAAACCCTTCAAATTACAGTCATTCCATTTCCGGAGTCATCAAAAACCTCATCAAACCATGATAAATCCATTGTTGGAGCCCCCACACCACCCAGAAAATCCCGAAGCAAAGCAAAATCCACCAACCATCCCGAACAACTCTAACCATATCAAAACCCACCAGCCATCCTGAACAACTCTAACCAGATCAAAACCTACCAGCCATCCTGAACAACTCTAACCAGATCAAAACCACCAACCGCCCCGAGACCATTGGCCACCCCGGAGCCATCAACCCACCAATCGCATCAACCCACCATTCGACTCAAAATCTGAACCAAAGCAAAACCACCAATAATCTCGAAAATCTCAATCCAAATCGAAACCCACCAACCGCCCCGAGACCATTGGCCACCCCGGAGCCATCAACCCACCAATCGCATCAACCCACCATTCGACTCAAAATCTGAACCAAAGCAAAACCACCAATAATCTCGAAAATCTCAATCCAAATCGAAACCCACCAACCACCCCGAGACCCTTGGTCACACTGGAGCCATCCACGCATGCTGGAGCCATCTTAGATCCTTGAAGCCATGCCAGAGCCATCCCAAAGCTTCGAAGCAACTCTGGAGCCATCGGCTCACACAAAAATCTACACCCACAAACAGAGAGTTTTTGATTCAATTAATGCATTTGCTAACCTCCTCACTTCTTATCTCATTTGTATGTAAAAAAAAAACCTTTCAAAGGTCATCACAAAACCACTCATGTCATACAATCATTCATTTCGCTCAAGCTGGAAAGTTCATCCTCATTCCACTCAGGTAGCCCTTTTACCCACAAAACCCTTTCACTATCAAATTCATTCTTTTTTCCTCCACTAGGCAGCTATTACGCTACTGGTGCGAGATCGTTTACTTCATAACCTGCTAGGCAGCTATTACGCTACTAGTGCAGTCTCAATCTTTTCCTCCACTAGGCAGCTATTACGCTACTAGTGCGAGATCGTTTACTTCATAACCTGCTAGGCAGCTATTACGCTACTAGTGCGGTCTCAATCTTTTCCTCCACTAGGCAGCTATTACGCTACTAGTGCGAGATCGTTCACTTCATAACCCGCTAGGCAGCTATTACGCTACTAGTGTGAGATCATTCACTTCATAACCCGCTAGGCAGTTATTACGCTACTAGTGCGGTCCCGTCTTTTTCCTCCACTATGCAGCTATTGCGCTACTAGTGCGAGATCGTTCACTTCATAACCCGCTAGGCAGCACTACGCTACTAGTGCGGTCCCAATCTTTTCCTCCACTAGGCAGCTATTACGCTACTGGTGCGAGATCGTTTACTTTATAATCCGCTAGGCAGCTATTGCGCTACTAGTGCGGTTTCGCCTTTTTTCCTTCACTAGGCAGCTATTGCGCTACTAGTGCAAGATCGTCCACTTCATAACCTGCTAGACAGCTATTGCGCTACTAGTACGGTACTATATCAAAGTATTATAGGCCCGTCATAAGTCCTATAGCTAGATATCATGAGGTCTAGTTGAGGCACTCCTAAGTCCTCGTACTTTCAATCGCATTCTAGGCCTGTCATAAGCCCTAGGACTGGATGTCAAGAGGTCCAGTTGAGGAACTCCTAAGTCCTCGTGCACCTTAAACCAATCGAATTGTCGGTATTATAGGCTCGTCATAAGTCCTATAGCTAGATGTCAAGAGGTCTAGTTGAGGCACTCCTAAGTCCTCGTACTTTCAATTGCAATCTAGGCCCGTCATAAGCCCTAGGACTGGATGTCAAGAGGTCCAGTTGAGGCACTCCTAAGCCCTCGTGCACCCCAAACCAATTTATTGTTAGCATTCTAGGCTCATCATAAGTCCTAGTGCTGGATGTCAAGAGGTCCAGTTGAGGCTCGGAATAAGTCCTCGTACACTCAGCTATCATATCATTTCCCATCGCATTCATATATTATCTTCCTCATGGTCACATCCCAATGCACCATAATACCATAGTGAGAATTTTTGGCGCCCACTCAACCTTGATCCAATTCTACAAGAACTTGCAGAATTGAATCAAGGGGAGCCATCTGTAGACACCAAAAATTCTCATCCCATAAAAACAAAATTCAAAAAATAAATAAAATAAGAGGATCATCGTCTTCCTTTTCCAAACCTATCTATGTGCATACCAAAACGAAACCGTATTTTTAGGACAAAATTTTCCTTTTTTTCAATCAATGTCCAAAGCGCTTAAAAACACAAATGGTTTCAAATCCATCTCCTTTCTTTTATTACTTATTTCACTATCTTGTTTGTATTTGAGTCTATCTCGATTTTGCATATTTATCTATGTATTCATGTGTTTGTTATTGTTTGCTTATTATATCCCATTCATTGTTACTTTTACTCATCGTTTTAGCATGCAACTTTCTTCTTATTTTATCGTTATATTTCTAGCATAATTTGTATCATTTTATGTACTTAGTATTATTATTGTCATTATGTTTTGCTTCTATCTTATGTTATATGTTCTTTTATCTTTGTTTTATCATTTCATGTATCTTCAAAAGAAAATTGTTTTATTTCACTGATAAAACCCTTGGCTAAAATGAAACAACAACAAAAAAACCCTAAGGCTCCAAGCGGACACCCTCATTCATCTCTTCTTCAAAAAAAAAACTTTTCGTACAAGTGATAAAAAAAGAGAGATGACCTACTGCTTCTTCCTGTCTTCGATGGCGGCCGTCTTCCTCAGCCCACCATCCTTTTCTCTACTATTTTTGCCCTTGAAATTTTGAAGAAACCCAGAATCGCTCCAATCAATTAACTCCCACCTCTCTCATCTCTTCACTCAGCTAAAAAAATCCTCAACTCCCTCATTTTTCTTGACGTTTTATTCACATTCTCCTCTTCCTGGAGCTGATCGACTCTGCTCCTCATTTCGTCATCACTGGAGAACAAGGAACATATTGCTCGTCATTTCTCTTCACTCACAATACATTTGCAAAAACCCACTGGAGAACAAGTTCCTCTGCCCTCCTTACTCCCAGCTTATTCTTCACCTTCTTCTATGTGTGAAATCCTTGTAAAAGAGATGTTGGCACTCCAGGGAATCCGTTCTTCAACACCAGGGCTGACTCTAATCTGATTTTTCTGTTATGTTCTTTCGATTCATCTATTAGTATTCTCTAGGTTTGTTTGCGCGCAATGTGTGTATATATATATGCGAATGTTGACTCTCTGTTGGTATTCCGATTCCAGACAAAAGAAACAGACACTCTCGTTTATTCTGGTTTCGTTTGATTCTGCCCAGAATGTACTCAAAGTCTCCTATGAGTACAACTGAACCCAAATTCGGATCCCAGTTCTTGCTTCGAGATTACGAATTTCTGCACATGGCAGGGACGAACATGCTTTCATTTTGCACCTTCTCCCCATTCGTTTACAACACATACTAACCTGTGCTGCTTGATTTGTTTATGTATCGAGGTTATTTGCAGTAAATCTTGGTCTCTCCATTTTGTCAACCGAGTGTGAACAAAGAAGAAAAGTACTGCCTATATCACCGGTTTTGGTCACTGCCCACATCTTCCTACTTGCGTACAAATGCACTTGTTCAATGCTTTGTAGGTTTGGCTATATGGTGACCACGCTCAGATCATATGAATTGGAATTTCTCACCGGTGATTCTTCTGAAGCTTTTTCAGGTGGTTTTGTCTCGTTTTCTGCTTGATCCAGTTGGTTGCTCAATTGATTATTTATTAACGGACAGTTTGAGATATTTCAAAGCAGCTTTGAGAAGAGGGAGATTCTCTGGTTTGATATGTTCTTCACGATATTGTTTGTATATCACCACAGAATTCTGTCTTCTTTACCTCCAATCTGTTTTATTATACACGTCAGGAGAATGCAATTGGCTCTCTGGTTGTTCACTAGCAGTATGACGCTTATTTGGAAGCCTAATATATATACATTTTTTTGTGGGTTTGGGCTTCTGTTCACGATCAGATGGTAACTCCGCAGACTTCTGGAGTCTAAATCTCAGCTTGATATTTTTGTCGATTAGTCCTTTGCACACTGCTGATTGCTGGTTAAGGAAATCCATTATTCTGGCTCATTTGCAATATGGGAACTGAACTGAGAAGAGTCTGCTTGGATAGTTCATTTGTTAATCATATTCAAATGGGTTTGTTAATCTCATCCTCTTGTTCTAGCGGTAGATCTTTATTTTTTTTTTCTTTTTTTTGTAGGCCCTTGCGTAATAAATCTCTCATTAATACCCTCATTCACATGTCCCTTGCGTCGTTCAGTTAATCTATTTGCTACTCACACCTTGGTTTCGTTTTTGACTGAGGTACATTCTTTGAGCTTTGGACTCGAGCTTCACACGCTCGGTGGCTACTCAATCGGGTGTGGAAATTAATCATCACTTGCTCCTTGTGCTTCATGCTGGTTTGGAAATCTGCTTGGTAACTTTCACATTGCCCATTATGTGGGTTTGGAAATATGTTGGCTGTGGTATTGTCATTTGGCCCCTTTTGCATTTTTTGGCTTAAAAATGAGTCGCTTGTGGCATTATCACTTTGACCCTTTCGTGCTATTTGTCTAAACTCGGTTTGCTTACTATCTTCGGTTTCATGTCCTAACTGAGGTGTACTTGCTTTGAGACTTTGACTAGACTTTGCTCGTTGACCGACCTCGTGGACTTTACTCAACAGTTCGACTTGGCACCTGCTACATATGGATTTAGAAATTTGCTGTCCGCTTTACTCGATTACTATCTGCTACTTTCTGGTACATACAAAATCAATGAAATTTGGGTTGGACTTGCTTGGCCTGGAATCGACCTCGAGCTTCGTGATTGGTCATGTGGTAGCGCTTTGGGCCTGGTACTGTTACATGGGTTTGAAAACCCTAATGGTTAGCTTTCTTATCACAAGCAATCTTGCTAATGTCTCTTGTCACGCCTTAAACTCGGTTTGGAAATTGAAATGCTTTAACCTTGAACTTGTTCCTTGCGCATTGATATCGGTTTGGAAATTGGTTTGAGACTAGCATGATTTGTCTGTTGCGCTTAGACAAGAACATGAATAGAGTGATAGTTGCCCTATGCTATGTTAGATAAATCACTTAATGGCTGGTTGGTCCTTCTTAATTCATCTTAGGGGGAAATGATATAAACCCTTCTAGGTATGATCCACATGACTCACAACCCTATCTCTTTGATACTACACTTCGGTTTGAGTCATAATCTAAGATGACGAATTAATTTGTGTAGCAACCCCAATGTTTGATTTATCTGACAATTCATAGCATTTGTTGGCAGTTTGAAACTCTTTTCTATGTTCTCGGTTGGGGTGTGGGAGATGATTAGATTGCCCCCTTTCCTCCCATTGAGAGCGGCCGTATGATCCCATTGCACACACCCCAACCTTCCTCCATTCTCTGACTAATGTATCCTGCCTATCTCGGTTGTATTATTTGACATGTACATATTGTTTAAGGAACGGAAATGGGGAGTAAAGAGCTGGACCTTGGCTAGGACTACCGGGGCTCTCCTTTCAAACGCGAAAAACGGTTGGTGTACTCTTCGGATCCCTATCAGCTCGAGTGAGGCGGCGTCGATGCGACCCCCCATAGTAGCTTTCTTTTTAAAAATAAAGACTACATCTGTGTCTGTATTAATTTGTTTATTGTTCCTAATTATTTTGTAGTCTTAGGAGTCATTCATTCTTGCAAATATCACCATTTGGGTTTGACAATGAATTGATTTGTGACTGTTGTACACATTTAATAGTGGATTGACATCATTTTTTTACTATTCGAGTCACTGTTGGCCAGATTTGAGGGTAAAAGACTCATAAGTTTATTCTTAGAATTGATTGTTTATGATACCGTATTCACATTCGGGTTAAACTCATGAATCTTATTTGCTTGTTGTATATGCGGGTTTACTCTCTGGTGGGCTCGGTTTCTTAATCCTCAATTTACTTGTTGTCTCATTCATTGCAATGTTCATGGGCTTTAATGATTTGATTCTCGACGGTCAATTGAGGGCCTACGATCTCATTATGTCGTATTCGGTGTAGGCATTACTCATACCTTGGTTTCAAGTGTTTACTGAGGTACATGCAAAACGGATGAGACTTGAGCACGACTTGCTTGGCTTGGAGTTTACCGTGGACCTTTTGCTAATGGACCATGTTGTTGGTTTTGGGGCTTGCAAAGTGCTAACAGAGAAATTGTTAGGATAAACTATATACATAAAAAGAATAAAATAATAAATTAGTCCTACAACTCTACTACGGGTAGCAAAATAAAACCCGGTCAGAGTATAGTGTAAATATATTACGACCGAGAGTATCGAACCCAAGGGGCTTATAGAAAACTAGTCCTAATCCGCGCAAAAGCCTATTCTATAATAATAAGGGGGGAAATGTAAATGACACAATAATTAACTAAAACCTATCTAAATGCGAGGTTTAGGACTAAACCACCCTAAGTACCAACATGATCACGCAATGCAACTTCAAGACACGAACTTAACCAACCAATGATTGCGCCGGATGTCCTGCCGGACATCAGATGCACGGCATATTCAAATTCTTGAATGTGCCGGACAGGAAGCACCCGGCACGTTCATATGGTGAAAACCATTCTCTTGCGTCGAACAAGAAACTCAAAACCCATTAACAAATCGAGCATATGTCATGCCACGAAATGAACAAGGAGATGGGGGAAGATGGGTTAATTCGCAATCTTTAATGCTAACCCTAAATTATAGATGAAAACATCAAAGACCACTAAGATTTGTCTAACCTATCCTACTCTTGGGAAATTCCCCCTCAAGTAGAATTTGCATAAAGAGAACGAGTGATCAACTAATTCCCTTGCCATAAGAACCAGAATCTTAGTGAACGCTTGAATTTGTATTGAAATAATCATATTGTTTACATAGAAGGAATTCATCCCTAGCCAAAGCCTAACAAGGATCTCTACTTCACCATCCACTCAAATAAGGAAGAAATACATAAGGGAGAAGGAGATTGAACATAGCCTCAGCCCGAAAAGGAAATCTTCTCTTCTTCTTGTGGATGGATCCGTAGAAATGCCTTGGACACCAACAGATGGAATGTGGCGGAAATAAGGACGTGGATGGAGTGTAAATGTATGTTGGAATGTCTCAAATTGTAGCCTTCCTCGGCCTATTTATAGGCATTAAATGTGTCGTTGTCGGGCGTCGTGCCGGATCACCAGTAGCTGGCACACGTGATAAATGCGCCCAACTGTTAACGGTCGAAACCGTCAATTCCGCACGAAACAGTGCCTATGCCGGGTAGGAGATACCCGACATCACACCCGACACCATCCTTTTCACCAACGGTCAATAACTGCTATCGCTTGGTCAACCGTGGCGACTCTTCACTTATGCCGGATGGAATCTACCCGGCATGTGGTCCGGCAAGGCCTCTTTTCTGTTCTGTACTTATGCCGTGAAAAACGACCCGGCATGGAGTCCGGCTTCAACTGAACTTTTGCCTAGAAAATCATTCCTTGCACAGAAAACTCATAAAAACATAAGTCTGTACAAATATTATATTTAACACATAATAGCATAAATAACATAAATATAACTTTATTTAGATAAATATAATACTAAATCTAATGCATAAAATATGATAAGTCTGCGGCTTATCAAGGCCCTACACTTACCTTTTGCTAGTCCTCGAGCAAAACAAGATTAGAAAGGACTAATTACTTATGCACAAAACAGATAAACTCTAGAATGAAATGTAGATAAATATTTCCAACTCTCTGACTCTATTTCACAAGTATCACTTAATCATCCTTATCCATCAAAACATACTAATGGGTATAAAATAAAGACTCTCAAAATCGATCAAAAACTTTTGGGCTATTTTGCATAAGGGATTTGTAATCTCTCCTTTTTCCGGTTTCCATCATTCAGCTCTATTTTTCAAGAGTTTCTGAATGTGGCCAAGACTCTCATCATTGGTTTTTATTATTCAGCCCTATTTTGCAAGGGTTTCTGAATCAACCATGAATTTTTTTTGCATTGAAGAACGGGGAATTTAAGAGAAAAATAAAAGGAAAAACTCTCGTTTGTTTCTTTTATTTTGAGGCAATTTTTGCAACCTCATAATGCTTCTTTTTTTCCGAAAGAAGATTCTTTTTTTTTTCTTCTTTTTTTCTTTTGAAGCTTCTTTTTTCTCCTTTTTTTTACATAATCCCTATTTGAGATATTCACCCAAAAGAATTCTCACCATTTTGGAAGAGAAAAGAAAATATTACCCATAAGTAAATCTGAGATAGAAATGGGAGTAAGGTCATATACTCATGTTAATAAAGAGAATCAAGAAGTTAAAAACAAGAATCTACAAGTCATTAGAAAGGTTACCTCTTGAGAGAACAAGCTTTCATCCTTTTCTACTCTTACTATGCCAATGACATGCAAAAAGTTTAGTAGAACATTGATAAAATCTCAGCTTATTATTTAGATAGCAAAAATAATTTTTTAAGGGGGACCCTGCCCTACACTTGGCAGGAACACTGTCCCCAGTGTTCGAAAGAAAAAGAAAATAAATAAAGAAAGACTGTAACAGATAAAATTAAAAGTAATTAAGAAGAAAATGACTCCCCTGTGGTGCAAGAAGACTAGACGCGTGGGGCTGCCCTACACTTAGCCTTTGGCTACTTGGCAGAGTGATCAGAGATATTGATAGAGATATGAACGATCTCGCATACTCCCGTTGATAAATTTAGCGTTGGAGACGGGAGTTGACCAAGCGGTCATGGTTGAGCAAAAAGTTGTGCATTTGCAACTGTATCGACTTATGCTCCATGCGAATGGTCGATGTCTCTGCAAGTTCCGCTTCCTTATATGGTATAAAATCTGGCAATTCGGAGCATTGGGCGTGTGGTCGTGCAATTTTCCACATTCGCCTGTTGAGGAAGAGAGTTTATTGCCATTCGCCTGCGGTATTTGATTATTTGTGTAGGGAGTGCGTTTGTTGGTTTTGTCGTTGCCTTAAGGAACGAACAAATGTCTTCTTTGTCTCCTGATCGCGGTCAGATGAATCTTCATGAAGATTATGCGATCGGAGATGCATTCACCTTATTTACTTAGGAAGAGCAACACACAATATTAATTTAACAATGAAATATATAAATATATATATATATATATAAATGTTGCGAAACGAAAAGAAAAATAGAACATATTGAATATGCCGGACTTCGTGCTGGGCATGAAGTATCCGGCATTGGACTTCCTCCTTTATGCCGGGTAGAGTGCCGGGTGAATCTTACCCGGCAGTGGACTTCCTCCACTATTGTCGGGTTTATACCAACCGGCATGTTGCCCGGCGTGACAAAAAATCGAACATAACTTAATTAAAAGACATTGAAAGGTAAAGGATAATCAAAAATAAATGTAAGAGTAAATAAGGGATTGTAGGGGATCATTCCTAACTGTCCCTACTATTTACGATAAAAACATACTGAGAGAATTTGAACATGCCGGGTGACATGCCGGATGAACCCTGTCCGGCATAGGAATTCCTTCGATAAGCCGGGTATAGTTAATCCGGCATAATACACGGCAAGTTCAAACTCGAAATCTAAATTAAAGAATCATAGTATAGGGACTATTAGGAGAGAGAAATAACGAATGGGAGTAAGCAAGAATAAATTTAAATTGCCAAGAACTCAATACTGTAAGAAATTTTGAAAAACTTTGAACATGCCGGACACAATGCCGGGTAAGAGATATCCGGCATTAGACTTCCTCCGAGTTTGCCGGGTGACAGACGCCCGGCACTCCGCACGGCACATTCAAGTCTGCAAAACTAAGGGCGAAAATAAAATAAAGAATCAAAGAATCAAACAAATAAAGAATATGGCGTTTTACCGAATTTAAGGACTTGGACTAATTCCAAGTCCCCGGCAACGGCGCCAATTTGCTAACAGAGAAATTGTTAGGATAAACTATATACATAAAAAGAATAAAATAATAAATTAATCCTACAACTCTACTACGGGTAGCAAAATAAAACCCGGTTGGAGTATAGTGTAAATATATTACGACCGAGAGTATCGAACCCAAGGGACTTATAGAAAACTAGTCCTAATCCGGGCAAAAACCTATTCTATAATAATAAGGGGGGAAATGTAAATGACACAATAATTAACTAAAACCTATCTAAATGCGAGGTTTAGGACTAAACCACCCTAAGTACCAACATGATCACGCAATGCAACTTCAAGACACGAACTTAACCAACCAACATGATTGAGCCGGATGTCCTGCCGGACATCAGATGCACGGCATATTCAAATTCTTGAATGTGCCGGACAGGAAGCACCCGGCAGTGCATCTGGCACGTTCATATGGTGAAAACCATTCTCTTGCGTCGAACAAGAAACTCAAAACCCATTAACAAATCAAGCATATGTCATGCCACGAAATGAACAAGGAGATGGGGGAAGATGGGTTAATTCGCAATCTTTAATGCTAACCCTAAATTATAGATGAAAACATCAAAGACCACTAAGATTTGTCTAACCTATCCTACTCTTGGGAAATTCCCCCTCAAGTAGAATTTGCATAAAGAGAACGAGTGATCAACTAATTCCCTTGCCATAAGAACCAGAATCTTAGTGAACGCTTGAATTTGTATTGAAATAATCATATTGTTTACATAGAAGGAATTCATCCCTAGCCAAAGCCTAACAAGGATCTCTACTTCACCATCCACTCAAATAAGGAAGAAATACATAAGGGAGAAGGAGATTGAACATAGCCTCAACCCGAAAAGGAAATCTTCTCTTCTTCTTGTGGATGGATCCGTAGAAATGCCTTGGACACCAACAGATGGAATGTGGCGGAAATAAGGACGTGGATGGAGTGTAAATGTATGTTGGAATGTCTCAAATTGTAGCCTTCCTCGGCCTATTTATAGGCATTAAATGTGTCGTTGCCGGGCGTCGTGCCGGATCACCAGTAGCCGGCACACGTGATAAATGCGCCCAACTGTTAACGGTCGAAACCGTCAATTCCGCGCGAAACAGTGCCTATGCCGGGTAGGAGACACCCGGCATCACACCCGGCACCATCCTTTTCACCAACGGTCAATAACTGCTACCGCTTGGTCAACCGTGGCGACTCTTCACTTATGCCGGATGGAATCTACCCGGCATGTGGTCCGGCAAGGCCTCTTTTCTGTTCTGTACTTATGCCGTGCAGAAACGACCCGGCATGGAGTCCGGCTTCAACTGAACTTTTGCCTAGAAAATCATTCCTTGCACAGAAAACTCATAAAAACATAAGTCTGTACAAATATTATATTTTAACACATAATAAGCATAAATATAACTTTATTTAGATAAATATAATACTAAATCTAATGCATAAAATATGATAAGTCTGCGGCTTATCACAAAGATGGGATTATGAACATTTGACTGGGGATTCGACTTTGTCTTATATTTGATTAAGTAATAAACCGGGGGCAGGCCACCTCGTAGGTTGGTTTCCTATCACCTACACCTCTTCTTGATCATGACCAACATGTTTACATTTCTAGTGTCACTGTTTGCTCCTTGTATATAGATTCGATTTGAGAAATTGAGTCAAAGCATGATTCTAGTTTGATCTTCACTCGGGACCAACTCATTTAAATCTTGTTTCATTATTATCTCTAGTTGATTTACTTGCATTGTTGTGATCCTCATTTGGGTCATTTTTAGAAAGCCCACAGGACAAACATTAGGACGGGTGTCCCCCACACTTAGTAGATCCTTGGTGGTGGTGACACCCTACACACAAATCACATCTTTGAGGCCCAAAATCTTTGTAATTTACAACCATGCCTGCCCTTTGTAAATTCATACTCATCCGTTCAAAAACAAATCCTCTCATACCCCACAACCGGATACTTTTCATGATTTGTTCGAAATCAAACCTCTTCACACACCCAACATCAAATACTCTCCCTACACTCATCAAACACACCTCAACCTCCAAGACATTTGAGATACTTCCAAAAGTTTCAAGACCAAACACAAACTTCACCCAAACTCCAATTGTCTCATAGATTCAAATCATCTTCCAACCTCAATTCCCCCAAGGCCAATTCGGCCCCCTTTCCAAGATAATTTGGCCCATTCTCCAAGGCCCAATCCAAGGCCTGATCCAAGGCCCATTTCGAGGCCCAGTTCGAGGCCTAATTCAAGGCCCACTTCAGCCAACCTTTCAAGGCCCACTTCGGTCCATTTTTCAAGGCCCACTTCGGTCCATTTTTCAAGGCCCACTTCGGTCAAATTTTCAAGGCCCGATTCGGCCCACGTTCCAAGGCCCGTTTTGGCCCAACATCCCAAGGCCCAATTCAGCCCACTTTCAAGGCCCTGTCCGGCCTAACATTCCAAGGCCCTAACCCCCTCAGTTCAAATTTGGCACACGATCAATCCAAATACCGATCCAATCCCATCTCAAATTCAAATCCAAATCCAAAATCAATTCAATTCAATTCAGCCTAAATTCAACCTGACTTGTAAATTCCAATTCGGTTCAAAAACTTCATTCAATCATTCATTCATTCAAAATTTTAATTCAATTCAATTCTCATTCAATTAAATTCATTTCTAAATTCAATTCCATTTCAATTCCAAATAAAAATTCATTCAATTCCAATTCAACTTCAATTTCAATTCAATTCCATTTTCACCCAAATGTCTCACAGACCCGAGCGTCTCACAGACTTTGTTACTCTAATGATTCGAATATCTCACAGACCAGAGCATCTCACAGACCCGAGTGTCTCACAGATCCGAGCGTCTCATAGATTTCGACATCTTAAGATTTCAAACGTCTCATTGACCCGAGCGTCTCACAGACTATAGCATCCCACACATCAAACATCAAAATTCCAAAATCCTAAAAACGTGAACTACGAAAGGTCTGATCTCAACAGGAAGTTGAGTACGTAGGCAGCCCCAAGGGTGCGACCCTATTCCGATCAAAAACCCCGTTTTCCTCCTCCTCGTCCTGTTCTCCTTCCATTCCTTTTATCCACCAATCCCCACTTTGGCGCTAGCTTGGCAGAAAAGCTCGCCTAACACCTCCTTCATGTTTAATCAATTTTCTCAAACTTGTTAAGCCCTTCTTGGCACTCCTCAATACTCATTCCTTCTTCCTATCCTATCCTATCCTTGGCTGTTAAATGAATCTCTCTAATAAGGTTTTGAAAGAAGACAATCCTGACAATTGGAGACCGAGATTTCCTCGGGCACCAATCCGAAGTCGTGGTCATTGTCACTTCTAAGGGGTGTAACCCAGTGCGAACCCATAATAGAATCTCTGTAAATGACCAGATAAGCCCTATCCATAGGCAATAATTTCAGAGTCAACCAACGGTTCCTAGAACCCAATCTTCCTTCCTAGTATTCTTAGGTTAAACTAGGTGGCGACTCTAGTCAAATCCGCCTTATAGAGGCATCAGTCCGCGTGGAGCCCATCGGGGGCGGGTGTAGTGCACACTTGCACTCCCCTTTACGCTTTCTGGGAAAGACGGACGATTTAGTAGGTATTTGAGGGATGCCAGAATAACGGGTTCTCACCCTCCACAGAATGACAGTTTCTAGGATCTAGGCTTTTTAGTCAGACCATATTTAGATAGACCCCCTCATACCGAAAAATCACCCTCCACAGAATGGCGACTCTGCTGGGGAAAACTTGAGTAAGTTTTTCTCATAAACTTGGTCAAGGAAGACTGAACTCCATTCAAAATTGTCAGGATTCTCCAGTTTCTTTCAAAACCTTTAAGAGATTCATTCGAAAGCCATAGGATTACTCTACTCCACACTTAGAGTGTGTTTGGTGAGGATAGCTAGGATATGAGTGAAGAGCTTACAGTCGGCCTCGTTTGCCATGTGTGTTATATCATTGTGTGATTATGCTAGACTAACCTGCAGGAACTCCAGGTAGGTGGGCCCATTAGGGGTCTAACTTCTTCCTTTTCCTTACGTGTGCATTTATTTACCGCTTTTGGTTGTGATTATGAGCTGTTAGGAATAGTACTGATGGGGGTCGGATTGGGTAGCTTAAACATGCATTCCTCTAATGGACATGCATACCAAAAAAGATGCAAACTTCCAAAAATCCAAAATTGCATACATCCAAAAATCCCACAAAATGAAGTCACTCTCATATCGTGGGGCTACCATGCGGGAGTTGTCACTCCCTAAAATTCCTAAACTCCAGGAGCCAATCTCCAACCGAAACATTCTAAAACAGCTTCTCCCACATCACACCCGACAGCTAGACCATCTTCAGAGCCGACATTGACGAGATGAGTTTCATGAACCATCAACTGAAACCGACTCAAGCGAGACTAGGTGTAGCCTTATCACTCATGCATTGCATACAATACAACAAAAAACATTCAGTCAAATCCGAAGTCACCATTATCGTCATCACCACCACTTCATGCATCTTGTACATAGTAATTCCATACTACCATTATATTGCATTGTAGATAGTTGCATTTGCATACTCCCATATCGGAACGACATCTTTGAGGAAAGTCTTGAGAGATTGATTGAGTAGAATGCTTGAACCACTAAACTCTCGACCCGTAAATTCACACAAGGGTCTAATCAAAATCAGCACCACAAACCAAGTGAGTAGTGTGCGAAGAGCGGTATTTTCCCTTGAATTTCGAGTGAGCGTTTTGGACGATCCACTGAGCGATGAGGAAGGTAGAGATATCCAATGGAGGTAAAACCATGAGAGACTTGTGCATTCCTTTAGCACATGGAGAGGCCACGATGCTAAAGTGAGAGTAATGTTGATAAACAAGACACAAGCTGTGATTCATGTCAAGATCCGATAATAGTAAGGAAACAATCATTGACTAATGAGAATGATGAGGCACTTAGGAATAAAAATCTTCACAAAAAAAAAAAGCTTTGACTGCCCTGTACATAATCCCTTAGTGATCCCCGCTGAGCCTTTCATGAAAAACTTCTTCTCCAAAAAAGAAGCTCCACAACATGCCAACCCACATGTACATACCTACCTTTGCAATAGAGGAAAATGAATGAGCTGGAGCCATGGCCCCTCCCCCCACCATCTTTCACAAAACACCAAATTAAATGTTCAAAGAAATCAGAGAGTCAATGCCACTCCAAAGCCAAAGAAAGAGCACCAAAAATGTTCAATCAAAGCTGAAAGCCAAAATACAAAGCAAAGAAAGCTTGAGAAAGTCAATGAGCCAAATGCAATTTCAAAAAACAAAAATGAGAAGAAAGCTCAAACCGTGCACCAGAAGAGGCATGAAGGAGAAATCTGAATCCAAAGAACCAACGAAGGCGAAAATCCTCTATTGCACAAAAGCTCCACAATTCCCAAATTGATCCTCCAGTCCCATGTGACATACATCATACCCATCAGCCCCATTATAACCCAATAAAAGACCTCTGACTCATAAGTCGATGAGCGTTAACTGAAAGTACCGGATCTGAAACATGAATCATAAGCTTCGTACTTGTTATCAGCATGTCCTGTCATACTAAAGGGACAATGAGCGAGTGAGTGTGACCTTACCCCACAGGGTCGTTTGAGTGCGAGCAACTCTTTGATCTAAGCACCAAAATATAATAGCCTACCCCCATTGCAGGTGAGAAATTTGTAAGGATCGGAAAGTCCATGACCTCGAAAGAAATTCTTAGGAAAATACTGCTCTGAACATTGAGAGTATCATCACGACATTAGCACACACGGCCATACTCACGAGAGATTGACCCACATCCCTCCATGAGAGGAAAGTGATTCACGCATTCTAGTTCAACAATCACTCGAGATCAAACCAAAGATGTCTTATATCCGTAAACCTCATTAATAAAGATGGGACCATACACTCTCTCCGAAAAGTACATATGTACTTTGCATCTACATTTAGTGTCTGCATGCATCATAACCATTTCATCTTCAACATTTGACTGGTAAGAACCATGCATAGTCTCGCTGAAAGTCAACCTCAGTTGTAGTCGTTGAAGCATAACTTCCAATCAAAGAAGTCAAAGCCGGAGCCACCCGCTGTCATACTCGAACCCCATTGGCACCACTCCCACTACCAAGCGGTAGCCATGCGGGATCCATCCTCAAACATTAAAACTATCCCAAGGGCTACACAGGAGTCATTCCCTCGTCAAAGCCTCGTCCACAAAATTTCGAACTACGTTAGGTCTGGTCTCAATACGAAATTGAGTACGTAGGCAGCTCGCCCAGGGTGCTACCACCTCAAAGACAAAACCTCCCTTTCCCCCTCGTTCCAGCTAATGCATTGTCATGCTCAACCGACACAAAGTCATCCCGGAGTCATCCTGAAGATCCTGGAACCATGATGGGGACTACCCTAAGGCTATGAAACCATGTTTAGCCATTCACCACCCACCCCCATGTAAAACCATCCGTCCACTACGAATTCCACAACAAACCCTTCAAATTACAGTCATTCCATTTCCGGAGTCATCAAAAACCTCATCAAACCATGATAAATCCATTGTTGGAGCCCCCACACCACCCAGAAAATCCCGAAGCAAAGCAAAATCCACCAACCATCCCGAACAACTCTAACCAGATCAAAACCCACCAGCCATCCTGAACAACTCTAACCAGATCAAAACCCACCAGCCATCCTGAACAACTCTAACCAGATCAAAACCCACCAACCGCCTCGAGACCATTGGCCACCCCGGAGCCATCAACCCCCAATCGCATCAACCCACCATTCGACTCAAATCTGAACCAAAGCAAAACCACCAATAATCTCGAAAATCTCAATCCAAATCGAAACTCACCAAACCACCACCACCGAGACCCTTGGTCACACTGGAGCCATCCACGCATGCTGGAGCCATCTTAGATCCTTGAAGCCATGCCAGATCCATCCCAAAGCTTCGAAGCAACTCTGGAGCCATCGGCTCACACAAAAATCTACACCCACAAACAGAGAGTTTTTGATTCAATTAATGCATTTGCTAACCTCCTCACTTCTTATCTCTTTTGCATGTCAAAAAAAAAAACTTTCAAAGGTCATCACAAAACCACTCATGTCATATAATAATTCATTTCGCTCAAGCTGGAAAGTTCATCCTCATTCCACTCAGGTAGTTCTTTTACCCACAAAACCCTTTTACTATCAAATTCATTCTTTTTTCCTCCACTAGGCAGCTATTATGCTACTGGTGCGAGATCGTTTACTTCATAACCTGCTAGGCAGCTATTACGCTACTAGTGCGGTCTCAATCTTTTCCTCCACTAGGCAGATATTACGCTACTAGTGCGGTCTCAATCTTTTCCTCCACTAGGAAGCTATTACGCTACTAGTGCGAGATCGTTTACTTCATAACCTGCTAGGCAGCTATTACACTACTAGTGCGGTCTCAATCTTTTCCTCCTCACTAGGCAGCTATTACGCTACTAGTGCGAGATCGTTCACTTCATAACCCGCTAGGCAGCTATTACGCTACTAGTGTGAGATCATTCACTTCATAATCCGCTAGGCAGCTATTGCGCTACTAGTGCGGTTTCGCCTTTTTTCCTTCACTAGGCAGCTATTGCGCTACTAGTGCAAGATCGTCCACTTCATAACCTGCTAGACAGCTATTGCGCTACTAGTACGGTACTATATCAAAGTATTATAGGCCCGTCATAAGTCCTATAGCTAGATATCATGAGGTCTAGTTGAGGCACTTCTAAGTCCTCGTACTTTCAATCGCATTCTAGGCCCGTCATAAGCCCTAGGACTGGATGTCAAGAGGTCCAGTTGAAGCACTCCTAAGTCCTCGTGCACCTTAAACCAATCGAATTTTCGGTATTATAGGCTCGTCATAAGCCTTATAGCTAGATGTCAAGAGGTCTAGTTGAGGCACTCCTAAGTCCTCGTACTTTCAATTGCATTCTAGGCCCGTCATAAGCCCTAGGACTGGATGTCAAGAGGTCCAGTTGAGGCACTCCTAAGCCCTCGTGCACCCCAAACCAATCTATTGTTAGCATTCTAGGCTCATCATAAGTCCTAGGGCTGGATGTCAAGAGGTCCAGTTGAGGCTCGGAATAAGTCCTCGTGCATTCAGCTATCATATCATTTCCCATCGCATTCATATATTATCTTCCTCATGGTCACATCCCAATGCACCACAATACCATAGTGAGAATTTTTGGCGCCCACTCAACCTTGATCCAATTCGCAAGAACTTGCAGAATTGAATCAAGGGGAGCCATCTGTAGACCCAAAAATTCTCATCCCATAAAAACAAAATTCAAAAATAAATAAAATAAGAGGATCATCGTCTTCCTTTTCTAAAACCTATCTATGTGCATACCAAAACGAAACCGTATTTTTAGGACAAAATTTTCCTTTTTTTCAATCAATGTCCAAAGCGCTTAAAAACACAAATGGTTTCAAATCCATCTCCTTTCTTTTATTACTTATTTCACTATCTTGTTTGTATTTGAGTCTATCTCGATTTTGCATATTTATCTATGTATTCATGTGTTTGTTATTGTTTGCTTATTATATCCCATTCATTGTTACTTTTTACATCGTTTTAGCATGCTTTCTTCTTATTTTATCGTTATATTTCTAGCATAATTTGTATCATTTTATGTACTTAGTATTATTATTGTCATTATGTTTTGCTTCTATCTTATGTTATATGTTCTTTTATCTTTGTTTTATCATTTCATGTATCTTCAAAAGAAAATTGTTTTATTTCACTGATAAAACCCTTGGCTAAAATGAAACAACAACAAAAAAACCCTAAGGCTCCAAGCGGACACCCTCATTCATCTCTTCTTCAAAAAAAAAACTTTTCGTACAAGTGATAAAAAAAGAGAGATGACCTACTGCTTCTTCCTGTCTTCGATGGCGGCCGTCTTCCTCAGCCCACCGTCCTTTTCTCTACTATTTTTGCCCCTGAAATTTTGAAGAAACCCAGAATCGCTCCAATCAATTAACTCCTACCTCTCATCTCTTCACTCAGCTAAAAAAAATCCTCAACCTCTCTCATTTTTTTTGACGTTTTATTCTCATTCTCCTCTTCCTGGAGCTGATCGACTCTGCTCCTCATTTTTGTCATCACTGGAGAACAAGGAACACATTGCTCATCATTTCTCTTCACTCACAATACATTTGCAAAACCCCACTGGCGAACAAGTTCCTCTGCGCCTCCTTACTCCCAGCTTATTCTTCACCTTCTTCTATGTGTGAAATCCTTGTAAAAGAGATGTTGGCGCTCCAGGGAATCCGTTCTTCAACACCAGGGCTGACTCTAATCTGATTTTTCTCTTATGTTCTTTCGATTCATGGCTATTAGTATTCTCTGGGTTTGTTTGCGCGCAATGTATATATATATATATATGCGAATGTTGACTCTCTATTGGTATTTCGATTCCAGACAAAAGAAACAGACACTCTCGTTTATTTTGGTTTCGTTTGATTCTGCCCAGAATGTACTCGAAGTCTCCTAAAGTACAACTGAACCCAAATTCGGATCCCAGTTCTTGCTTCGAGATTACGACTTTCTGCACATGGCAGGGACGAACATGCTTTCATTTTGCACCTTCTCCCCATTCGTTTACAACACATACTAACCTGTGCTGCTGATTTGTTTATGTATCGAGGTTATTTGCAGTAAATCTTGGTCTCTCCATTTTTGTCAACCGAGTGTGAACAAAAGAAGAAAACTACTGCCTATATCATCGGTTTTGGTCACTGCCCACATCTTCCTACTTGCGTACAAATGCACTTGTTCAATGCTTTGTAGGTTTGGCTATATGGTGACCACGCTCAGATCATATGAATTAGAATTTCTCACCGGCGATTCTTCTGAAGCTTTTTCAGGTGGTTTTGTCTCGTTTTCTGCTTGATCCAGTTGGTTGCTCAATTGATTATTTATTAACGGACAGTTTGAGATATTTCAAAGCAGCTTTGAGAAGAGGGAGATTCTCTGGTTTGATATGTTCTTCACGATATTGTTTGTATATCACCACTGAACTTCTTCTTTACCTCCAATCTGTTTTATTATACACGTCAGGAGAATGCAATTGGCTCTCTGGTTGTTCACTAGTAGTATGACGCTTATTTGGAAGCCTAATATATATACATTTTTTTGTGGGTTTGGGCTTCTGTTCACGATCGAAGATGGTAACTCCGCAGACTTCTAGAGTCTAAATCTCAGCTTGATATTTTGTCGATTAGTCCTTTGCACACTGCTGATTGCTGGTTAAGGAAATCCATTATTCTGGCTCTTTTGCAATATGGGAACTGAACTGAGAAGAGTCTGCTTGGATAGTTCATTTGTTAATCAGATTCAAATGGATTTGTTAATCTCATCCTCTTGTTCTTGCGGTTGATCTTTATTTTATTTTTTCTTTTTTTTGTAGGCCCTTGCGTAATAAATCTCTCATTAATACCCTCATTCACATGTCCCTTGCGTTGTTCAGTTAATGTGATTTGCTACTCACACCTTGGTTTCGTTTTTGACCGAGGTACATTCTTTGAGCTTTGGACTCGAGCTTCACACGCTCGGTGGCTACTCCAATCGGGTGTGGAAATTAATCATCACTTGCTCCTTGTGCTTCATGTTGGTTTGGAAATCTGCTTGGTAACTTTCACATTGCCCATTATGTGGGTTTGGAAATACTGTTGGCTGTGGTATTGTCATTTGGCCCCTTTTGCATTTTTTGGCTTAAAAATGAGTCGCTTGTGGCATTATCACTTTGACCCTTTCGTGCTATTTGTCTAAACTCGGTTTGCTTACTATCTTCGGTTTCATGTCCTAACCGAGGTGCACTTGCTTTGAGACTTTGACTAGACTTTGCTCGTTGACCGACCTCGTGGACTTTACTCAACAGTTCGACTTGGCACCTGCTATATATGGATTTAGAAATTTGTGTCCGCTTTACTCGATTACTATCTGCTACTTTGTGGTACATACAAAATCAATGAAATTTGGGTTGGACTTGCTTGGCCTGGAATCGACCTCGAGCTCCGTGATTGGTCATGTGGTAGCGGCTTTGGGCCTGGTACTGTTACATGGGTTTGAAAACCCTAATGGTTAGCTTTCTTATCACAAGCAATCTTGCTAATGTCTCTTGTCATGCCTTAAACTCGGTTTGGAAATTGAATTGCTTTAACCTTGAACTTGTTCCTTACGCATTGATATCGGTTTGGAAATTGGTTTGAGACTAGCATGATTTGTCTCTTGCGCTTAGACAAGAACATGAATAGAGTGATAGTTGCCCTATGCTATGTTAGATAAATCACTCAATGGCTGGTTGGTCCTTCTTAATTCTTCATCTTAGGGGGAAATAATATAAACCCTTCTAGGTATGATCCACATGACTCACAACCCTATCTCTTTGATACTACACTTCGGTTTGAGTCATAATCTAAGATGACGAATTAATTTGTGTAGCAACCCCAATGTTTGATTTATCTGACAATTCATAGCATTTGTTGGCAGTTTGAAACTCTTTTCTATGTTCTCGGTTGGGGTGTGGGAGATGATTAGATTGCCCCCTTTCCTCCCATTGAGAGGGGCCGTATGATCCCATTGCACACACCCCAACCTTCCTCCGTTCTCTGACTAATGTATCCTGCCTATCTCGGTTGTATTATTTGACATGTACATATTGCTTAAGGAACGGGAAATGGGGACTAAAGAACTGGACCTTGGCTAGGACTACCGGGGCTCTCCTTTCAAACGCAAAAAAGGTTGGTGTTCCTCTTCGGATCCCTATCAGCTCGAGTGAGGCGGCGTCGATGCGACCCCCCATAGCAGCTTTCTATTTAAAAATAAAAACTGCATCCGTGTCTGTATTAATTTGTTTATTGTTCCTAATTATTTTGTAGTCTTAGGATTCATTCATTCTTGCAAGTATCACCATTTGGGTTTGACAATGAATTGATTCGTGACTGTTGTACACATTTAATAGTGGATTGACATCATTTTTCTTACTATTCGAGTCACTGTTGGCCAGATTTGAAGGTAAAAGGCTCATAAGTTTATTCTTAGAATCGATTGTTTATGATACCGTATTCACATTCGAGTTTAAACTCATGAATCTTATTTGCTTGTTGTATATGTGGGTTTACTCTCTGGTGGGCTCGGTTTCTTAATCATCAATTTACTTGTTGTCTCGTTCATTGCAATGTTCATGGGCTTTAATGATTTGATTCGAGACGGTCAATTGAGGGCCTACGATCTCATTATGTCGTACTCGGTGTAGGCATTACTCATACCTTGCTTTCATGTTTTTACCGAGGTACATGCAAAACGGATGAGACCTGAGCACGACTTGCTTGGCGTGGAGTTTACCGTGGACCTTTTGCTAATGAACCATGTTGTTGGTTTTGGGGCTTACAAAGACGGGATTATGAACATTTGACTGCGGATTCGACTTTGTCTTATATTTGATTAAGTAATAAACCGGGGGCAGGCCACCCCGTAGGTTGGTTTCCTATCACCTACACCTCTTCTTGATCATGACCAACATGTTTACATTTCTAGTATCACTGTTTGCTCCTTGTATATAGATTCGATTCGAGAAATTGAGTCAAAGCATGATTCTAGTTTGATCTTCACTCGGGACCAACTCATTTAATTTCTAAATCTTGTTTCATTATGCTATCTCTAGTTGATTTACTTGCGACATTGTTGTGATCCTCATTTGGGTCATTTTTAGAAAGCTCATAGAACAAACATTAGGATAGCGGATGTCCCCCACACTTAGTAGATCCTTGGTGGTGGTGACACCCTACACACAAACCCCATCTTTGAGGCCCAAAATCTTTGTAATTTACAACCATACATGAAATACCCCAAACCTGAGTATGTTGTTTAAACATTTAACTATGGTATATTAAGACTAAAAAGAGTCTTAGAAGCATTAGTAAGCAAATTAAACCATAGAAAACACAAAATGTGCTTTAAGGTCAATAAGAGCCAAAATGTGCTCTAAGCTTGGGATAAGCTTGGTTAAGACCTAATGAACTTACCAAGACCTTATTTACATACTAATGAACATATTAAACCAATTAGCAAAGAAAACCAAGCTTGAAAACAAGTTAAAACATAAAATGTGCTTTAAGGAGTCTTAAAGCACATTTTTGAAAAATTTTCTTGTAAATGAGTTATGAATGGCTAAATGTCCATCATTACTCTTTAATTAACATGTGTACTATATAGTATCACATCTGGAAGTCTATATTAATGGGAAATCAAAAATTTCACTCCTATGTGCCTTGTTTTATGAATAGTAACTTTTATAAGCTAGTTTGTAACATATGTTGTTATAAGTAATTAAATGAGTCATCAAAGACTAAAATACCCTTGTTATAATAATAGGGGCCGGTTTTTAAGTGTGGTGACTCACCACTCTTGTAACTTGTTAAGTAAATAAGATGACTCTTAAGTTACTATTTGCTTTAAGGTATAAATATCTTCTAAAAAGCAAAACAAACTCACTTATCTCATTCTATCATTTCCCTTCTTCATTTCCTACGGTTCCAAGTCTTCTTCAACCTCTCTTCTTTCTTCCATTCACGATTTGCAATAGTACTACACAAACTCCATCTTTGACCTCTTGTAATTCCTAGCTCACTTAACCAAATAAAAAACAAACACCACCATTCTCTTCCTCTCGTCAAGCTCTTCATTCCTACCTTCTCAAAACTTCAAGACCACCATTTTGGTGCCATGGAGTTCCACCATTGAAGGAGCTTGAGCTTATATTTTTACATATTATTGATCTCCTTTGCTTCTAGGTAAGGAATCTCAAAGAAAAATAATGTTTCCTCCATGTTTTTATCATGACCGAAAATCACCATTTATGGTGCTCATTATATTGCTTTGTTCTAGCTTCATTCCAACCTTTCAAGGACTAGGTGGAGTCCTCTCTTGATAGATATTCAAACTCTCTTCAAATACCAAGGTAAAACAGCTACCTTAATGCTTTAAAACAATATATGTAACTAGGGTTTACAATGAGATAAAGCTTAAAGCTTGTATACTCATTATATCATTTGTATAATGTTTAGAAGTTGACAAGAAACTAAAAGCCTTGCCAATTTAGTCAAGGAAACAAGAAAGAAGTTTGTGAGGAAAAAGAGGTAAATATGCTAACCTAATGTGGTTTAAAGCCCTAGGAGGAATGAGATCATATTGCTTGTTAAAAATGATCTAAGGAGCCAATGGTGAATGACTTGGAAGAATGCTCCTAAGGGCTTAGTAAAAGGAATATGTATTGTTGAGTGTATTTGCAGGTCAAAGGCAAATATATTGTGGAAATTCAGTGTTTAAGATTTATGCATCTTAAGGGCCTAAGTGCCATGCAATTTAAATTATGCACTATATTGTAATGTAGTGTAACTTGGGTGAAACTTTGTGTGTGAGAGTGTTCTTGGTGAATTTAGGTGTTCTTTTGTGTTTAATGGAGAAAACAATGCGTTTTGGTTTAGTAATGTTCTAGGAGAACCTATGTCAAAATTTAGGTAAGAAGCAAGAAGTTCTAAGGGTTTAGAGTGAGTTTGGAAAGCTAGGAAATGTTAGTATGGAAGGTGATCAACTAGTGGAAGAAACATGCATTGAGTTGTTTAAAGATGTAAAAAGGGCTTAGGCAATGTTTTAGAGGATTTAGAATGCAAAAGATTGTATTTAGGACTTGAGCATTGTTGGTGAAAAAGGGATGAAGTGATTTGTTGCATGGGAGTTATAAAACTGGTAAGATGTTGCTTAGAAAGGAAAAAAGTGCTTGGGAGATGATGTTGTAGTGGTGAGAAAGCCTTTTGGGCATAGTGGTTATCATAGGTATGAAACACCACTTAGAGAACCATGGAGGAAATAACATAAGGGTTAGGAATTTCGGTATGGAATGAAAAAAGTGCTAAAGAGATAGATAATGAATTTTATGAATGTTGTATGAGGATTTGAGGGTACCAAATGATGTTAGGAAACATTAGGAGGCTTTAGGAGAAGTTTGTTGAAGATTTGACAAAGTTTAGGCAAGTTTTTGTGGCGTCCGACCCAGGGGTCCGACCCAAGTTTGGGTCGGACAGCATCTGTTAGGCGTCAGTAAATGGTTCTGGAACGGTCCGACCCAGAGGACTTGGGTCGGACATGGGTCGGACATGGTTGTTTTGTAAGGCGGTTGATGTTCTGTAATGGTCCGACCCAGTCGAGTGAGTCGGACATGGGTCGGACGTGTATGTTCAAAGGGTCGATAAAATCTCTGGAATGGTCCGACCCAGATGGTTGGGTCGGACATGGGTCGGACAAGTTAAGTTTTTCAAACCCAAAGACCACTGGAAGGGTCCGACCCAGTTGTGGGTCGGACGGTGGGTCGGACAGACCAAATTTATAAAAAAAAAACAGTAAAGAATGTGGCAAATGCAGTTAACCCCCTAGGGTATAATGTAGGTAATGAAGGATTAGTTGGGCATTAATAACATGTCATACAATCATGTTAAACATTTAGTAAGTTTGAAGTTAAGTAAATAATTAACCGACATTCTTAAACATGTATAGGAGTGACCTACGGTGGAAATCAAACGAAGCAAGGACCAAGGTATGGTTTTCTTGCAGTCTGTTGCCTACCGGTTTACACCGGCTTGTGTGTTGTTTGTTTTTCTGTGTGTTAATGACTTTGTAAGATTAAACCATGTAAAGAGTTTACAGTTGTTAAATATTATTATGTTGTTAAGTATGACTCTCTCTTCCCTTGTGTGTGTCTAACAAGACTTGACCTATTATTGTGAATTGTGTATTGAGTTCAATAATGAACTGCTAACAAGTGCTAACGGGGGAAGTGAGGAGTCCGGTCTGTTCCGGCCACGCGTGTGAGTATGGGAGTCGATGTCATAACCGGTTCGATTCTCTTTGTATGTTATGGTTGTTTTCCAATTTGGTTCCCAACCTTCCCTTTAGCTTAACCAAGGCTATTTTACTGACTCATGTCGGGCCACAGGGGCATACTATGTGTTGTTTCGGTGTGCTTGGATCACTATATCCGAGGCACCTTGTGTTAAGTTATCCGTTCAATCTAACAGGACGGTGACGAGTTATGTAACGAGCTTAGCATGAGCATGGCAACATTCTCTAGGCTCTCCATGGGAACTAATTGTATTGGTTCACTTCCTAAATGGAATTGTTCTTGTGTGTTACGTGTGATGTTGTGTACAATACCTATGTTATGATAAATGTATATGTTGTGTGTTTTAAAATGAATGCCATGTCATCATGACAATTAGTTGCGCGTATCCCGGTAGCCGATGGGCTGCGCGTTAACCATACCAGCCAAGGGTTGCTGACCCCCTCGGGGGCTCCATATTTCTTTTACTGCAGGATGAGGATCGAAGAAGCGGAATGGCTTTAGATCCTAGGATGCAGGATTACTTTTGGATGTTGGGCCCGGGATGCGCCTGTGCTCCCGTGGCAATATATATTTTGGTTGTGAATAGTTTACAGTGACAGTATACAGTGAAGGATGTAAGTAAATACTCGGTAATATGTTAATGTATATGCGGTTATTAGTTCTATGCTCGGGAGTCTGCTCATCAGACCGGTACACTTGTATTTATTCAGCCTCGTTAACCACGTGGGTGGTTGACGGCGTTGTAGCACCAATCGTTTAGTTATTGTTTAGTTGTTTAAATTCCGCTGCGATTTCAAGTAATGTTTTGTGCGTAGTAGGGGTGTTACAATACATGCCATTTGTAAATTCATACTCATCCGTTCAAAAACAAATCTTCTCATACCCCAAAACCAGATACTTTTCATGAATAGTTCGAAATCAAACCTCTCCACACCCCAACATCAAATACTCTTCCTACACTCATCAAACACACCTCAACCTCCAAGACATTTGAGATACTTCCAAAAGTTTCAAGACCAAACACAAACTTCACCCAAACTCCAATTGTCTCATAGATTCAAATCATCTTCCAACCTCAATTTCCAAGGCCCAATTTGGCCCCCCCTTTCCAAGACAATTCGGCCCATTCTCCAAGGCCCAAATCGACCCACTTTTCACAGGCCCGATCCGGCCCATTCTCCAAGGCCCAATCCAAGGCCCATTTCAAAGCCCAATTCAAGGCCCGATTCAAAACCCAAATCGAGGCCCATTTCAAAGCCCAATTCGAGGCCCACTTCAACCAACCTTTCAAGGCCCACTTCGGTCCATTTTTCAAGGCCTACTTCGACCCACGTTCCAAGGCCCGTTTTGGCCCAACATCCCAAGGCCCACTTCGGTCCATTTTTCAAGGCCCACTTCGGTCAAATTTTCAAGGCCTACTTCGACCCACGTTCCAAGGCCCGTTTTGGCCCAACATCCCAAGGCCCAATTCGCCCACATTCAAGGCCCATTCCGGCCTAACGTTCCAAGGCCCTAATCTGGCCCATCAGTTCAAATTTGGCACACGATCAATCCAAATACCGATCCAATCCCATCTCAAATTCAAATCCAAATCCAAAATCAATTCAATTCAGCCTAAATTCAACCCGACTAGTAAATTCCAATTCGATTCAAAAACTTCTTTCAATCATTCATTCATTCAAAAATTTAATTCAATTCAATTCTCATTCAATTAAATTCATTTCCAAATTCAATTTCATTTCAATTCCAAATAAAAATTCATTCAATTCCAATTCAACTTCAATTTCAATTCAATTCCATTTTCGCCCACATTCGAATGTCTCACAGACCCGAGCGTCTCACAGACTTTGTTATTCTAATGATTTGAATATCTCACAGACCAGAGCATCTCACAGACCCGAGTGTCTCACAGATCCGAGCGTCTCATAGATTTCGACATCTTAAGATTTCAAACGTCACATAGACCCGAGCGTCTCACAGACTATAACATCTCACACATCAAACATTAAAATTCCAAAATCCTAAAAACATGAACTACAAAAGGTCTGATCTCAACAGGAAGTTGAGTACGTAGGCAGCCCACCAAGGGTGCGACCCCATTCCAATAAAAAAACCCTTTTCCCATTCAAGCCTTCTTCGTCTTCAACGAACATTAAACCATTGAACTCCAAGTCTTGTCTATTCATTCAACCTCAAACTTTCCCTAAATCTTCATTCTACACTCATTCGAACTCTCAATTCCTCTTCTTGGCATTCATCAACACTCATTCTCTCTTCCTATCTTATCCTATCCTATCATTGGCTTTCAAATAAATCTCTCTAATAAGGTTTTAAAAGAAGACAATCCTGACAATTGGAGACCGTCGAGGTTTCCTCGGGCACCAATCCGAAGTCGTGGTCCTTGCCACTTCTAAGGGGTGTAACCCAGTGCGAACCCACAATAGAATCTCTGTAAATGACCAGATAAGCCCTATCCATAGGCAACAATTTCAGAGTCAATCAACGGTTCCTAGAACCCAATCTTCCTTCCTAGTATTCTTAGGTTAAACTAGGTGGCGACTCTAGTCAAATTCGCCTTATAGAGGCATCAATCCGTGTGGGGCCCAATGAGAGTGGGTGTAGTGTTCATTGACACTCCCCTTAAGCTTTCTGGGAAAGACGGACGATTAAAGTAGGTGTTTGAGGGCTGCCAGATTAACGGGTTTCCACCCTCCACAGAATGGCAGTTTCTAGGCATTTAGATAGACCCCCCTCATACCGAAGCAGGTCCGGATTATTTGACTCATTAAAAACCGGCCCCCTACTGTATTACTAGTTGGAGCGTTTTTCATCTTTTACAGAAAGCACTCGTTAATTTACCCGGTTTTGGTACTATTCACTAACCGGGCCCATTTTCTGAAATTTTCTCTTTTCTTCAATTTTATTAGTTATTAAGCTTCCATTAATGCTTATTTATAGTTATTTAATGAACTATAATTTTTACGGGCTCGTTTGACCAATTAAAGTCACGTTTTCGGGTTTTCTCGAAAAACGTGCGCTATAGCTCTATTAGCGTTTTAATACATTATTTGGATATGTTTTCTTCGGGAATCGTTCCCGTACATTAATTAGGCATGAATAAGCCTTTAGAATCCATATAATACACTAACCGAGGTCTCGTACCTCCTATGGTTATTTAACACTTATTTAGCGTTTTTTGTTTTTTAAGCGTTTCTTCATTTCTTTTGGATTTATTTTTCCTTACTAATATTACTTAGGCACTATTAGGCCCTTAAATCCATATTAGGATAATTTTAATCCCCATATTTAAGTTCAGGGTATTTCACCCCAAATCAACAATCAGTACTTGCGGTCCGAAAACAATATACAAAAGCACGAAGGGATCGCGTAAATCAGTGAAACTGAGTAAATTCCATCTCATTGTGTAAAATACATTTTGAAATCTTTTTTGCAATTGGGTATACAAAAAATTTAGAATCAATAAACCAACAATCCGAATCCACTTTCCACCAATTAATATCCAGTAAAATAATTGGGGAGCCTTCAACAAGAAATAACCACAAAATAAACCAAACAGTCACGAACGGACTGAATTACCATTCCACCTCACCCTAAGTCCTTAAGTGTGCACACCCCCTATGAAACATCAGCCCCATAGAGTAGATCATAGAGCTTAACTGTAGTCATTGTATGCAACACAAATATATATATATGTACATAATTCATGGTGATGGTCCAGAGTACCAACATGGTGAGTTAAGGAGCACCAAGAACTCCAACATGGTGAATCAGGGAGCACCAGGAACCCCAAAAGTAATTAATTTCTAGTGGAGCTCCCAAAACCAAAACCATTTCCAATTGTCAAATACCACCATTAGTTCCAACTTGCGAAATACAATTCCAATCCTCCAACCAAAATCAGGGTTTCCAAAATACCATTTTGATGAATAAAAATTCAGGCCACAAAACAATCATGATCACAGAATTTACCTGGTTATTCCCTTGACTCAGGATGACAACTCAACAAATTCACCAGAAGCGCTTGCCGTCGATACCAGTGTCTAGATTTATAATAATCCACAATCAGAATACGCCAACTACAATCAAATAAATTAGAACCCTATCTAAGTATTAGACCTTACCCTCCTTAATCTTTATGCTAACACCAGGGAACTACTCTATGAAATCGAGAAGGAACAGGAATATTGTAGTTGGGAGGAAGAGCGTAGAATGTCGTGATGACGAAGAAGAGAGTGGGGGAATCACGATTAAAATAGAATGTTATTTGTATTTTAGAAAGGAAAGATATTCAGTAAATCAGTATTGAAATTTATTTAAGAGGAGCAAAGATAATTAGATTAACATTGTAAATAATTGAAGAGTGTAAATGAATCACTTACAGGATATTCAGTTGAAAGAAATAAATAATAATTCAAATGATTAGTTGAAGTATATGAGCAATAAAAGATTTGTCGTTGCGTAAAGATAAGGATGAGTATAATCATCTTTAAGCAGGGATAAGATATTTATTTTGAAAAGGAAGAAATAAAAGTGGAATTTATATATTGACTCAAGTAAAAAGTATTGCCATTACGTTTGAAGAAACTAGAATGTTGTTAAATAAGTCGGGAGAATGGAGAGAAGGTTATTACATATAATTAATTTGGAAGAAGTAAAATAGGAATTGAATTCTTAAATTCGGGAGGACGTTGTAACGTCAGTATGGGATGAAAATAATAATATTTATTAATTTAAGATAAGGAAAAGGAGAATATAAAAGTATGATTTATCTAGAGAATGAAAAGGAAAAGTAAGATAGCCATTCTAGCTTCCCCGGGTCTACTAGTAGTTACTAATTCCGACAATTTATTAACGAACTATTCTAGCATTTACCCAATCATACTGATATTATGAATTCCTTAACTCAAAATACACTAGTATGCCATCTCTTCCCCCATAAAAGAAAGTTTCGCCCTTGAAGCTAAAACCTACCCGAATGCTGAAGCTGTGAGAGTTCAATTCTGTTTCGTTGTTGACTTAAATTGTTACGTGATCGTAGAGTTGTGGGTACTTCTTCTTCATCTCTTCCTCCACCTCCCACGTTGCCTCTTCTGTCCCGTGACTGGACCATAGGACCTTGACCATACGTGTGGACATTGATCGGGCCTCTCTGGTCTTGATATCGAGGACTCTAATGGGGTATTCCTCATAGGATAGGTTCTGCTTCAGGTCAAAAACCTCTGGCTATAACACATGTGAAGGGTTGGGAATATATTGCTTCAACTAGGACACATGGAAGACGTTGTGAACTATCTTCAGTTCAAAGGGTGTGCCAATCTGTAGGCTACCTTCCCAATTCTGTAACACCCCTAAAACCGGCCTAAGAGTTAAGGGTATTACACACCGCATATTACTACTAATAACGCAAGGCTCTAAAACGCTCAAATGCAATAAAGGCCCAAAACAGAGTTTACACAAACATTGTAACCCAAAGTATTCGAATACAGCGGAAGCAAATACAAAATCCCAAATACATATCCAAGTCAGAAACAGAAGTCAAAATAGTGTAAGGCCCGAAGGCTACAACATCATAAATAATAGTCTGAACAATCGAAAAGCTAAACTCTATAGCTCCAGAATCTTAAGATGATCCTCGCTGATCAATCTGCAAAAATTTAGAAGTAGGGGAATGAGCACACAACTATGCCCAGTAAGCAGCGACCGTCATCAGTAAGGTCGCTCAAAACAATTGAAATCAGAAGAAGGAGAAGATAAACGTTATATCCAAAATTCTCAATACTCAGAAGCTTTCAGAACAGAAACAGAGAGGAACACAAGGGTTCCCAATTCAGAAACAATCAGAACTCTTAAACAGAAAGGGGACAAGACACAATGCACACACTCAGAAGGGTCGAAGACCCATAGACCATACCAGGTCTCTCGGCAACGCAGAAATGACTCGAAAGAGCCAAAGGGTTCGTCAACCCCATAGAACAGAAAGGGAATGACCCACACTCAGAACGATGTCTACATGGTATACCACGGAATAGCTCGACCCAGCCATTCACGGCTCAGAAACAAAGTGTAATGTCCCAAAACAGAAGGATTGCTTAAACAGAAGCAAATTTGCATTTAAATATGCCAAAACACTCATAAATCAGTAGTACAGATCATAAGGAATCCAATGCCGTAGACGGCACTCAAATCGGAGTTCAAACGAAGAAGTTACGCTGAAAACAGAGGGGTGTCCGAGCTTGTGTCCGGACGTCAAAGTTCGGACGCAAGTCGAGACTCGGAAACCAAAGATTGTCAAATGTCCGAACTTGTGTCCGGACATCAATGTTCGGACACAAGTCGAATTGAAATCAGATAGAGGAATTCAGAATGTCCGAACATCAATGTTCGGACTGATGTTCGGACGGGGTACGGAAAAGAGTTACGCGGAAGGTCCGACCATGTGTCCGGACGTCGAAGTTCGGACACAGGTCGAACTAAAATCAGAGAAGAACCCAAGGGCGTGTCCGAACATCAAAGTTCGGACTTATGTTCGGACATGCCCCGAACTTTGAAAATCAACAGAGCAAGACGCACTGTCCGAACTTCAAAGCTCGGACAGAAGTTCGGACAGTGCGAAAACTGCATTTTCCAGAAGACGAACAGAGCAGAAACTTGTGCAAAAACATCATCACGAATTGCCAAATTGATACACACACCAAATCACAGGGAAAAACAGAGAACCATGGGGTTTTAACCATACCAAAACGCAACCAAACAGACAACACAAACAGAAGCCACACACTAAACAGAACCGTTGCAATCCCCATGGCCGAACTTCCAAACCGAATCGAGTAACCACCTACCTCAATTAGCAGAAGAAAATCAACGGTCTGAATCGACAAGCACAGTCCGAACAACCCAGCAGCCAGGCACGAATAAAGATCACTGAATTCCCACAACAACAATCCAAAATCAGAACGAGGAAGAACCCTAGAACTTGGAAATTCAAAACTGCAACACTCTGCATCACAAACCTGAAATCAAGACCAGACGAAATACTGCAGCAGAATCCCAATCCGAATGCGGCCGACGACAACTGATTCGAACACAATCAGAACCCTCAATCAGAGAACAGAAGGAAAAACAAAGAAGACAACGAAGACCCAAATTCTGCAATCGAACCTGGTAAAGGAGGAAGGACCACACCGCAACGGAAACCTCCAATCTGGTTGCAGCAGTAATGTTCACAGTTCCAGCAGAGGGAGAATCAGAGAGAGAAAGGAAGAGGGGAAGAACTGTCGCTCAGCACCACGATCGAGACGCTCCTCACAAACTGACGTGAATAACAATGATCGCTAAAAGAAAATAAATAAGGAATTCCCTTTCCTTATAAATAAATAATTAATTACCTTAATTAATTAATCGAAAGACTTCCTTGTCCAAGGCAATTAAAACAATGCCGCTGACGTCCCAACTGGCAGTAAAGAAATGTAATCCATCTTAGCTCATTACATAAACCGGACATAATATAAGGTTGCAATTATACGGGTTATAACAAATTCTTTCTAGAACGTTGTAGGGTCCCACAAACTTTAGACTCAACTATCCTTTATTTCAGAATCTAGTTACCCCTCTGATAGGAGACACCTTCAGGAAGACCTTATCTCTCACCTTGAACTCTACCAGCCTCCGCTTAAGACCGGCATAGGACTTTTGCATATCCTGGGCTACCTTCATTCGGCTCTGGATGATCTGGACCTGCTCCATAGTCTTCTCTATCAACTGAGGCCCTAACACAACGGTCTCGCTGATATCGCTCCAGCATAGCAGGGTTCTACACTTCCTCCCATACAAAGCTTCATTAGGAGCCATCTTAATGCTGGAATGATAAGTATCATTGTACGAGAACTCCACTAGATGCAACATATCTACCCACAAACCCTGGAAGTCTATGGAGCAGGGCCGACCGTCTGTAGCTGGATTAAAGGTTGTACTCAATTTTAGCTTAGTGCCCATAGTCTTCTAAAACTGTTGCCAGAAGTGAGCCAAGAATCTCGGATCTCAGTCTGAAATAATGGTCTCAGGTACCCCATGATATCTTACCACGTTTTTGATGTAAGCATTTACCAACTGACTCATCGACCAGGTGCTCTTCATGGGTATAAACTTGCAGACTTAGTAAGTCGATCTATAATCACCCATATTTGATTAACTCATCCCTTCGCTGGTGGTAATCCCATCACAAAATCCATGGAATTCAAATCCTATTTCCACTTCGGGACATCCAAAGGTTGTAGCAAACCGCCCATCCTCTTATGTTCGAATTTAACCTTCTGGCAAGTGAGGCATTTCGACACAAACTCTACCACTTCTCTTTTCATTTTCGGCCACAAGAACTGCTTCTTCATGTCCTTATACAGCTTATCGCCACGGGATGGCCCGAATAGGGAGTGTTATGAGCCTCTCTCATCAACCTCTCCTTCACTTCTGCACACTCCTGAGGGACACACCATCTACCTCTAAATCTGAGACTGTCATCACTATGAATCTTAAAGTCCTCTACCCTACCAGCCTTCATCTTTTCTCGTATCTTCTCCAACTTCACATCACCAGGCTATCCTTTAAGAATCACCCTATAAATATCAAAATAGATGCTCATATGGAACAACCTTACCTCCCGGTCCACACCTCTTGACTCCACCACCTCCAAGTTTAGCTTCTGGATGTCATGAACCAGCTCATCTGGGAGAACCCATATCAAGTTCATTGAGTGAGTCCTGCGAGCCTCGATTTTTGAACCATATCCTATGTTGATTAGATTGATTAGGATCAGGTCGGGTTCTAGGCCCACTTATAACCTAAGCTTAATAACTATGTCATAAAACATTAGTTACTAAGTCTTCAGTTAGCTCACTGGAACCTAATTAGAGTCGCCACCTAATTTTAACCTAGATTAAATTAGGAAAGGAGAGTTCAGGTTCGGGGCTTAGTATTTGACTTATTTAAGGGTTCAGTTACTTTCATTACCCCTAGAAGTCGTTTTTCCTCTTCTTAGTCTAATTACGGCTTATTACGAGTCATTTTAACCTAAGTGCGCGCTTCTGATTTTTTTTTATTTTTTTAACAATTTTTAATAGAAAAATAAAGTGAAATTGAAATTACCTAAACTAGGGTTTCAGAGGCAGAATTAGGTCAAACTTTAATCATGTCCGTAGCCACGGACCTAATGTCCGAGACCACGGACCCCAGTTAAATTACATGATTACGAAAATCGAATTAAAATAAAAACGTAAAGTTGAAAAGTCTGAGGCCACGGACATGTACTGTTAAAACCCTAAAATTTGAAAAATTGAAAAAATAAGAAACCTCGTCACCGTCTGTGGGTGTCTGTGGCCACGGACAACCTGTCCGTGGTCCCGGACCATAGGTCCGAGGTCACGGACCACCCACGGACAATAGGTTTTTGGCAGTTCCCGATGGTGTTTTCGGCTCAAATTTTATGCACGTGTAGCCCGAAAATGAAATGATGTCAAGCGATTCTAAGGCATTGACTACCTAGAAGCGAAAATGAAATAATGTTAAGTGATTCTAAGGCGTTGACTACCTAGAAGTGAAAATGAAATAATGTCAATAGGTTCTAAGGCGTTGACTACCTAGAAACGAAAATGAAATAATGTCAAGCGATTCTAGGGTGTTGACTACCTAGGAGAGAAGTTAAAGATTATTGGGCTATTATGAGGCACCAAATTGCCTAAAATGTGAGAGGTGGACTAAACTAAAAGTGAATGAACTAGACCGAGCATCTTAGGTGTCGGGAACCTAAAAGAGAATAAACCAGACCGAGCATCTAGGGTGTCAGAAACCTAAAAGAGAATATACCAAACCGAGCATCTAAGGTGTCAGAATCCTAAAGAAGAATAAACCAGACCGAGCATCTGAGGTGTCGGGAACCTAAAAGAGAGTAAACCAGACCGAGCATCTAAGGTGTCGGGAACCTAAACGAGAATAAACCAAACCGAGCATCTAAGGTTTCGGAACCTGAAATGGATAAACTACGCCGAGCGTGAAGGTGTCGGGAACCTAAAATGGATAAACTACGCCGAGCGTGAAGGTTTCGGGAACATAAAATGGTTAAACTACGCCGAGCATGAAGGTGTCGGGAACCTAAAAGCTCCTAGTTGGTATACTATGGGGACCTATTGCCACTGCCCACCAATTGGGGTGCAGGGATAACTTCTAGACTACCACCAAGGGGACTTATTGCCATCGCCCACTAGTTGTTACTCCTTATTGAGTTAACACAAAGATAGGGGACTTATTGTCACTGCCCCGCCAACTCCTCTGAGTATCTAAGGTATCGAGAACCTAAGGGAAGTACACCGAGCGTTTAAGGCGTCAGGAACCTAAAATGAGTGAAAGAAGGCTTGATATGTAATGTGAGTGGTAGGGCTTATGTGTGACTAAATTTATTGAATGCAAGGTAGGTCTTATGGGTGCCTAAAGTTATTGAACAGAAGGTAGGTCTTATGGGTGCCTAAATTTTGGGAGTGGGATTCATTCTAGCTTGGATTATGCAATGATGATGGTATGATGCAGACAATGCAGAGCATGTTTTATGCAAATGATTGTGATGAAAACTGATTGTGAAAATGCCAAACGTGACTATAATAAGAAATGAAAATTGTCTAAAGCAGGAAAAATTGCCGGGAAATGTGCTAAACGTGGCTATGATAGTGCAAAGATGATAAAATGTGATCATAGTGTATATTGGAATCAAAACTTACAAGAAGATGTCGAGAAAGGTGCCAAACGTGGCAATGTTTGAAGAAAATTCTGTCTATTGAAAAAGAAAAATGAAATTATCATTTCCTGACCTAAAATTTCTGATTTGTCATTTTTTTCTTAGGAGACGAACATGCCACTGGTGGGACTATGTGATGTGAGTAGTTGGGAATTTTTGCTGGTGTTCAAGATTTATGACAAGCCTGAGATTTCATGGAGGTAAGACTAATGACGGGCCGGAGAGTGTTTGTGTGGAGATTAGGGTTTATGTGTGCCTGTGTGTTCTGATGTGGGGGTAAGGGCTTATGCGGGCCTGTGTGGTGATGGTTGTGGTGGTGCTTAAGCTTTGGGCTTCAATTGGTGTTGCCATAGCAATTTTTGGGATCAACAATTGCCCCTAGTATTTTTTTCTTAGGACAATTTGTGCTAGAGTTCATGGCAATCGATTTCAATCGATTGCCCCTAGTATTTTTTTATTAAATGTGCGAGTGAGTCTCATCCTCACAGGGTCAAGGCTTATATTTTGATGTGATGCTTCCTAACCTACACTCGACGTGTTTGGTGTTTGCACTTGTTTCTCGCTTATGGTCACAACTTCTAGACCATTGAATTTGATAGTTGATGGATTTACGCATTCGATCTGTTAGTTTCACGTGATTAGATATACAACTACCAATTCAGAAGTCTTTAAAGCTTATAACGTGGCTATGGGGTGTGATGAAAGACAACGGGACCATGAAGGGATATTTGAGATATGTGGAGCTTAAGGGTGACCAAAGCTGCAACTTGTGTCTTCCCTTGGATTTTCTTCATTGTCTTGAAGTCGTATGGCTGCTTTGAGTTGACGTTGTTTTCGAGCTTTGGACTTGGAACTTTTGAAGTTGTCCTTTACACCATTTCTCTTCATTTTGTCATTTGGATTTCTTTGAGGCACTTCGGGTTTTCCTTTTTGTTTGATCCTTTCTTGACTTTGCCTTTGGGGTTCTTGTGTCTCCCGGTTTTTGAGTCTCGAGAGCTGTTTTGATGTGAGCTCTTTGGATCCTGTGTCACTCTGGGACCATTTGCGGATCGTTTCGTCATGTTGGTACGACATTGCTTCTTTAGACCGATGAGAATGTTATCTGAGAGTCGCGCTCCTCTCTTCCTTTGATCACCGGGTTGGACATTCATCATTGGGTGGGTTATTTTGGGGAGTTCATAATACCGGAAAGGGATATATGAAAGGCTTAGCGGGGGTGCCTAGGGTTTAATGACAGGATTTACAAGCTTTTGGCTATGTGGTTGTTATACCCAAAATTTTGACCCCCCTGGCTAGGGTCTACGAGGTTTTTGGTGTTATGAGAGGCATTTCGATCACGTAATGAGAGGTCCTGGCTCGATCGGCGCATTCCAGAGCATGGGGAGCAGTTTCGTCATTGTCAGGGGCATTTTTGTAATTTTCAGGGCTCTTGAGACCTCCTATAGGCTTTCTCTCTCCTCCAAAAGATGCCCAAATCAGCTTGAAATGCTTTGATATTTTAACCCATGATAGAGGATGACATTTTAAGCATAATGGCGTTGGAATTTTGATTTTTCGAATTTCCAATAATTTTCTAGCAATTTCTGATTGAATCTGACGAGAAATTCAATTTAAAAATATTCCAACATTCAAAAAATCCGGTTTCACTTCATAAAATTCATAATTGCCATCCTTGACATGTGGTTGAAATTTCACAGCAAAATTCCTTTGGGAAGTCATTTAATTAAAATGTCAAAAAATCTTACTTTTACTAGATTTTCTTTATCTTTAAGAAAGTCTATATAAAGGGATAGGTTTTTTGATGAAATCAGAATCTCATATGCTCAAAAACCCTAGGAAGACAGAAAGCACAACCTCCTCTCTCTCTCTCACGTTTTCCAACACCCGGCCACCCGAATCATACCGAAAATCCCCCGAAATCACCATCTAAACTCGTTTTCCAATCCCCAAAGCTCCAATAATCATCAAACCCCACATAAACACCACCAAAACGTGAAGAACAGCAAGAACAACCAACAACCAGAAGCTTGGTTCGAAAACCTTTCGGGTCTGCCATCAACGGAGCACTCGACGAATCCTGATGTGAAGAATCATTGTGAACCCGAAGGTAAAACAGGTAGAAATTTCTTTTTCCTAACTCTCTGCGATATTATCAGTCTTGCCTCAAAATTTGGGCTCAAACTAACTCTTTTTCGCTTCTGTATCGCTAATTATTTTAGCTACTGCCTTGTTACTTGTTTGCAAAGTTTCGTATTAATTTTGATTTCAAATCGAGTTCTTTCAATTACTAACGTGTTTGTAATCTTTCAGGCTACACACCCATAAAATTTGAGCTCAAAACACCTTCGGGAACCATCAAAAACCCACCGTTTGTGGGTTGGTGGGGGGGGGGGGGTGGGGGGGGGGTGGGGGTGAGGGGGGGGTTGTCCGTGACCTCGGACTCATTGTCCGGGACCACGGACGGGTTGTCCGTGACCACGGACGGGTTGTCCGTGACCACGGACGGGTTGTCCGTGACCACGGACACCCACGGACGGTGGCGGGATTTTATATTTTCAATTTTTCAAATTTTAGGGTTTCTGTCAATACATGTCCGGGCCCACAGACACCCTGTCCGTGGCCCCGGACTTTTCAAGTTTGCATTTTTATTTGTTCTGTTTTCAAAATCATTTAATTCAATTGGGGTCCGTGGTCTCGGACATTAGGTCCGTGGCTAGGGACGTAATAAAAATTTGACCTAATTCTGCCTCCGAAACCCTAGTTTAGGTAGCTTTTAATTTTGCTCTAATTTTCTGTCAAAAAACGTTAAAAAATAAAAAAAACAGAAGCACACACCTAGGTTAAAAACAACTTTGTAGAAAGCCGTAAATAAACCAAGTAGAGAAAACGACCTAGGAAGGGTAATGAAAGTAATTTGAACCCTAAATAAGTCGAATATCAAGCCCCCGAACCCGAACTCTCATTTCCTAATTTAATCTAGGTCAAAATTAGGTGGTGACTCATAATAGGTTCCAGTGAGCTAACTTAGGATTTAATAATTAATGTTTTATGGCATAGTTATTAAACTTAGGTTATAAGTGGACCTAAAACCCGGTTAGATCCTAATCAGCTTTAATCAACATAGGACAGGGTTTAAAATCGAGGCTCACAGACTGGCGACTCTGCTGGGGACAAACTTCTTGATTTTAACTTGTTTAATTTTAAGAAAGAGGGCTTAACTCAAAAAATGTTTATTTATGGCTTTATTATATTGTTTGTTTACTTTTTATGCGCAATTTAAATTTCTGTACCTTGCATCATATGAGAGCGAGGGTCCACGCAAACCGATTTCACCCCGGGACCCGTTTGAGGGTCCCCTGTCAGGGACTCACACCTTTTAGGTGATGTGAATAAGCGGGGGAAAAGAGGAGGGTGTCGTCTAACCACACCCCCTTAATACCTGGGCTTTAGCCCCAAGCATTTTCCTGGCAGTACCCTTACCTAGCCCATTGTTTGGTCAGTCAAAGACCCGACCGTAGACGCACGCCTTCAGGTGATGTGAAAAAGTGGGGAAGCCCAAAGAGAATAGCGTGCAAGCCCTATTCCTTTGTGGTGACCTGGGCCCGCGCCCCAAGCACCTCCCCGGATCGATCTGTACCCATTGGACTGAGTTATTTTGTGAGGACATTTGCATCACTTCCTTATGTAAGACTTCTGTGCATATGTTCTTCTTCTCCTGGGCCTCAGGCCCAATGTCCGTATCAATCCATCAATCTCTCCCAGTCCGAATGAAATGCACGAGGGCTTCAGTGGCCCAAATGCCTGTACCTCCACGAAGTCATCCTCTTAGGATAAGCTTGAAGGTTTCCTTTAGGATTGTTGGCCCATCTCACATGCCAAAAGTCTCCAGCCCGCTCGGCCCGAACAGCCCAAAAGAAAGCAAAAGAGTCATATAATTAGAACACAAGGGCCCTCAGAGGGAAACCTTTTCCACGTCATTGAAATCCCGTGCCCTAATGTTTTTTTTCCTAAAACAGAAAGAAGGCAAGATTTCAGAAAGGCGCTGGGACAGAAGTTCCGGACGTTTGACCCGACTGCCTACTCCCCCACTTCCGTTATTCCAGCCCGAGGTAGACTCCAGCTCATCGGACATGTCGGTCCAGGCACATGACGATATCTCTCAGGAGGATCAGCAGGCAGGGGGGGGAAATCAGAACACCTCTGTTGAAGGGCTCATGAAAAGTTTTGATTTGAAACACCAGGAGGCAATCCAGGCACTCGAAAATAAATATGTGGACACAATTGCCAAGCTGGAGGATAAGTTGGCCGCGTTGGAAACGGCAGCCCAAAGCAGGACCACTGAGGGTCCGACAGGGGAGCAGGATCGAATAGCCAGCCTGGTGCGGAAACATCAAGCTGCTATTGAAGCCTTTGAGGCACGGCATACGACAGCAACAGTTGAGCTACATGAGAAAATAGGATATTTGGAGGTGGCAAGACAAGAAAGACCGCTACAAGGATTTGCCAATCCTTTATACGGCATGGAAAATATCTCCTTGGAGGGACATGACACCCAAGTTGGATACGAGGGCGGTGCTCCCGGGAGCCAGTTAGCCGCTGAAGTTCAGAGGGCTCTGAGGCGCATTGAGCGCATGGAAAAGGCCGGTAAACCCGCTGGTTTTGACTCTCTCTCCATGGGATCCTATCCAAATGTCGAGCTACCCGCGAAGCTGAAGCTCCCCACCTTGGCTCTCTACAAAGGCACGACCGATCCCCAAATTCATTTGGCGATGTTTGATCGAGAGATGTCTATCCTGAGGCTCAATGATATGCAGAAGGCCAAGGTCTTTGCCCGATACCTAGATGAGATCCCTCAACGGTGGTACCTAACTCAGAGAATGAACACCAAGACATATGAGGAGATATGTGAAGCTTTCCTGACTCACTTTGAGTATGCTAAAAATTTGGAAATCACCCGGTCTGATCTCGCCAGCACGCGCCAAACGGGAAGTGAGTCTATGTCCGACTTTATAAAGCGGTGGAGGAGGAAGGCAGCAGGCATGCCTACAAGGATGGATGAGCAGGAACAAATTCGCATGATTGTTGAGAACATGCAAAAGCAGTACAATAATGAATTAAAGTATATGTACTTTCCAAGCTTTGATATGCTCATGGGCCAGGTAGGAGTCTTAGAGGAGAAGATCCATAAGGGAGACCTAAAGCTTGGATATCCTCGAGGATCTGGGAGTAATCCAAAGTTCCCAAAATCTGAACCAGCAAAGGCTTCCTACTCAAGCGCAGCTTACGCACAGAGCGCACCGCAAAGGTACACGGGACAGTACGAGGTGAATGCAGTCCAACAGCCAAGGGAACAAGGGAGGAGCTATCGAGCAGTACCACCTCCAAGACCGGATTTCAGTCAACGAGAATTCACAGATATCGGTCGGCCCTTGAGTCATGCTTTGAAAAAGCTCCAGGAGCAGAACATCTTACAGCCTCTTCCGCCCCGACCAGGAGTCACCCGTTTGGGCAGGAGTCCAAATCAGTTCTGTCTCTACCATCAGTCGCCAGGTCACGATACCGATCATTGCAGGGCCCTTCAGCATAAGATCCAAGACCTGATAGACCAGGGACTTCAGTTCTCAGAGCGCGGGAATATCTTCGGGAATCCTATGCTGGAACATCACTAGGAGTCTTTGCTACTTTTCTTCTTCCTTTAGTTGTTTTGCGTAGCTTTTGTCTTTTTTTTTCCTTTGTCTTTTCTTTTAGTTCTTTAGCTAGTTTAGTTGTCTCTCCCATTTAGTTGGTACTTGATGTCATTGTTACTTCTTTTGGTTATCAATAAAATTTCTTCTTTGTTCATGTTTTAATGTTTATACATGCGCGTGCTTGGGATCTAACGACTATTTTCTTCAGAGGAGCGCGCGCCCGAGACCCAAAACAACGTCATTTTGGCCCGATTCCAACGGTAACTTCAACCGGTTCCGGGGCGGTTCCGGTTCCGGTTCCACCGGTTGCGGTTCCGGTTCCGATTCCCGGTTCCGAATCCGACGACGGTTCCAAGCGGTTCCGAGCGGTTCCGGTTCCGGGCCCGGTTCGGGCCCGAATCTCAAAACATGTATTCGTATTCGGAACCGGCTGAGGCGGTTCGGTTCCGGTTCCCACCGGTTCCCGGCCGGTTCCGGTTCCAATCGGTTCCGGGTAGAACCGGACCCGATGGCCACCATTAATTGCGAGGGATGGTTTTTCTAGAGCCGCGGAGTTGGGGAATTAAATACGAGACGGTTTTGATAATTATGATACAGCATCATGTATGGGGTGACATGGAGAAATGATTGGAGATAGATACATGAGAAGAGCAGGATAAATAAAATTGGTATCTATATATATAAAGAATGCGGCATCTTCCTGGTACGATACACAAGACCTAGCCGCGGTCGTTCTCGGGGTCGCCGCGTTCGAGACATAACGAAACAGAATACAATTCTCAGACCTAGCCGTCACACACAGAGAGACAGAGAAAGACACATCAGTCAGTTCTGACAAACCGGAGCAGAAGGCGGAGACTGGATTCGTCATCGTCCCACAATTAGATGACATTTTCTAATCTCTTGATTATTGTTATTATTTCTTTGTCTCCGATGTCTGAGTAATTATTAGAATTCTGGTTTACTATGGACAACTAGTTTATTATTTTGCTTCCTAAGTTGTTACATATAAATTCTATACTGATTGTAGTTTTATTCCTTGTTTATTATTGAATTCTCTTGTGATTAATTATTGCTTGAGTTTATTTGGTATGAATCGCTTACAAGTGAGAACTGCGGTGTTCATTAGACCTTAGGAATATTACCAGTGAAACTACAAATGGCAATTCCTGGGGATTAGCTGACTAGAAACCAGATGAACCGTTAATGCTACTAGTTAATTTGTAAATTCGTAACGAGAGTTAGGATTTGGGAGTTGCTAGTAAGAATCTATCTTGCAGGAGACCGGTTTTAGATTAATTAGATCTGGGGTTGCAATCTAGAATTTAGAAAACACTCAGGAAGAGAATTGATAAACAAGGGAGAAGTAGTAAACCAGGATTCGCTTTTTAGATTTATTAGAAACTCACTTTTAATTGTTTTTATTATTGTTTATTTAATTTCTACAACCAAACCCTCAAGTTTATTGTTGTTATTTTTCTCTAGTTTTTAGTTAGTTAGATTAAAGACTCAAACTAGACACAGCCTCCTTTGGTTCGATAACCTAGAGAATACTACCTAGGAAAACTTGCTACGATAGACCAGTACACTTGCTGAATATACGTTTCATACCGTACAACCAGCCTCAAGGGAATTGACTATATTTCTCAGCTCCTCGATGATGGTGACATATTTTGCCTCCATGTTATTATATTTCTGTTCCATGGCATCAAAGACATCCATGTACTTTTGCTCTAAGGGTGCAAACAGGGCCTCCATGCTGATCGGATTTCTTCCCTCTGCCATACTTGGGATTCGGGCTTACTTGTTTCCAAAGTGTCGTCTGTCAGAAAATAAAAGAGAACTGGACTGAAGTTCTAGGCCAGGAAGGAGTACTTGATAAAATGATGTTCTAATTTAAAACTTGTTTGGGCAGCGAGAAAAGCACAAGAGCCGGAAGGCCCAAATAAAATGGAAGAGAGGCGCATGGGCCGGAATGATTCATGAACTGTGAACTGGCGCCTAAGCTGAAATGTTTGAAGAATGTGGATCTTGGGCCGGAATGTTCTGAGAATTGGGCACTTGGGCCAGAATGTGTTTGGGCTAGAAGTGAGGCGCATGGGCCGAAATAAATTCTAAACCATGTTCTAGATGTGAATTGGAATTTGGGCCGAGTAATTTTGATTGGGCCTAAAAGATGACATCTATATCTAGGATTTTGGGCCAAAGACCTAGTGAAAAGTTTTCCTAGACTAGGATGGGCCTTGAATTGGGAAGTCCTGATGGATTTTCATGTCTCATAGAATACCTTCGGTGGATTTGTTTTTCATGGGCCTAGAAATAAATTGATAATTCAAATTGGGTCGAAAGAGAGAAATCACATAAGTCTAAACTTTTGGGCTGAAGCCCAAATGACTCACATATTAAACCAAACACGGCCTTTAAGCCGCAAACAATTAAGCCGTGAATTTGGGTTGGGTTGAGCTGATGTAGGAAAGATCCTATCAATTTCTAGGCTTGGTAGTAGGTCGATCACATACGAAAACAAGGTTTCACACAAGCTCAACATGTCCCCACAAGATGAATTGACCAGTGGGTAAGGATCGATCCGAAGAGGTGCTTGGGGCATGGGCCCAGGTCACCACAAAGGAATCGGGCTTGCACGCTATTCTCTTTGGGCTTCCCCACTCTTTTCACATCACCTGAAGGTGTGCGTCTACGGTCGGCTCTTTGAATGACCAAACAAGGCTAGGTAAGAGGCACTGCCAGGAAAATGCTTGGGGCTAAAGCCAAGGTATTAAGGGGATGTGGTTAGATGACATCCTCCTCTTTTCCCCCACTTATTCACATCATCTAAAAACGTGTGAGTCCCTGACAGGGGACCCTAAAGTGAGTCCGGGGTGAAATCGGTTTGTGTGGACCCTCGCTCTCATATGATGCAAGTTGCAGAAATTTAAATTGCGCACAAAAGTAAACAAACACCATAATAAAAGCCATAAATTTACAATTTTCGAGTTAAGCCCTCTTTCTTAAAATTAAACAAGTTAATATTAGGAGTTTGTCCCCAGCAGAGTCGTCATTCCGTGAGCCTCGATTTTTTCCCCAGCAGAGTCGTCATTCTGTGAGCCTCGATTTTTGAACCCTATCCTATGTCATAAAACATTAGTTACTAAGTCTTTAGTTAGCTCACTGGAACCTAATTAGAGTCGCCACCTAATTTTAACCTAGATTAAATTAGTAAAGGAGAATTCGAGTTTGGGGGCTTGGTATTCGACTTATTTAAGGGTTCAATTACTTTCATTACCCCTAGAAGTCATTTTTCCTATACTTAGTCTGATTACGACTTAATACGAGTCGTTTTAACCTAAGTGCGCGCTTCTGATTTTTCTAACAATTTTTTAAAGAAAATAAAGTGAAATTGAAATTACCTAAACTAGGGTTTCAGAGGCAGAATTTGGTCAAACTTTAAATATGTCAGTAGCCACGGACCTAATGTCCGAGACCACGGACCCCAGTTAAATTACATGATTATAAAAATCAAATTAAAATTAAAACTTAAACTTGAAAAGTCTGGGGCCACGGACAGGGTGTCCATGGGCCCGGACATGTACTGTTAAAACCCAAAAATTTGAAAATTTGAAAAATAAGAAACTTCATCACCGTCTATGGGTGTCCATGGCCACGGACAACCCGTCCTTGGTCCCGGAACCATAGGTCCTAGGTCACGGACCACCCACGGACAGTGGCTTTTTGGCAATTTCCAACGGTATTTTCGGCTCAAATTTTATGCACGAGTAGCCTGAAAGATTTACAAGATGTTAGTAATTAAAAGATTTCAATTCGAAGTTGAATTAAGCATGAAACTTAGCAAACAAGTAACAAGGCAGAAACGAAAATGAATAACAATTCAGAAGCCGAAAACAGTCGGTTTGAACCCGAATTTTGAGAGAAGGCTAATAAAGTCCTGGGGAGTTAGCAAAAGTATAATTCCCACATGTTTTACCTTCGAATTCACAATGATTCTTCACGTCGGGATTCGAGCTTCATTGATGGAAAATTCGAAAGGACTTCGAACTGGGCTTCTAACCACTGGTTGTTCTTGATGTTCCCCACATTCTGGTGATGTTTTGTGGGATTTTGATGACGGTTCATACGTTGGGAGTTGAAAAATGTGTTTTGATGTTGATTTTGGAAGGATTTTGGTATGATTTCGGGGTTCGGGAGTGTAAAAACTTGGGAGGCTGAAGGGGGGCTGTGTTTTCTGACTTCTTTGGGTTCTAGAGCTTGTGTGATTCTGTTTTTATCAAGATATTTGCTCCTTTATGTAGACTTTCTTAAAGATAGAAAAAATCTAGCAAAAACGAGATTTCTTTGGAGTTTTAGTTAACTGACTTCCCAAAAGAATCTTGCTAAGAAATTTTAACCACGTATCAAGGATGATAATTATGATTTTTCTGGGGTAAAATCAAATTTTTTGAATGTTGGAATATTTATAAATTCAATTTCTCGTCAGATTCAATTAGAAACTACTATAAAATTATTGGAAATTTGAAAAATCAAAATTCCAACGCCATTATGTCCAAAATATCATTCTCTATCATGGGTTAAAATTTAAAAGTATTTAGAATTGATTTGACCCTTCTTCGGAGGAGAGAGAAAGCCTATAGGAGGTCCTAAGGGCCTTAAAAATTATGAAAATACCCTAGAAGATGACTAAGCTGTCCCTAGTGCTCTGGAATGTCGTCATATTGAAGGCCAGATCTTAACTTATACAAGTTAATAGCCTGGTTTTGCCGATCAGACCAGGAATCACCACTGTTTGACCAAAGTGCTTCTCACCACACTAACGTTTAACAAACCTAATACCGGGGGGGGTTAAAATTTTGGGTATAACAACTCCTCTTTTTGCTCAACGCATCAACTACCAAGTTGGACTTCCCTTCATGATATAAAATATCCAAGTTGTAGTCCTTGATGAGTTCTAACCATCTCCTCTGCCTCATATTTAATTCCTTCTACGTGAATATGTACTTGAGGCTTTTATGGTCGGTGTAGATCTTGCACGAGACACCATAGAGGTAATGCCTCCAGATTTTGAGTGCAAACACCACTACAGCCAGCTCTAAATCATGTGTCGGATAACGTTTAATACCCCGGACTTAAAATGGTGATTAAATTATTATAATATGATTTTTAGAGGCCTAATGGTGCCTAGAGAGTATTGGTAAAGTGAATAAAACCAAAAGAAAAGAGAAAATGCATAAAACACGAAAAACGCTAAAACACGCATTAAAAGAGTATGGGAGGTATATGAACTCGTTAGGGTCCGATATGGATTCCTAAGGATTAATTAGGCCTAATTAGTATGAGGGAATGATTCCCAAAGAAAACGGATCCAAATAATGGATTAAAACGCCAACAGAGTTTTAAAGCACGTTTTTCTAGAGAACTCGAAAACGTGACTTTGAGTGGTCAAATAGACCCGTAAAAATTATAGTTTATTATATAACTATAATTAAGTATTAATTTAAGCTTAATAATCATTAAAAATAAAGAAACGAGAAAAATCCGAAAAACGGGCCCGGTTAGTGAATAGTGCTAATCCGGGTAAAATAACGAGCATTTTCTGTAAAAGATGAAAAACGCCCCAACTTAAGTGAGCATATAGGGGGCCGGTTTTATATGTTGACCATCCCTATCTTTGACCCATAATAAGTGAAGAAAGAAAGAAAAGTAAAAGAAAGAAAAGGAAGTAGAAAAAGGGGAGTCATCTTCTCTCTCCTCCTTTATTTCCTTTTTTCCTCCTCTCTTTCCTCTCTTTCCTCTCTTCTTCCTCCCAGCCGGTTTCTTCTTCTTCCCCAAGCTGGCGTTTTTCTTCTTCATCATCCATGGCTTCCTTGCCTTCCCTCCCTTGTACAAGCTAGCTCCATGCTCAAATCACAAAAATAATTACATATTTGTGATCCTCTCACCAAGCTCTACACTTCCCTCTTTTCAAAATCCCAAAAGCTTGTAGTTCATCTCCATGGGTATAGCCCATTTGAAGAGAAAGTTAGAGATTCTTGGAGCTTGGAGTCTCTTCTTTCATCCAAGGAAAAAAATATCCAAAGAAAATGCATTTTTTTTCTTCACCCTCTAGTGTTGGCCGATTTTGGCATATTTTAATGCCTTGGTTTTCCTTGTTTGAGCTATTCTCCAAGTCTCTAATGGTGGTTTGGGAGTTCCCCTTTTGATTCTTGACCAAAACCCCATCCTAGGGTTCAAGGTAATCACCAATTTTAGAGCTTTAAGCATTTTTAGTTAATGAGATTAAGTGTTTTAGTTAGACTCATTTCTTGCTTTGAATTTTGTGTTGGAGTTGGGCAACTCCATAGCCCTTGGCTGATTTCAATCAAGAGGAAGGAGGAAATTAGAGTGGAGACTTGAAAGGAGAGAAGGCTTGAGAATATAAGGTAAATAATCCACCTTGAAGCCTATCTTAATGCTTCTGAAATTTGGGATGGGTTAATAAAATAAATGAACCCCAACATGAGTTAGAATGTGGATAATTGAGATGGAAAGGAGTTGTGGTAGTGCTTGATGCATTTGTGAATTAAATGCTTGATTTAAGGGCCTAAGTGCCAAGTATGCAAGTTATTGCTTATTATGGTGCTTGATGAGATTTTGGATGAGCATTAATGGATTTATGTGTGCTGTTAGAACCCTTGTGGGTTTGGTTAGTTTTAGGATGAATTATGTGAAGATATGAGCTTTTGGGCAATGTTAGAAAAGTAGCCGGACTATGGTGAAATTCCGGTAGAAATCTAAGTGATTTAAGTGATGTTTTGAGTAAAGAATAACCTAGTGTTAGCTAGGCAGGGATGGAGTTTGCTTTGGGATAGTAGATCACCATGGGAATGCTTAATTAAGGAGGGGATATTGATGCAAAAATATGTAGCAAGGAAGTTGTTTAAGTGCCTTAGGAGTATTAGGAAACAATGAGGATTTAAGGTTTAAGATTGAGGCATGAACCTTGGTGAAAGAAGTGCATTGTCTTGGAGGATTTGGAATGGATAAATGGAGTGAGAAAAATAATGCAAAGTGCCAAGAGAAGTTAGGAAATGCACAAGTGTGCATTAGTGAAAAATGTGAATGGAAAATTGGTGGATTTAAGCAAGAATTGGAGTAAGGATTAAACCTATGATTTGAAGAGGTTTAGAGCATGTTTTAAGGTGTTTAAACATGTAGGAAACTTGTGGAAAGATTAGGGAGAGATTGAGTGCGGATTAAGGATTGAATTGGGGTTGAAAAATCATGTATGTAGCAGGTTTTAGCAGGGTCCGGGACTTGGTCCTTGGACAAAGTCCCGGACCACCCTTAATTTTGTGCCAAGAGTGGAAGTCCATGCTTGGTCCGGGACTTGAGATAGGGACAAGGTCCCGGACCAGTGTAGTAATTCTACCGAAACTTAGGAAAAACAATTGGTCCGGGACTATGGGTCCGGTCCAAGTCCCGGACCACCCCCAGAATCATGCCGTGAGTGTTTTAAAGGTTGTAAATGATGGGGGTTTGAATGTTAATGATGTTAGATGATGTTTAGGCCTTTTTTGGGGACATGTAAAGGCCCTAAGAAGTGTAATAAAGTGTTAGAAGTGATTGAGAAGTGAGAACTCAAAATTAACAAGAGTAAAACCGAGATAACGGGGTAAGAACGGGAGTAGTATTTATTTTCGTACCGCAATGCCTTCGTGTTAATGAGAACACTTGTAATGTACCAGTGGATCGAGTGAGAACCGAGCAATGTGAGGTGACACGGTAAAAGTGAAACCAAGGTGTAAGGTATGATTTTCTCATGCCCCATATGCTAACCGTGCTACATTGATTTGTGTGCTATGTGTTTGTGTGCCGGCTTAATCAAGAGTAAAGCATGAAAATGACCCCTTGCTTGACTATGTACCTTGATGTATGCGGTGTGTACTAACCAACCTTGAATGTTTATGTGGTCTAACCTGGTGTATAGACCGACTCCTAGCTGAGTACCGTTTGGTTAGAGACTAATAGGATGAGTCGTTTCGCAATTTAACGAAACGTGCAATCAAATGAAAACTATCAAACCAAGAAACGATTTTGTAAACACATGAACTCACTAGAATGTGAGGAAGTTGTACGGGTTGAGTAAATACCCGATAACGGTTAGAAAACCAAAATTGAAACGAGCCACAAAGTAACTAAAAGTGGAAAGATAAATGAACCTCCACCTAGGGGATTAAAGAGAGTTCAATAATGTGAACTTGTGAGAAAAGTACAAGAGACCTAAGGGACCATTTAACTCCCTAAGATACGGTCGACCTCCTATATGAGGATTCGACCCGGTATGAGAAAATAACCGAAAGTATAAGTATACGGAAGTTTGGGGCAACCCTTAAACTTAAGAATACCTAAACTTAAGAAAGGTTCCCAATGTCATTAGAAACATCGAAAGTGATGCTTCTAGACAAATGTACTTAATTACAATATAACTCCGAGAGAGGAGTGTGTCGGAATGTGAGACGTCCGAGAGTAGTCGGACCTATGTGAAAGAAGTAGGAACTAAGAGAGAGTTCCAGGAGCTAGCTGAACCTTCCCACCATGCTTGACCCAGAGTAGGGTCGAAACCGGGGAAGTAAGACTATGCTCGAAAGCCATGTGTTTTGGCTTAAGAATGTATAAAGAGAAGACAAGCGTGACGTAGGAGACCTGTAGTGTCTCGAGAACTACAAGAGCTTGAGTATTAGTAATGTAGGATTGGGTGGCTGACTCAAACCAACTCAAGGTGTGAGTCTGTGAGATGGTTTGACTCAATCAAACTTACACTTGAGACATAGAAACACTTAGTCGAACTAAGTGCGCGGAAGCAGTTGCTCAAGGTAGTAAAGTAAGAGAGATTTAGAGGAGCTAAATGGATTAACACCCGAAAGGTACAAGGACTCTATCGAACTCAGCAGGATACACAATATAAGTTATTTTATTTCCTGGTCAAAACAAAACAACTTATAATGCCCACTCAGTAGATGAGATCTACTTTGTGGTTTTCACTCACTCACCCAATACAATCTCTGATCAGCTCAATGATAAGTGTAGTGAAAACTAGGTCCTACCTAGAAAGACTCTGTCGATATGCACAAACGAATCTAGTACTTCTCTCTCTCCTTTTCTTTCTCTCTCTCTCTAAAATAGGCAAAGCTTTCTCTAAACAAATGCTCTGTATTCTCTCTGGAAAGCTGCAATGAGAAACGAAATGACAACTCTCTTATATAGTGGAGCCGTGAGGGAGTCTGCTTCCGAAATTTCTGCCATCTGAACATGTAGTTACTTGTAGTTGCTTAAAATCCGGTCCTAACTTCTTTATGAACGTTGCTAAGCCTTGGCCCTTAATTTTCGGACAATACCAATCCATTGGACGACTTGGCAACGTTCAATTATGACTTTCACGTCTGATGTAGCAGACTGACTCTGTCAGTTCCGAAATTTCAGGAACCAACGACTCTTTCCTTGAATTTCGGAAGCTGGAGCCATATTTCGGAAGCTGGAGCCAAGTCTTATGATTAGTGCCATGTTGAGAGAATTTTGGTCCAAGTCTGAACGTTGATGACCGTTGTAAGTCAATGTAGTTGTCGTACTTGCTCCTTAATTTTCGCAACTACCTGACAGACTCTCTCGAATTATCAGAAAGTCAAGGCTTTGGATTTTGCTCACATTTTGCATGAATTTCGGCCCAAGGATGATAGTTGATGACTGTTATGGTTTAGTGGACGTTGCTCCTTGAATTTCGTTACTGATTGATGAATTCACATGGATGGACTCTCTCGCTCTTTCGGTAAGGACAGAGACTCATTCGATCTTTCAAAGTTGACGGACTCTGTCTTGTTTTGAGAAGTGTGATTGACTCGTTTGATCTGGTTGACTATCTCAGCAACACCTTCATACTCCAACAGTTTCCCCCTTGTTTCTGATGATAGCAAAACTCTTTTTGTGAATCCCGAATGAGTTAATCTGCAAAACAAGACAAGGGAAAAAAGTATTTTGGGGAACCGACCCTGTCCAAGTTCCCCCTTAATCACAGCATAGATTGAGTAACTCTTGTTAGAGTTCCCCCTGAATCGATGAGTACAATTTGGCAAACCACAACCTACTAAGAGAGATTGGAAAAGGGAATATATGACTAAGTTAAGAAAACTGCAACCAACATGATCTAGTACCAACAGAGTAAAAACGAAACAGAATATCCAAACTTCACCTAAGACCTAGTCGCACAGAGACAGAGTCAATCCAGAACATAACCGAGTGACCCGTTCGTAGAGAGACGGGATTCACTACTTCCCCCTTTTTGCTGTCATCAGTAAGAGAAGTTTGCAACAAAGTCTAAGTCAATCCGTACATTAAAAACAAATAGACTGTATCCATAACGCAAACATACTTATGGACGACAAGGGGCAAGAAGTATTGTCATATTCCACAATACCTTTCATTGCCACATACTCATAACTTGTAATGATCCCTGTTGCATTGCATTGTATTTTTGAAGACTTTATAGCTCTATATTTGCAATTCATAGATATTTAACAAGTTTAAGCACACAGGGACTGTCTCCATCCCCCAGACTTTTCTCTCCACCCATGTAACAGCTTTGGGCCAACTTTCCCAGGTTTCGCATCCTTAGGAAGTTAGGTGATAAAGCACCCTTAAAGGCTTAATAACCGAGTGGACGAGGTCCGTTTTGGTTCAGGAGAAACAAGTTAGCGGAGTACCTTGCCTTTGTCCTCTCCCTTCTTCTTCTTTTTTTTAAATGAAAATCGCTAAGGGATACAAAGAACAGACACGGTCTATCGATATGAGAACACGGATTGACTCAAACAGTATGCAAACAACACCTACTAATTATTACAACCAAGGGATAAGAGAGATTACCGTCTTCCGTTGATTGAGTCATTCCGAGTGCTGAACGGAGTGCCTCGAATCTGGTGGTAGGAAGAGGCTTGGCAAAGATATCTGCTAGCTGATCCTCTATTGGAACAAAGTCAAGTTGAATTACCTTTTTCTCAACACAGTCCTTCGAGAAATGGAAACGTATTTCAATGTGTTTGGTTCTTCAATGTGTATCCAGAGATTTAAATGCACAATTATTATCACAGAAAATACCAATTTGATCTCAGCAAAATTTTACTTTGTAGAGGACCAAGATCTAAGCATAGACAAAGGAATTTTGCATTGCTAGATGTACTCTTTCGATCATGGAGGGAATCTATCCAGTCAAAATCACTAAAACCAGATAAAGTAATATAGGGGAACGAAGGTACCATAGATGAAGTTGACTGGTTCCTTTTAAGTATCGAAAGATTCGCTTGACCACCTTGAGATAAGACTGATTGGGTGCTGCTTGAAAGCGAGCACATAGACAGACTTGGTCGTCCGAATTGATGGCATTTAGACATTTCTTGTACATATTACCTTCTTTACGTCCTGTGGCTCTAGAGATCCTGTACGTTCATCAAAAACTTTGCAAACGACATATGAGAGAAGTACTAAATTGAATCTTTCACAAATTTGAAAAATGCTTAACAGACTAGGTTGAAGTCCAGTGACCAGATGGACTCCATCTACCTTAAACTTGGAGGGGTTACCTATGGTGCCAACTCCCACGATTTCACCTTGGTTGTTGTTTCCAAGGTGACCTTACCTCCTTTGTAGGATGAAAGCGAGCTGAATTTGTCGGGATTTCCAGTTGTGGAGCACCCTCTGTCCAAGTACACATAGTCCATCTCCACGCTCGCTTCCACCTGCAAAAAAATCACTTGGTACTTTTGGGAACCCAAATATACTTGGGTCCCCTTTTTGAACCAGATTTTTTCAGCTTTTCTCGTGCCTCAAGGATAAGATTGAGTCGCTTGATATTAAATGACACATCCTTGTGAAGCTTTTCACAGGCACTATCTCTATGTCCAAGACTCCCGCAATAACCACAAATCTTAGTGGGAGGAAGATTGACGTATTTTTGTGTCCTTTCCACCAAGAATCAAAATTTTTTTTTGTTGTTGGCGCTTGGGTTTGTTGTTGGATTTGGACATATTTTAGGGATATCGAATTTACCTTTATGCCATTTGGGCTTCGATTGAGTGGATCCAACTCCAGATCGTATATTGACTATCTCTTGGGAGAGTTTTTCAACTTCCTTTTGAAGATTATCACGATCTTGACTAACTTCCTTGATCTTGGAGTTGGCCCACTCGGGCAATTCTGATGGAGTGACCTGTTTGATGAAATTGACTGGTTTGAGAGAGAGTGCATGTTCCTTTTCTTTCAATTTTCGAGAGAGTTGCTCAACAGAAGAGGTTAGAGAGATAACTTGAGATTCTGAACTATTTAGCTCATTCTGCAAAGAACAACACTTGTCAGCGAAAACAGTGAGGTCATGTTTGAGAGAGTCAATCTGAGTGAGTGACTCTTCCTGTTCCCTTTGGTTGGATTCAGTAAGACTCTTGGTTTTGTCGAGCTCCTTTTTAAGGGAGTCAACACGACGCCGAGAGTCTCGCAAATCCTATCTAAGTGAGCAAGAAATAGTCTTATGTTCCTCAGCTTCATCTCTCAAAGCATACATAAGACTTTTGAGATCTCAAGTTCCTCACTTAACTCGGAGATTTTTCTGTTAAGATCAGCTTTAAGAGAGTTAGTTTCAGAAGCCATTTTAGCAATTAAAGTCATAAAACCCATAGGAGTTATACGATAAAGGTCTGTTTCAAGATGGAAACGAGTTACCTCATTGTCGGGGATCATGGACTCCGTCGTATCATGTGCCATGAGACATACCAAGCCGCTGGACTCTGTGTCTGGATCGTCAGAGTCTGAATCACCCCAACCGACAGCTGCCATTGCTCGTTGATTGACTGTCAGCCTAAGCAAGGCTCTGATACCACATGTAGGATCGGGTGGCTGACTCAAACCAACTCAAGGTGTGAGTCTGTGAGATGGTTTGACTCAATCGAACTTACACTTGAGACGTAGAAACACTTAGTCGAACTAAGTGCGCGGAAGCAGTTGTTCAAGGTAGTAAAGTAAGAGAGATTTAGAGGAGCTAAATGGATTAACACCCGAAAGGTACAAGGACTCTGTCGAACTCAGCAGGATACACAATATAAGTTATTTTATTTCCTGGTCAAAACAAAACAACTTATAATGCCCACTCAGTAGATGAGATCTACATCGTGGTTTTCACTCACTCACCCAATACAATCTCTGATCAGCTCAATGATAAGTGTAGTGAAAACTAGGTCCTACCTAGAAAGACTCTGTCGATATGCACACACGAATCTAGTACTTCTCTCTCTCCTTTTCTTTCTCTCTCTCTCTAAAATAGGCAAAGTTCTCTAAACAAATGCTCTGTATGATTCTCTCTGGAAAGCTGCAATGAGAAACGAAATGACAACTCTCTTATATAGTGGAGCCGTTGAGGGAGTCTGCTTCCGAAATTTCTGCCATCTGAACATGGTAGTTACTTGTAGTTGCTTAAAATCTGGTCCTAACTTCTTTATGAACGTTGCTAAGCCTTGGCCCTTAATTTTCAGACAATAACATATCCATTGGACGACTTGGCAACGTTCAATTATGACTTTCACGTCTGATGTAGCAGACTGACTCTGTCAGTTCCGAAATTTCAGGAACCAACGACTCTTTCCTTGAATTTCGGAAGCTGGAGCCATATTTCGGAAGTTGGAGCCAAGTCTTATGATTAGTACCATGTTGAGAGAATTTTGGTCCAAGTCTGAACGTTGATGACCGTTGTAAGTCAATGTAGTTGCTGTACTTGCTCCTTAATTTTCGCAACTGCCCGACAGACTCTCTCGAATTATCAGAAAGTCAAGGCTTTGGATTTTGCTCACATTTTGCATGAATTTCGGCCCAAGGATGATAGTTGATGACTGTTATGGTTTAGTGGACGTTGCTCCTTGAATTTCGTTACTGATTGATGAATTCGCATGGATGGACTCTCTCGCTCTTTCGGTAAGGACAGAGACTCATTCGATCTTTCAAGGTTGACGGACTCTGTCTTGTTTTGAGAAGTGTGATTGACTCGTTTGATCTTGTTGACTATCTCAGCAACACCTTCATACTTCAACAAGTAACCCAAGAGTGTGGGATAGATAAAGAATACGTAACCCAAGAGTGTGGGTGAGGTAAAGTATAAGTAGCCCAAGAGAGTGGGTGAGAATAAGAATAAGTAACCCGAGAGAGTGGGTGAGTCATTGAATAAGTAACCAAGGCATAGTGAGGTAGAACCCTCAAGGCCAGAGAGTAAGTTAATACGAACTAACAACTTGATGTGTTAGTTAGGGAATTGTATTCCATGGCTGAATGTTGATCCCTTGTGTAGCATACATATATAATGTAATGCTATGTTGCATGTTGATTGAATTAAAATGAATCTCATGCTCTCGACAAAAGTAGTCGGTGTACCCCGGCTAGCACGCGGGGTATGCGAATTTCGTATGCAGCGTTAAGCTGAGCCCCTAGGGGCATCGTTTTTATTTTCAGGTACTCTGAAGATGATTCCGTTCGAGAGTAGGATGGGGATGGTGGTTAAGCATGGGTAGTTAGATTTTAATTTACTCATGTACTTGAATAAGGTGTAAGACCGAATATGTTATCGGCATCCATATGTTGTAGACTCGGTATAGTAGAGAAATGAATTGAGTATTGTATTCGTGTTGAGTACTCGGTTGTTCTAGTCCATCAGACCGATGTTGTAGTTGAGTTAGGCCTGGTTAGCCACGTGGGTGGCTAACGGCATTGTATCACCTTTCGTTGTAAATAGAGTTCCACTGCTTGAGTAAGGGCAATTTGTGACAGATTAAGAGGTATTGACGAGTTTAACGGTTGGGGTGTTACAAAAATGGTATCAGAGCGAAGTATCGCTCTGATGACTGGAAATACCGAGCTTAGGAGATACCGAGTTAGGAATTAAAGACTTAAGGCTAAGGGTTGAGTGATAGCGTAAGAGATGCGCTAGTTAGGAACTTCCAGTAAGATCTGGATACCTACAACACCAAACCCGCCCTCCACAACCCTAGTATTAAAGGCTCGGGAAAGAATACCAGGGAGACGGGAAAACCCGATCTGGCGGTTGTTAAGTATATCCTTATGAACTAGAATCTGTCATGCGGTAGATTTCGAGAACCAGAAATCCCGGAGACGGATCTCCCTGGAACGACAATAACCACACTTAATGGCGGGAGATCGAGACATCCTAATCCAAGGAGACCGGTATTTGCGGAAGCATGGGGCGACATGCCTAGCAGTCGCGAGAACCCGACTGACCAAGCAGCAGCAAGAAGAAAGCACCAGCCTTGCAACGAGGCGGAAAAAGGCGAAGTAACGAGAACCGGGACGCATGTCTACGAACCGCCATAGTTAAGTAATACCACCAACGGTATTCTAACTGACTAAGAATCTAGTCAAGAGTAGGTACACCCACCCTACCACACCCAAAAAGGTTGTTATACCTAGCCGACATAGCTTAGACAGCTACGAGCACACCTACGGGATCCACCCAAAAAGGACTACTGAAGTAGCGCCTGGATAAGATAAGTCTCGATAACCACGGTAAATGTGTGGGAACGAGCACCAAGAAACGACATAGAACCAAGTAATTAAGGAACTCCGAGGGTGGAGAAGCAGCTAAATGGATGGCAGTCATGTCAAGGAGAGTATGAAGTAACTCTAAGAGAAGTTATCCAATCAAAGGATCAAAGGAAGAGCCGACACGGCTACCAAATACAATGTGAAAAATACCGTGACCGGTATGAGTTAACCCAAAAACCACCTATACCGCGCACTTGCCACGAAAAGTGCAGTAATAACGGGACCATTAAGAGGAACTTTAACAAGCAAGAAGTACTTAGCAAAGTACGAAGATGGCGAAAGAAGCCAATATAGCAACTCAAACCTTGAGAATTTTGAAACGAAACCTTGGAAAGGCCTAACGGCCTGACCATTGTATAAAGAACATCCCAGTCAGCGAGAAGCTAGACTTGGTAAGAAGCAACCGGCATTGAAATGCCATGAAGATTTTATTTTTAAAACCCAAATTTTCCTTTCAAACGCAAAATTTTCCAAAAAACCCCCAAATTTTAAAAACCAAACTAGAGAGCCACGGTAAGTTAACATAGGGCGATATAAGAGGAGTTGGCAACAGAATACTTCACCTAGGCTTGTGACCGACACTACACATGTACAAAAACGAGACATGGGACGACCGCACTCCGAAGGAGCTTGCGGGCCTGACAGACCAGTTATGAGTTAGTCGGGTAAGTGGCAACGTATCAATAAGATACTCCATGTATGTATACAAGTAGAGTACAGAACACGGGAAGTAGTCGACTCCATAATACGGACCATAAGATAAGTTCAAACCAAACAGTTGGACACCTCGAACGATCGAAGAACCCAAACAAGCTTATAAAATGAAAGGAGTCAAGAACCCACTATAAGAGGAGGGCGAAAGAATAAAAATGTGCGAGAAGCACCGAGTATTAAGTATAGACATTGGATATGTCTTAGGAGCCTTGAAGCGAACACATAATAACTGGAATGAGTAGACAAAACGGAGAAGGCCTAAAATGAACATATCAATGTTTGATGAACGGGATAGAATTCCCACTACATACCTCACTGAAGAGGTTAATGACCTAAACAAGATGGTAAATGAGATAGAATCAATGGTCTACCAAGAATGGGAGACGTTACAACCCTAAATGGGATAGTTCAAAATATATATTACCGCAAGGCGGGGTAAGAAACTGAACATACCCATGAGTTCAAGGCAGATGTAATGGTGCAACTCAGTAACAACCAGGAGCAATCCATGAAGGGTATCGGAGTCAACAGTAGTTGAATGGGATATCGTGTTGAGAACACAAGTGTTAAAGCGAACACTCGGGTAGAACCCCGAAGAGATCCCACTTAACAAGGGAACACCCTAAATTGCCAAAGGGTGAAGATTAATATCAAGATACTTAAAGGGCCTTCCATGTATGGAAGTGTGATGAGACAACCATATCAAGAACCCAGTAATACCTCCAAACCACTTAATGGTATACGGAGAATAAGAAACTTGCATAAGCAGCCCGCAAAGAGCATGGCTCGAGGCAATGTGTCTTGTAAACCGTGAGCCAACTACAATTTGTAGATCCAAACGTTGCAAACACCTATGCACAAAGGCATAAGAGGAATTGTGGAGACCGAACCACTACTTTAGAGAAGGGATACCACTTGTTATTATGGGGCCTATGGAGTGGCAACAGTGCACCCTCCAGAGAAAGGCTACCACCTAAGAATATTGGGTGAAACCGCTAAAGTGGTGTAATGAAACTTGAGCATGTGTTTATTGCCAAGGAGTAATTGAACAAAAATAGAATTTAGAAAGGCTTTGATAGCAATGGTCGGAAACCGAGAGAGTAATCGGTTGAGTAGTGAACACAGTACGTGTGCAATACGAATTGCAGTGTAAGTAATGCGCAAGGAGCGCAGAGAGATTTAAAAGAGTAGTGTATTCTATTGAGCCAAGTGAATTGTAAGCCATAGTATAAATGGCGGGAGTACATGAGCGGAAACTAAAGTAGTAGCGGATGCCATGTAAATGAGTAAGAACATGGTACGCAGCGAGCGACCACTGTAAGAGTATAGTCAAATAAGGATATGGAGTTGTTGAATAAGGATGGTAGACAGACCCGACAACAAGGAAACAATGTTCATTCCTATTGCGATCACATAAGAGATTTACTGCCAAGAGTTTACGCCCCTACACTCTGTAGGACTGAGTTTTTTGGTATTGCACTTGTGCAACAATGATCTAGTGGGATATCTAGGAATTGGAAAATGGCAATCATGGTAAATCCTTCCTTTCGCCAACGAACATGGCGCAAGCCTGTTGAGCGAAAACCTAGAGAAGTAACCGTGCGGCCGTTGGCCAAAGATGCACGAAGAACGTGGGCCATAACCCACAGGCCCCAGGACCAATGCATAATAGATGCAAGATAGTACGAATGAAAGAATTCTTGTACAAAAACAAGTAAACAAACATAATTCAGAAGCCACTATTAAATGAGGAAGCGCTACATACTAAGTAGTAGCTTGACCTCAACTGACAATAAGTCGGAAAAAGGAAGTGAATAATCACGAAGGTATATAGTGCTATATGAAATAGATTTCTAGAGAACTAGAGAGAAAATCTATAACTTATCAAATTCGCATACGGTAAGAGATACCACGTGACGATTGAGAAACCCTTATTCCCAAGATAAAGGGATAAAAGGATGATGTGTAACACATTATGAGTAACAAAAAGGCGAATCAAGCTCTAAGTTATCAGGTCACGCAGCAGAAGCTAGCGGGCCGTAATTCAAAGGTTAAGTATACCTGGAAAATATGAGTAATTGGCTAATCATAAACTCCTTGAAGCCTTAGAGGCTAGAACCGAACCCGGTTATGAGTTAATTAACCGCATCAAAGTTAAAACACTTCATGATGCCTGAATTAGTGAACCAATGTTCAGTGATAACATATGGTCGATTACACGGGCGTAACCCCTTTTAAGGGGGGTAGGGCGAGAAACCGCTTAGAGTGTGTTTTACGTATAGATGCGTAAACTACTATGTGCATAGCACAAAAGAAATTGTTTTAATGATTGGAACTCATGTTACATAAACATGTGTATCCATTCATTGTGTAATCTTAGTTATTGCGCATGAGAGATGCGAGTAACGTGTATATAATATTTATGAAAAGGGGAGTAGAGAAACTCCTTGGGAGTGAGAATCCCTATAGTATATGTCTATTGAGATTAGACATGAGTTATGATGAGTATGAATTGGTATGAAACCGATGTGTAACCTAGTAGGAAGTGAGTTTCCCTAGGTAATTTTATTTGAGAATGATTGATGGAGTGAGTTCCATCCCTTGGAGTTGTATGTTGTATGTTTTAAATTGAGTAACAATTTAAGAAAATGAGCCCATGAGTTGCTTAGGTAAAGTAAGCAAAGTAAATTGAGAATGACGGATGACCTAAGTTCTATGGTTTAGAGATAAATTAAAATGGAATATTTTATGAGTATGACTAGAAAGAGTAAAAGATTGAAAACGAAAATGTTTGACTATCTGATTGTTTGAAACTGACGTGGGAGGTGGAACTTGATCTGCTAGCGATCAAGGGAAACCAAACACAAATTGGGGTGGAAGGATAGTTCAACACTGATGATCACATCAGGGTTGGATGATTCTTGAAGCTCCCTATAAGTGGTCACAAGTAATCACGCTAAGAAAAGATGCAGCTACCATAAACCGGACTTGGAGTTGTGTGATGTTTTAAAAAGAATTTTCCAACAGAATTTGAAAAAGGATTTTCCTTCGAGTATGAAGGCGAAAATTGGTTTTGAAACCATTCCACCATACGTGCGGCGGTCCTAAGTGACCGGTTGGGGCAGTGGTAGTGTGTGATTTTCCAAAGGAAGCGGGACGGGGAGAGTACCCTGAGAATGTCCTGTGTTGAGAAAGTCAACCAGAGTGCCTGAGGATATGTATATGTGTAATGTTTTGATCATAACCGAAGGGACCGTGGGCCAGAGAGAGTAAGTGCCCATTTGTCATGAAACGGCCGTGAACCAGAAAGCGTAAGTGTTCAACGTGACCGGTACCGAGGGATCAGTAGTGTATTACTCAATATGGATTCGAGGACTATAGTGCCTTCTTGTCTTCAGACCGATTCCATGAAGAGAGTACAAAGAGTATTTTTGATTGCTATACATGCTGTGATATGTGTGTGGTATGTGTAGCGTGTACTGAGACAGACCTATGAGTCTGTAAGGTCGTATAGAGATTACGACCTTGGCATAAAGTATTTATGTGAGTAACGATATTAGATTCACCAACTTTGAGGGCAAAGTTCTTTAAGGGGGGTAGATTTTAATACCCCGGACTTAAAAATGGTGATTAAATTATTATAATATGATTTTTAGAGGCCTAATTGTGCCTAGAGAGTATTGGTAAAGAGAATAAAACCAAAAGAAAAGAGAAAATGCGTAAAACGCGAAAAACGTTAAAACCTGCATTAAAAGAGTATGGGAGGTATATGACCTCGTTAGGGTCCGAGATGGATTCCTAAGGATTAATTAGGCCTAATTAGTATGAGGGAATGATTCCCAAATAAAACGGATCCAAATAATGGATTAAAACGCCAACGGAGTTTTAAAGCACGTTTTTCCAAAGAACTGGAAAACGTGACTTTGAGTGGTCAAATAGACCCGTAAAAATTATAGTTTATTATATAACTATAATTAAGTATTAATGTAAGCTTAATAACCATTAAAAATAAAGAAACAAGAAAAATCCAAAAAATGGGCCCTGTTAGTGAATAGTGCTAAACCGGGTAAAATAACGAGCATTTTCTGTAAAAGATGAAAAACGCCCCAACTTAAGTGAGCATATAGGGGGCCGGTTTTATATGTTGACCATCCCTCTCTTTGACCCATAATAAGTAAAGAAAGAAAGAAAAGTAAAAGAAAGAAAAGGAAGTAGAAAAAGGGGAGTCATCTTCTCTCTCCTCCTTTATTTCCTTTTTCCCTCCTCTCTTTCCTCTCTTTCCTCTCTTCTTCCTCCCAGCCGGTTTCTTCTTCTTCCCCAAGCTGGCGTTTTTGTTCTTCATCATCCATGGCTTCCTTGCCTTCCCTCCCTTGTACAAGCTAGCTCCATGCTCAAATCACAAAAATAATTACATATTTGTGTTCCTCTCACCAAGCTCTACACTTCCCTCTTTTCAAAATCCCAAAAGCTTGAAGTTCATCTCCATGGGTATAGCCCATTTGAAGAGAAAGTTAGAGATTCTTGGAGCTTGGAGTCTCTTCTTTCATCCAAGGAAAAAATATCCAAAGAAAATGCATTTTTTTCTTCACCCTCTAGTGTTGGCCGATTTTGGCATATTTTAATGCCTTGGTTTTCCTTGTTTGAGCTATTCTCCAAGTCTCCAATGGTGGTTTGGGAGTTCCCCTTTTGATTCTTGACCAAAACCCCATCCTAGGGTTCAAGGTAATCACCAATTTTAGAGCTTTAAGCATTTTTAGTTAATGAGATTAAGTGTTTTAGTTAGACTCATTTCTTGCTTTGAATTTTGGGTTGGAGTTGGGCAACTCCATAGCCCTTGGCTGATTTCAATCAAGAGGAAGGAAGAAATTAGAGTGGAGACTTGAAAGGAGAGAAGGCTTGAGAATATAAGGTAAATAATCCACCTTGAAGCCTATCTTAATGCTTCTGAAATTTGGGATGGGTTAATAAAATAAATGAACCCCAACATGAGTTGGAATGTGGATAATTGAGATGGAAAGGAGTTGTGGTAGTGCTTGATGCATTTGTGAATTAAATGCTTGATGCATTTGTGAATTAAATGCTTGATTTAAGGGCCTAAGTGCCAAGTATGCAAGTTATTGCTTATTATGGTGCTTGATGAGATCTTGGATGAGCATTAATGGATTTATGTGTGCTGTTAGAACCCTTGTGGGTTTGGTTAGTTTTAGGATGAATTTTGTGAAGATATGATCTTTTGGGCAATGTTAGAAAAGTGGCCGGACTATGGCGAAATTCTGATAGAAATCTAAGTGATTTAAGTGATGTTTTGAGTAAAGAATAACTTAGTGTTAGCTAGGTAGGGATGGAGTTTGCTTTGGGATAGTAGATCACCCTGGGAATGCTTAATTAAGGAGGGGAGATTGATGCAAAAATCTGCTGCAAGGAAGTTGTTTAAGTGCCTTAGGAGTATTAGGAAACAATGAGGATTTAAGGTTTAAGATTGAGGCATGAACCTTGGTGTGAGAAGTGCATTGTCTTGGAGGATTTTGAATGGTTAAATGGAGTGAGAACAATAATGCAAAGTGCCAAGAGAAGTTAGGAAATGCAAAAGTGTGCATTAGTGAAAAATGAGAATGGAAAATTGGTGAATTTAAGCAAGAATTGGAGTGAGGATTAAACCTATGATTTGAATAGGTTTAGAGCATGTTTTAAGGTGTTTAAACATGTAGGAAACTTTTGGAAAAATTAGGGAGAGATTAAGTGTGGATTAAGGATTGAATTGGGGTTGAAAAATCATGTATGTAGCAGGTTTTAGCAGGGTCCGGGACTTGGTCCTTGGACAAAGTCTAGGACCACCCTTAATTTTGTGCCGAGAGTGGAAGTCCATGCTTGGTCCGGGACATGAGATAGGGACAAGGTCCCGGACCAGTGTAGTAATTCTGCCGAAACTTAGGAAAAACAATTGGTCCAGGTCTTTGGGTCCGGACCAAGTCCCGGACCACCCCCAGAATCATGTCGTGAGTGTTTAAAAGGTTGTAAATGATGGGGATTTGAATGTTAATGATGTTAGATGATGTTTATACCGTGTTTGGTGACATGTACAGGCCCTAAGAAGTGTAAGAAAGTGTTAAAAGTGATTGAGAAGTGAGAACTCAAATTAACAAGAGTAATACCGAGATAATGGGATAACGGGGTAAGAACGGGAGTAGTATTTATTTACGTACCGCAATGCCTTCGTGTTAATGAGAAAACTTGTAATGTACCAGTGGATCGAGTGAGAACCGAGCAATGTGAGGTGACACGGTAAAAGCGAAACCAAGGTGTAAGGTATGATTTTCTCATGCCCCGTATGCTAACCGTGCTACGTTGATTTGTGTGCTATGTGTTTGTGTGCCGGCTTAATCAAGAGTAAAGCATGAAAATGACCCCTTGCTTGACTATGTACCTTGATGTATACGGTGTGTACTAACCAACCTTGAATGATTATGTGGTCTAACCTGGTGTATAAACCGACTCCTAGCTGAGTACCGTTTGGTTAGAGACTCATAGGATGAGTCGTTTCACAATTTAACGAAACGTGCAAACACATGAAAACTACCGAACCAAGAACGATATTGTAAACACATGAACTCACTAGAATGTGAGGAAGTTGTATGGGTTGAGTAAATACCTGGTAACGGTTAGAAAACCAAAATTGAAACGAGCCACGAAGTAACTAAAAGTGGAAAGATAAATGAACCTCCACCTAGGGGATTAAAGAGAGTTCAAGAATGTGAACTTGTGAGAAAAGTACAAGAGACCTAAGGGACCATTTATCTCCCTAGATGTCGACCACCTATATGAGGATTCGACCCGGTATGAGAAAATAACCGAAAGTATAAGTATACGGAAGTTTGGGGCAACTCTTAAACTTAAGAATACCTAAACTTAAGAAAGGTTCCCAATGTCATTAGAAACATCGAAAGTGATGCTTCTAGACAAATGTACTTAATTACAATATAACTTCGAGAGAGGAGTGTGTGGAATGTGAGACGTCCGAGAGTAGTCGGACCTATGTGAAAGAAGTAGGAACTAAGAGAGAGTTCCGGGAGCTAGTTGAACCTTCCCACCATGCTAGACCCAGAGTAGGGTCGAAACCGGGGAAGTAAGACTATGCTCGAAAGCCATGTGTTTTGGCTTAAGAATGTATTAAGAGAAGACAAGCATGACGTAGGAGACCTGTAGTGTCTCGAGAACTACAAGAGCTTGAGTATTAGTAACCCAAGAGTATGGGTGAGATAAAGAATAAGTAACCCAAGAGTGTGGGTGAGGTAAAGTATAAGTAGCCCAAGAGAGTGGGTGAGAATAAGAATAAGTAACCTGAGAGAGTGGGTGAGTCATTGAATAAGTAACCAAGGCATAGTGAGGTAGAACCCTCAAGGCCTGAGAGTAAGTTAATATGAACTAACAACTTGATGTGTTAGTTAGGGAATTGTATTCCATGGCTGCATTTTGATCCCTTGTGTAGCATACATATATAATGTAATGCTATATTGCATGTTGATTGAAATGAATCTCACGCTCTCGCCAAAAGTAGTCGGTGTACCCCGGTTAGCACGTGGGGTATGCAAATTTCATATGCAGCGTTAAGCTGAACCCCTATGGGCATCGTTTTTATTTTCAGGTACTCTGAAGATGATTCCGTTCGAGAGTAGGACGGGGATGGTGGTTAAGCATGGGTAGTTAGATTTTAATTTACTCATGTACTTGAATGAGGTGTAAGACCGAATATGTTATCGGCATCCATATGTTGTAGACTCGGTATAGTAGAGAAATGAATTGAGTATTGTATTCATGTTGAGTACTCGGTTGTTCCAGTCCATCAGACCGATGCTGTAGTTGAGTTAGGCCTGGTTAGCCACGTGGGTGGCTAACGGCATTGTATCACCCTTCGTTGTAAATAGAGTTCTGCTGCATGAGTAAAGGCAATTTGTGACAGATTAAGAGGTATTGACGAGTTTAACGGTTGGGGTGTTACATAACGAGTCTCGTACTCCTTCAGTTGCCTTGATGCATATGCCATCACCTTCCCGTTCTGCATCAAGACTCACCCCAGTCTGAACTTGGAAGCATCACTGAACACTTCAACTCCTTAGGTCCCTGAAGGTAGGGTTTACACTGGAGCTGTAGTTAACCGTTCCTTCAGCGTCTGGAACGCCACCTCGTAATCATCACTCCACTAAAACTTCACCACCTTATTCATGAGGTTAGTGAGTGGTCTGGCTATCTTCGAGAAATCCTTCACGAATCTTCTGTAGTATCCTGCCAAGCCCACGAAGCTACAAGCCTCCGTCATGGTGTTCGGTCTCGGCCACTCTTTTACTACTTGAATCTTAGCTGCATCCACTGATATGCCCTCCTTGGTAACAATATGGCCTAGGAACGCCACCCGGTCTAGCCAAAACTCATACTTGAACAACTTGAAATACAGCTGATGCTCGCTCAAAGTCTGCAGAACCAGCCTTAGGTGCTCCTCATGCCCCTCTTTGTCTTTGGAGTAGATTAATATATGATCTATGAAAACCACCATGAACCGGTCTAAATAGGGATTGAAGATTTACTTCATGGGGTTCATAAAGACAGCTGGTGCATTCGTTAGTCCAAAGGGCATCACCAGTAATTCAAAGTGACTATATCTGGTTCTGAAAGTAGTCTTCGGGATATCCTTCTCTGCAACTTGGAGCTGATGGTAGCCCGACCTCAAATCAATCTTGGAGAAGACTCCTGCACCCTGAAGTTGATCGAAGAGTTCGTCAATCCTCGGCAGTGGATAACGGTTCTTCACAGTAATCTGGTTCAGCTCCCGATAGTCTGCACAACCTCATGCTCCCATACTTCTTCTTCACAAACATGACAGGGGCTCCCCACAGCCATACACTCAAACGAATGTACCCCTTCTCTAAGAGCTCCTATAATTGTGTTTTTGATTCCTTCAACTCCGACGACGCCATTCAGTACCGCGCTTTAGAAATAGGTGCGGACCCGGGCACTAGGTCGGCCCTGAACTCCACCTCCCTGTCTGGCGGCATGCCATAGATCTCCTCGGGGAACATGTCTGGGAACTCATTCACTACTCAGTGCTCCTCCAATTTACTGGCCTCTCTGCTTAGGTCCTGGACGTAGTAGAGGTACGCCTGCTGTCCCTTCTTCACTTGGCGAGGATTGACATCGCTGAAACAATCTTTACTCCGGGCTTCTCCTCCACATTCCTGTAGGAGATCCTATATCCTGACGGTCCTCTTAGCACGATCTTTGGCTCGCCACAGTCTATCCTCCCCTTGTACTTGCTTAGCCAGTCCATCCCCAGGATGATGTTGACGTCAGGTAGAACAAATTAGATTAGGTCTATTACATTAGTTTCCCCCTTGATATCTACCCCTACGTCTTTTAGCACCCTAGTACAAGAGATTACCCTCCCAAAAGGTATAGATACAACTATTGAAGAAGTTTCACTAGCTACTAATCCCAACTTCTCAATGAATTTATCAGATTCAAATGAATATGAAGCCCCGTGTCAAAAAGAATACGAGCAGGAGTACCGAGAATAGTGGAGGTACCTGCTAGAACATCGGTTTTGGCCTCAGCTCGGCCCGGCTCATAATGCTGATCCTTTCTGGGACTCTGTAGTTGCCTCGGCTCTCTCTCTGGCCTCTGTTGCCTCCATTACCTCCCTTACCATTGCCACGCTGGGGAGCATCCCCACGCTGGTTCTGGTTCTAATCTCGGCCTCTAGACTGAGAGTCGGGCGGCCTAAAAGTACGGTCTCCACCACTTTCCCTTTGCTGGGCGCGTCCTTGAGGGCTCTAGAAGCATTCGAATGCTCTGTGGCCCTTCTTGCCACACCGGAAGCATGTAACCAGGCTCCCCTCGCAGTCCGTCCTTGGGTGATCTTTTTGGCACATGTTGTAGTGGAAGTGCTTCCCTCGTCTATGCTCCCCCCTCTGGGCCTGACTTTAGGGTCGGTCACCCCACCTCTGGTCTTGCCTCTGGTTCCTGTCGAACCTCCGTCTCTCATCAGAACTAGGCCTCCATCTTTTCTACTTGTTTGACCTCTGAGATCGATCATCACAGCCTTGAGAGTCCTCCCCGTCCTTCACCTTCCTCTTTTGGCCCACCTAGACATCTCTCCTCTTTTACTGCACCCTGTACAAGTTAGCAGCTTTTCCATAAGCATCCTGAAGAGTAAGGACAGTCAAGATGCTCAGGGCCTCCTGGAGACTCCAGTTGAGCCCACCTACAAATCTCTGCACCTTAGAGGCTTCATTTAGGACCATGGTCGGTGCAAACCTTGCCAGCTCCAAAAACTTTGAATGATACTCCTTCACGCTCTGGGACAGTTGCTTGAGCTTAGAGAATTCTAGATACTTTTGCATACGGACGTGCTCTGGGTAGAAACGTCTCCTTATCGCCTCCTTCAAGGCATCCCACCCAAAGTTGGGCTCTACTCATAGGGCATCTCAGTTAACCGTCCACCAAATATCAGCCTCCCCCTTAACACAGTACACTACTCCATTGACCCTTATATCTTATGGGTAGTTGACCACGTCAATTTCTTTTTTTGAATTCCCAAATCCAATCTTTTGGGAGTACTGGATCTTCCTCTTCAGCAAAAGTAGTTGGCTTCAGGTGGGCAGTTCTCTTGATGCAGCCCTTGGGCATGTTATATCACTGCGCCCGCCTTTGGACGATCTGTCCCAGGTTCAATGCAAGCTCCTGAAATTGCCTCAAAGGATCGTTGGCTGCCATCGTAGCTTGGCGGCTTCTGCTCCTAGTATGGTACATAAAGTTCAGCCTGTCAGCCAGTTCTGCTTCCCTTGAGCTCAAAGTGAACTCCTGAGTATGGATCATATGTAAAGGTACTCAAATCTCTACTCCCATAGTTTACCCCTCAGGTTATACTAGAATCTTACTACCCCCAATCCTTGTATACAGGTATATCAGTAACGTATAAACAATTATATACATATATGTGATGAGTGTCCAAATGAGCATGTTTTAGAGGTGCATTTCATATGTTTTATCAACACTTTTCATGCTCATTTCTCCACTCTAGCTAGTTTTCCTCTAGTTTTGTGTTTTATTAGTTTTTACACAATTATTGCGGAAAAAGGAGGAATAACATAGCTTGAAATAAATTAGACGAAGATACAAACGTGTGGGCCCAAATGGATCCAAAATCGGAGCTATAACAAAGAAGATTGAGCATTTGTTTTACTTCTGATCTGGACCTCCCCAAACGAACCGCCCCTGTGGGGCGGTCGGGTCAATTTCATTCGCGTAATTTCACCTCTGGTCCGGACCACCCTTGTGGGGAGGTCCGAACAGAAATTTGCCCAGATTTCAGATTTTAAAAGCAGAAAAAGAAGGAGAAAGATGAGAATGGAGCCCCAGCGCCCAGAACGACTAGAAAGAGGGAAAAAAAGAGAAAAGTAGAGAAAAGAAGAGGAAGAAGAATAAGAAGAGGAGAAGAAATCTTACCTCCTTGGAAACTCCCCTTCACCTCTAATGGCTAATTCTTCTCCCTTCTATCTCATTTATGCTCTAATGGAGGCTTAACCTCCCTTGTAGTTTGAAATGGATATTTTGCCCCAAAATCTCTAAAACTCCATTGTTGAACCTTGAACTTGTGTGTGTGCTTTATTTTAGTCTTTCAGCTCAATGAAGATGAGTATTGAGTGTTTATGGCTTCTAAACTTGTTACTCATGATTTGGGGATTTGTTCAATTTGTTATCTATGTGTTAAATTGGTTGGTTTGGCCTACCGATTAGTTCAGGCATTAATGTGGGTTTCTATCAACATGATGTTTTCTGAGATACAAACCTAAACCGTGAGGGCTAAATCAATGTAATTTATCATCAGTGGTTCTGAGATAGATTTCATTGCAACTTAGGGGGAACTTGTGCTTAATGCTACTTAGTGAGGTTAATCCTAACTGGCTGTGAAGGTTAAAAATTAACTAAGATTTGACTCATCTTGGGTTTAAAGGGTCATTATCTATTTTTTCCATGTTTGGTTAGGAATAGTAGATCAAGGTTTGGTCACTAGTTAAATAAGAGTTCCCACTGTTCAACTGAGAGTTCAAGAGTCGACAATCGGTAGTAAAGTGGTCATGGGTGCAACTTCCTATCCCGAGCTACACCTATCCTAGATTAGATAGTTTGGTTTTATTGTTTTTCATTTATTTCTCCAATCACAACCAAAACCCCAAAACCCCTCAATTTACATTTATGCACCTTTGTTCATATTTATGCGCGTTTACTAAGCTTATAATTAACTAGATAGTTATGAAGTCCTTGTGGATACGACCTTGTTGCATTACAATGACTAGGTTCACTGCCCATAGTTAGCAAGATAGTTTCGCTACTATTTTGCACAACAATATGCGACATTTTCCGAAACTCACCACACATCCTTCCTATACATTACTCAGCACACCAGGACATACAGTAGCACAATTGGGACAACACACATCATAATAAGCAATATATTTCCCCGAACGGCTTATCCCTAAATTTTAATCCAGTTTAACCAATTCTTATCTTATTTTGAATCCATGCTTTAATACCACCGTGTAACACCCTGGATTTTGCCTCATTTGAAAGAACACGACAATACAATTCTAACGCCATAAACAGTTTTGAAAACGGACTTCAAATGAGTCCAAAAAGTGTAATTTAAGCCTCATCCGAACTTGTGTACGGACATTGATGTTCGGACACAAGCCGAGAAGAAAACAGAGTGCTTAAACCTGAGTGTCCGAACTTGTGTCCGGACATTGAAGTTCAGATATAAGTTGGCAGTTAGAAAACAGAAAGTGAAATCGTCCGAACTTTGTGTCCGGACATCGATGTTCGGACATAAGTCGATAGTTTGGAAATCAGGAAGTAAAAGCATCCGAACTTGTGTCTAGACAATGCTGTTCAAACACAAGTCAAGAGTTGAAATAGAAGGCGTCTGAACATGTAAGTTTGGACACAAGTTCCAATAAAATTCTTTACGTGGTCTGAACGTTGGTCCGAACTTGTAAGTTCGGACATGAGCCGAAACTCACAAGTTGGATTCGTCCTTGCATGTTGTCTGAACATGTAAGTCCGGACAGATGTTCGAACACACTCAAACATTGAAAAATTAAAACATTCTCGGGGCCTATCCGATCATAGATGTCCGGACGGACGTTCGGACATGTCCTACAATGTGAATTTAAGAATGTGAACAGAGGTAGATAACGATAGTAAATGACTAGAATTAGGAATAAAACCATCAAGTTGTAAATGCTTTATAACAATGAAGAAATGTTACCATAAACACAGCGGAATTTATCCAAATCCAAGGTGCTACTGCCACACTCAAACCTTTGAGTGCTTAGGCTAAATATCCAACAAAACCATCAAAGCAGCTGATTAAACATTGTAATCCCCAAAAATATACGAAAGCTTGAGTATTGTAAACCAACTATTGTAACCTAAACATAAAAATCCAAACATTGCATTTCAAAGCACTGTAATTCCAGTTAATGTCTCATAATCGATACAAATTGTCCTAGTCAATGTGAAAGCGCATTCCCAATCCCTAAATCAGCAATCAGTACTTGCGATCCGAAAACAATATACAAAAGCACGAAGGGATCACGCAAATCGGTGAAATTGAGTAAATTCCATCTCATTGTGTAAAATACATTTTAAAATCTCTTTTGCAATTGGGTAAACAAAACATTTAGAAACAATAAACCAACAATCCGAATCCACTTTCTAGCAATTAATATCCAGCAAAATAATTGGGGAGCCTTCAACAAGAAATAACCGCAAAATAAACCGAACAGTCACGAACAGACTGAATTACCATTCCACCTCACCCTAAGTCCTTAAGTGTGCACACCCCCTATGAAACATCAGCCCCATAGAGTAGATCACAGAGCTTAACTATAGTCATTGTATGCAGCGCAAATATATATAAATGTAAATAATTCATGGTCATGGTCCAAAGTACCAACATGGTGAGTTAAGTAGTACCAAGTTTTCCAACATGGTGAATCAGGGAGCACCAAGAACCGCAAAAGCAATTAATTTCCAGTGAAGAGCTCCCAAAACCAAATCCATTTCCAATTGTCAAATGAAATATCCCAAATAATATTATTTTTTAATTAATAATGAATTAATAAAATAAAAATAATTATTGAGAGATTAAGGAATTAAATATCCTTAAATAAGTAAAAAAAGAACAATAGAATATAATTGATCTTAAGGAGGTTAAAAAGAGTTTATTTAACTATAATTGTACTTTTGTATAAACGTATGTACAAGTGTTAAAAAAGGGAATTGTTAAACACCTTAAAGAGAGAAATTAAATAGCAACCAAGACATTATATAGTGCACATAATGTATAATGTACAAGGAGGTACATAAAACAATAACAAGGACATTATCAAAATAACATATAAAGGTTAATCATTAATTTAAGAGGACTTATTAATTAAGTCTTATTATGGATTATGTAATAAGTATATGATTTTAATAGGCTTGTTATGCCTTAATTAGATTTGTATATATATCTATAAGATTATTGATGGGTTTATTAAATTCTAAACCCATTTAAATAATAATGTGGGGAAGAAGAAAAATAAATAATAATATTAGTATTAAATATGCTATAAGATATAACATATTTGAAGATGACACTATTTATAAGGAGACAAAATGTAATCTTAAATTGTTATGCAATATAATAAATTAAATTAGCAAGTTAGTAAACTTGGAGACTTCTTAATCATCAACTATAAATACAATTAAATTAACCCGAGATCAATTAAATTCTTAACTACTAACTAAAACCAGTATGGATTAATTAAAAATATATAACCCATTTTATTAATTAAATATAAATTAACTCTTTTATCTTACAAAACCTCACCGGCAATCAAATTTTCCTTTCTAAATACAAAATTTTCTTTCTTATCTTCACCGTCACATCCATTATTTTTCATTTCAGAACCGTGGTGGTGAAGGAGGAACATACGTGCCGCCTCACTCCATATCATTTCTTCTCTCATCTCTTCATTTTAGCAACCCTAAATTGGCGAGCAGAACATATGTCATTCTTTAATTACTTGTGTAATTGAGGTTGACAAGTTAACTGTTTAAATTGTTAATTATCAAGCTTTAGGAAGGTTAGTGTTAAGATAAGTACTCTTAAATTTCTGGCAGTTTAAGTTAACGAATGAGATGAATTAATGGGTAACGGTGAATTGTGTGGTGCAGTTTTTATAATTAAGAGTGATTAATTCAAAATTGGAGTGATAAGTATGGTGAGGGAATTAATAATATTTGGAGGTTTGGTATTGACTAGGTGTTAATCTATGGTAAATGTTGTTTAGGCAAAGGTTTACATAATAGTCGAGGAGGTTGTTATGGAAAAATCGGTATTATTAGTGGAAATACGGAGGCTAGGATTAAATAATAATAAATAAAGAGTTAGTAATTAATAATGAATTATAATTGGTGAAAAGGATGAGTGATTTTAGCTCTAATTTCTATACGTAATTAAGTTGGAGGAATTAAGATTAACCGTATTTAAGTATATATTAGTTGTTCTGAGTTTTCGTTGGAGAGGTGAGATTAAAGATTAATCAGTAAATAAATCCTAATTTATTTTTAACCAGTCAAGAATAAATCAGCTCAGCATTAACTTACAAATTCTAAAATGTTGACATTAATGTGTGAGTCTGTGGAAATTGAAGTCGGTTGGGCATAAAGAGATTTCAGAAAACAAAGTTAGTTGGTTTTATTACGTAAATCTAGTTTAAATCAAAACCGGTTAGCTTGGATTTAGTAGGGGATTTTAGCAATCTGTTTTGGGTAATCAATAGTATTAAACAGATAAGGTTGATGACAAAAGGGTAAATAAATAGATAAGTTGCGGTGCTAACATTACGGGACTAAGTTAATAAGTTAATTTAGTGGATTCCAGCAGTTAAGAAGTATTGGGTAAATTAGTATTAATTTGATAAAAGTACAGATTAAATGACTAAGTAGTAAATTGGTAAGTTGTAAATGAGATTAAAAACTTTTTACTAAATTGATTAGATGATGGATTAAAAATGATTAAGGAATTTGTTCTAGAAATTTGGTATTAATTTGGAAAGGTATAAAGGTTAGAATTAATCAATGTTATATACGAGGATAAATAATATATATATATATATCAACCAACCAACTAATTTGTCCTCTTTTTCGTGTCATTGAAATGTTACAGTCGAACGAGAAATATATATATATATATGCAAGTTTCTTGGTCGAAAATGACAAAGGGAAACAAATCTATGCTAATGTTCAATTATGCATATACACATTAAATTCCATTGACTGAATACGCAACATATATATACTTATGTAGATATATGTATATACTGGTAAATTAATTTAAGAGCGTTGATTAACTACTTCCGGATTTGAACATTTTAAGTAATAACTCGATTAATAATGAATAATTAATCATTGTGGTTAATTATAAAGGATTAGTAACTAAAAGGGATATCGAATGGCTTAAGGATTTATTGGGAATTAATACTTAGTGTTATATTCCAGACCTACGTGGTTAGAGGACGGGCGCTGGACTTCACGCTAGTTCCGTCTCCGGTGCACGGTATAGATTCTTGTAGCTTGTTTGCTACCGAGTTACATCGGATGATGTGTTATTTGTTGTATGTGACAATGACCAAGATAATTGCATGTAAAATGTTGTATGTTCGTTTTATTGTTCATGTTTGACTGAACAGTACATGTTGCGAAATGCTACCTATATCTTAGAGTAATGATTAATTCACACGTACGATATATGCGACAACAAGACGAATACGAGTTTGCGTATTTACGTAATGAGAACTTGTACACAAGTTTCTCACTAACTTCCCTTTTAATAAATTGTCGACATCCAAAATGTGATGTTCGAACTTATCACCCTAGAAGTAGGACATTTGTCTCATTAAGACTTTTAACACGATCGAGGTAACAGGAAGTGAGAGGCCCAGAAGTTCTGGCCATGCATGCTGAGTTTGGGAGGTCGTATCTGCATCAAATCGACTTCTAATTATAAATGTACCTCATGACGGTGGTTGTGGGGGAAGTTTTATACTCGCCCACTGGGTTCTAATATACCCAAATTAAATGTACGTCTTTCATGGACGGTGGTTGCGGGGGACGTTGTATACTAGCCCGCTGGGTTCATATATACCCGATTTAAATGTACGTCACTTTTGACGGTGGTTAGTTGTATTTGAGAACTTATTTCTCATCTCTCTGGTTCATATATAGCCGATTTAAATGTACGTCACTTTTGACGGTGGTTAGTTGTATTTGAGAACTTATTTCTCATCTCTCGGGTTCATATATACCCAATTTAAATGTATGTCACTTTTGACGGTGGTTAGTTGTATTTGAGAACTTATTTCTCATCTCTCTGGTTCATATATTTCTGATTAAAGATTTGTTGTCCTCGATGATGGTTAAGAGAGTTTATACTCGCCTACGGGTTTAAAGGTACCCAATTACTTATACACTATGAGAATCTTAATCTCGTCTAAAGGGTTTATCATACCCGACTCAATGTACGTCACAACGACACTGGTTCTCTAGAGCTTCATTACCCTTCTAACAGGGTTAAATCATACTAGAGATATAATAAGTTACCGATTAGGAAAGTGGCAAACCTAATGTGCGGATTGTCCACGATAAGGTAAAGTTAAGGTCCTTAACGAGCAAAATATTCTCAAGGCCAAAGAAGGAATATAACACTTACTTGATATACTGATGTCTTGTTTCTGTTGGGTTATATCATTGTATTGAATGACTGTTTGCATTATATGCTTCATGTCGCGTGTTACAGTTATTATAATATACTGTTGTAATAACTAACCGCATGTTAACGACCAAGTAGTTGTGTGTGGCCCGGTAGCTTGCGGGCTGCACGTTTTCATACCAGCAGTTGTGCTGAGCCCGCTTGGGCCTACCATTTTTCAGGTACTTGATGGAGGTTCGACCCGACCGAGTGTAGGTGGGGTAGACTTTTTGACCGGGCGTATTTTATTTTGATTATTGCCTCGGTTGGTAATTTATATAGTTATGTATATTGTTGGAGTCGGAAACAACTTGTATCTTGTAAACGTCTAGTATAACTCGGTATGTTTAAGTAATTGTTGGAGTTTAAGTTGGTTAAGTATTCAGTCATTCAGACCGTTACATTGGAGTTAGTAAGGCCTAGTTAGTCACGTGGGTGACTAACGGCGGTAACACCGTAAGTTTGGTTTATTTTTCCGTTGTAATTTCGTTTAAGTTTGGCGTTGTTAATTATCGTTAATTGATAATTATGAGTTGGGGTGTTACAAAAGTGGTATCAGAGCGTAGTAACGCTCTGATGACTGAATACTGCCGAGTTTAGGATTTCTAAGTCTTGGGTTATGGGTTGAGTGATAGTACAGAGAGGTACACTGACTAAGTGTTTTGTTGATCGTCCAAGAGACGTTATAATTGTCCAATGCGGACCTAAGTTACAGAATCTGATGTGTAATGACAGCATGTAGAATTAGCCTTGAGGGCATTTAGATATTGAATGAGTGGATTACGGTATATCACCGATGTATGAATTAACCCACCTTTCTGACAGAAGTCAGAAAAGGGTTGAAGAAGAAATAGTGAAGATGAGGATGAGGCATATCGGAGGTGTTAGAGGTCCTGCAACCCCAAGCTTCGCCTGGAAGGTGGTGACTATTTTTACGCTTTGAGCAGTGCTTTCTGGGAAATAACCGTAGTACCCCGCCCACCGTTGCCCGTACCTCATTACTGCCTAGAAGGGCAAATGATTAAAGAGCGCCAAAGGAGAAGAAAAGAATTCTCTACTCGGAAACCCGACTTGGCTGCTGAGAAATGGTATGACACCAAACTGAAAAAGAAACTGAATATACAATAAATTATTTAGAAGCAGAAGGTCCTAATAGCGGCATGCTATCTAAAGGACGCTACCAACATTCAGTAGCAAGTAACATAGAATTTTGTTTAGAGAGGAATAAACTCACATGACAATGGGTTGACTTGCTAGGCAATCGATGTAACCCGGTCTGATTAATGAGGATAAAAGCACTAACAAGTGCGCTTGAAGTGAAGGAAATAAAAGAACAGTCAAGGCTGTAAAACCACGACAAATGCGTGGGGATGAATGTCAAGAATTAAGCAAGGAAAGATATATACAAGTCTCCACGAACGGAGCAACATCCTAATGCGGGATATATAATTAAGCGTCATAGATAGACTGCCCAAACCAAACGGGCGAGAGAATAGTCGACAAGACTACCCAGTGTAGAAGAGTTGAAAGGAGAAACCACAATTGAAATATCATAGGGATAATTCCGCCTACGTTGTGCACTTGCCACAACAAGTGCTATGATAATCACCATACTAACAATTCAGACTGCAAGGCGCACTTGCTACAGCAAGTGCCCTAATAACAGATCAATTCGGGAGGAAAATAATGTCCCGAAGATAAAGTGCAATGGTTGTAAAATGGCTACTAATGTTATAAGGACTTCGATAGTCTAGAGAATTAGGAATTACGGATCATTCCAAAATAGGGTCGCAAAATCTTATGATTAGAAGGACATGGGGCTTGGAAAGCCCGACTACACTAGAGTAATATTAAACTTTGAACATTAGCAACAATCCCAACCTTAAAGCTTATAAACCAACAACCCAGAAAACCTACACAAGCAATGGATGCCAAACACTACCAACGAGGAATGCCAAGTCCTTAGGACGAACACAACCACACCTAGAGACTTAATGACACCTAGTGAACAACACCTCCATAATAGATGGTAGACGAAAAAGGAAGAGACTGCTCTACAACATGTGATTCTGAAAATATTCCAGACTAACACACAAGTGAAGGCATTGTAAACTTTCGTAAAAGAGAGACACATTGGTACTTAATGAGATCAGAATAAAGATTCCCAGGTCTGACGCCCATAGTTTTCATCAACATCATTCTTCAACAAAGATGTTACTTAACTCCATTGAGGAGGACAAAAAGGAGAACTTTTAAACAATAACTTACCTTGAGGTCTAGAGACGATATAACCTCTAAGCGAAGGTTAAGAACGTAATACACAGAATTGGAATAGTCAAATGATCGCAGCCGTGAACGCTGGATGGAGTTACTTGTCTAATTCCTTAACACCCATCATATCTTTTAAAGGGTGCTAGATTCAACGAAGATTGAACAAGTGTTGTGGTGAGAGTACACAGCTGCCAAAATGAACAACAAGTTGATCGCTCAAAGAACATATGTCTAAAGAGAAGATAACCTTGACGGCATTGAAGGACACAAGTCCATGAGAGTGAAGGTACCGCCACAGGCAACCTTTGACTCGATTAATGACAAACGCTGATTAATATCAGATTGTGTTAGAGGATTCCTATTTAAAGGAAGCATGATGCATCATCCTTGACATGTAGTTCAATATGCATCAAAAGATGTAACCTAATTGAGTTGATAGATCTTAGAGAACTAGGAATTCATATTGGAAGCAACGTAAATAACTTAGGCATAAGCATGAGCACAAGACTGTGAGTAAAGCTAAGAATGACTAAGCGGCTTATTTAAGCCATGGACCGACTGCAACTCGTAGATACAAGTAGTTACAACCACTGAACTTATTTGAGGAGAAGTTGTTAGTAGTGGCACCAGTAAGAAACAAGAGACTTATCCTCTACACAATGTAAACCCCACTGTTAGGGAGCTAAGTCACAACCACCTGTCGAAGGAAAGATAAACAATCATGCCTATTGAGAAATGGACCCATGGAACCTAGAAAATTCCTTTAGGGGACAACCCGATACTACCTGTTAAAGAGATTGACAATATAATAATTCAACAAAATTACCAATACCTAAGAATGTGATAGTCATGTGAACAGACACTAAGAGTGTACTGAAATGAGATATGGGACGACCACACTCCAAAAAGCTTGTGGACTTGATGAACTTATTTATAAGTTAGTCAGCTAAGTAGTAATGTATCATTAAGGTGCCCCATATATGTAAACAAGTAGTATAAAGAACACGAGAAGTAGTCAACTCCGTACCAAAGTCAGTGATGCAAAATCTGACAAGTGCAAGCTATTCACCTCGCGTGTATTGGCGAGAATAATCTCAGTCAAACCGACAATGTTCGAGAAAAAAAATATTGACTATGACACGAACAAAGGTCGTAACTCCACAAAGGAGTGGTTGGCACAGAACAGCGGAGGGAAAATTCCCCAGAGACAGAGAAGCCGATGGTCATCTTAAAGACAACAGCAATGAAACCCCACTAAATGGGCTAGTAGGTATGTGAAATTCGTGCAAAAGCTCGAAGATTTGCTTATATTAGCACAAGTATTACCATTCCAGAAGGAACATATGGACGCTTACCAATGCTACCCGTAAGAGGAGCATAAAGAGAACTACCTTACACGCTAGAAATGTAGCGACAATATTGTATGTAACAATCACCACCTGTAGAAGTCATGCCTCCTTAAGGTTGACAATTAAGACAAATTATTTATGAAAATATTCTACAAAGAGGAAGGCCTACATGAGAATAGGCAAGTAGAACCCCACTAGTTGGATGGAGGGCTAATGAAACCCTTACAGAGGTTGAAGCATTTGTTAAGATCAACATAGAATTTTACCATTCCAAAAGAACAAACGGGGATGTGTATATAGGCAACACGAAAGGAAACAGAGCGAAAACCGTCTTACACAAGACCAAGAACTAGATGCAAGCACCTTTGCGCTCAAATATAGTGACCTTACGGTATGGTGCAACATAATAGACTCTAATGTGTTATACCCAGATAGGGTTGAACCTAAGACAAAGATGTCGGATCAAATGGTGAGAAAGACATAGCTAACATTGTAGCAGATGCCATGATAACAACACCTGGCCAATGGACCAAGATTTGGCATGCAGAAAGAAACCTTTATATACGGACTGTCATACATGAAAGTATGCACAGAAAGCAGACAAATAGAGTAAGAGTAAACTCAATAAGGATGAGGAACCACTAGTAGAAAAAAGGCCTATTTCGGCGGTTCCAATGGGCCTATTTCGGCGGTTGTGAACCGCCGAAATGAGCACCGCCGAACTAGATATACCTATCTCGGCGGTTCTTAGAGAACAACCGCCGAGATAGGCCCCTGGGATTGACCGTGTGTGAGATTGACCATGAGTCTATCTCGGCGGTTCTTAGAGAACAACCGCCGAGATAGACCCATGGTCAATCTCACACACGGTCAATCCCAGGGGCCTATCTCGGCGGTTGTTCTCTAAGAACCGCCGAGATAGGTATATTTTTTTTTTGTTTTTTTCCATCCCAGCTTATATATATATATATTCACCACATTTGATTCAATCAGACCTGTAATAATGCTTCATCCATACAGGGAGCTCCAGCACACATTTAAAAAGTTATAAAAGCTCCCAATTAATACCAACGACGCACCACAATTTGAGAGTTAACAAAACCAATGCAATTACACTTACTTTCACACTTTCAATACAAATAAAAAACACCATTACAATTCAAATCTACCATTACACCATCCACAAGTGTACAGAGTTATATTTACATACTCGAAAAAGTTAGCAAAACATCTTCATGATCATCAATTCATTAAACTTGTGCAGACGAACTCCGACCATTCCTCAAGCATCTCAACAATTTGAGCATCATCATACTGACCATCTTTGAACACTTGTTCGTAAGCCTTGAAAAAAAATGAACATTAATCTAAAACGTACAAGTCTAACAACATGTAAAGAGCATAACTGAAACTTTCAAAGAATGTTACCATGTCTAACGAGTGCTCTGGTAAAAGGTTCGCCGCTCCTACTATGTCACTCATGAATCTCATGACATAGTATCCACATTCTGACCCCCCAGGCTGCATCGGACACTATACAAACACACATATTGACAGTTATAAACAAGTTTAAACATTATCACACAAATTTATCAATTAATAGAGTACCTTGACAGTGTTCCAAGGGATGTTATTCTTCATTGTTATACCCTGGAGTCTTAATGCAGCTTTCATGGAACTATATACATCAGCAATATATATAGTTTTAAGCATCAGTAGCAAATTATGAAACAGTTAATGTTATGTAAAATAATTGTTGTTTACGATAACAAAATAATTACCCCAGTATTGCGGTGGCGATCTTCGGTCTCTTGGCACCCGCACCAAGTGAGTCAAATTGCAAGATTCGTGGGTGCTTCCCCATCACCAGCACAAGCAATGACCAATGTCGACTGTCCACAAATTACACAATGTGTTGAAATCATTAAGCAACTAACACAAACTATATGTTTTAGATAATACTAATAGAAATAGTCAAATATCATACCCTGAATGATATGGCAGCATAATAAATGACTTTTTCGAACATTCATAGAGGGCATTCGTCATATATTGCATAAGGCCTTGCGGATCACTTGTCATCTGGACTTCATTGCACATAGCAGGACACAGGAATCCAAATCTTTGATCTTGATAGACATTGATCGCCTTATCATGCACCCACCTATGAGGCAATATCATTAGTCATTAACTTTATATTCAAACATCTAATTCATCACCAATTAATGAATTCAAATATAAAAGGTAGAAGTCACTCACATGGCGGCCGACTTGATAATCGACACATTCAACCAATCCCTCCTGAAGCACTCCTCGAAGTCGGACATATACATCTCAAATCGATGTATATCTTCTCCTTGAACTATATAGTGAAATATCCGCTCGGGATCTTCCACAATGAGGGAATCACTATCCGGTGGTAGCACCAACAACGAGGAATGCAGAATCTGCATATTGGTCGACAAGCCGGCCAATATTCTCTTCTCCACCAAAGCAGGTCTAAGCACAAAATTTGTGGATGCCTTTGATTGCACAGGTGTGGCAATTCTTTTTCCTTTGCCCTTATCAGTCTTCGGTGGGGTCATATCCTATGATATTAGTCTAATTAAGTATATGGATGCAAGGTGGTACACCAATAGTTTTATAGCAACGGTTAAGAGTAATACCTGCCCAGGGAGTCTGACCAATCGTGCAGGCCACTGCACTGTCGCAGTTTGTGCAGAACGCACGGTAGGTCTTTGTGGGACCGGCACCGGTAAACCGACGTCAGCATGCTCTGCAACAAATTCGTCTACAAGCACTCGTGCATGGTAATGTCGGAGTGGTTCACCGTGCACAATATCACTTGGACGAGAGGGGAAAAGTTTTCCCCATGCAACCATGACCTCTTGTACTCCAATTTGTAAAAACAGATGGCACTCAGTGGGTGCCTGAGTGTTATGTGGAACTTGTTTAGATAAAAATTGAGAATTCTTCTATGATGATATTAGTGATCAAGTTAAAAATCATAATCGTCATGTACTCAATTGAAATGTAAGTCTAACCTGTAGAGATGCATAGGGAAACGGATCAGCCGAGTGGACACTACTTCTCACTACCGGTGCATTCTGCTGCTGAATGGGTGACTGATCAACTGGTGGTCGAGAAACCTCTTGGCTTTCATGCTGCTGTGGCTGAATCCTTGATATAGCCTGAGCGATCCTCTCGTCGACGTTCTGAGTAATCCTCTGCTCCATCTCAGCCATCGCTCTCAGGTGCTCCTCGTAGCTAATCGACTGTCCCCGGCTGATTCTGGACCCGGGTGCGCCAAATGCCTGGCGGATACCAACGTGCCCACCAAACCCAATGGCACGACCTGGATGATCCTTCTTACCAAGAGCGCGTGTAAGAGGATCATCATTCCTCTGTGAGGTCCAGGTGCCCTGGGTGAGCTGAGAGCTTAATTCACCCTAATATAACACACAAATACAGTTATTAGTTTAACATAAGTTCATATACAAAGGAAATGAACAGTTTGACTGAAAATGAAATGATATCACTTACCATTTGAGCAATAACTGCTCTCGTGGCTTCATCATATTGAGGATTTTCGGGAGTAGAGTTCTTCGGAATGTGGCTTAACTCCCACACTTTCATTCTTCTGCCACTGGCATCCAATGAGCCATCCGTGGGCAGATATCCCTTTTGCTCCCATTCTGGTACCCTTTGAGCAATACTTTTTCCACCTAAGTGGTGAGGGTACAGATTCTTCTTAGCATTTGCTTGTTGTTTCGCACGGAGAGCCTGCATAAATTAATGGGATCATGTTAAGTGAAATTGAACACAAAAAAACATAAGAAATTAAGATTAATTTATGTATGTATGACAATAAAGTGCACCTGGAACTCAGGTGTGTGACGCCTCTCAACAAATTGTAGCCATTGCTCTTCTGTTATGCCCTCGTAAACCTCCCATGGTGGTCTCACACCGTCTCCACCATGATCTGGCTCATCTGGATCTTCTGGAGTAGGCATCTTGTAGATGTACTTGTCAGCCAACTTATTCTTGTGGTCCCGGAACTGTTTCGACATCGCTGATAGCACATCGTTTTTAAGTGCGGGATCCACGGAGAAACGAGACTACGTACATGATCATTCAGTTAGTAAAGTAAACATAAATGTTCTATTATTTCACAAAAGATCATAGTAATAATGTAGAGATTTACCTGAAGACGCTGAAACATAGTATCCTTCAATGATTGAGGCACTTGCTTCCAGGTGTGGTTTATGTCGCAATATGACTTCACCAAATGGCTACCGTAAGCGGTGAAGTCATTCTTCCAATTTCCATGGGGCTGGTTGAATTGATTGAAGTCGACCGGTTTTGTAGGAGGGCCCTTGTTAGCCTTCAGCCCACGTGTTGCACCTCTTTTCTTCTGCTTCTTCGCCTCTGGTGGCACAACCGACTCCTCTTCGGTCTGCTGTGAAGGGCCAGCCTCAGTCTCGTGTACTGCTACCTGGTCCTTCTTCTTCTTTCCTCCTCTCGTGACCCGCTTACTTGGTCTATTCGGCTGTGGCTCAGGTTCTCCAGTCGAGATAAGCCGTCCAATGGGGTCATCTATAGGGTGATCATCCACTGCAAAAAAAAATCATAAAGCATTTTCATCAGTTAAACTCATAACATAAATACTATGATGCATAACAATAACAGTTAAGATGATATTACAGTCTACATTCTACTAACAACATTACCTGACACGTACAAAAACATAAATCATTTCATATTTTCTACCCAAACACCCTCATCATGGTCTGATCGTGCGTAGAGCAAATCGTTTTCAGTATCATCAATCGAATCCGGTAATCCAGTAGGAAACAAGGATGTTTCCTCTACAGTCCCATTTTCATCGTTATCCTCATTTTCATTTTCCATTACAACCGGCCTTCTTCCTGGAAGAACAACAGACCATCTGCAGTCTTTCGGATCCTCAACATACCACACTTGCTCGCAATCCTTTCCCAGAACAAATTGATCATCATTATAACCGTGTAACCGTGAAAGATCAACCATGGTAAGCCCTCCATCATTTTGGTACCCGCGTCGGTTGTCCACCCACTTGCACCGGAACAACAGAAAGGAATCAATGTCATAGTCTAGTTCCCAGATGTCCTCGATGACACCATAATACCAATTACTAACTGGTTGAGATCGGTTACCGCTGTGGTACTCAGTGGCAGCAGCTTCAATTTTTACCCCACTATTCTGGTTTATCGATTTGGCATCTTGGCGTGCAGTGTAGTATGTATACCCACTAATATCATACCCCTCAAAAGATGTAATATTAGTTTCAGGTCCGATTGCCAAACATCTGATCTCTTCGCTTACAGCTTCTGGATCTGATGATGCTAATGTCAACACATGATCTTTGAACCATTGGATAAAAACTCGGTTTTGTTCTTTTGTCAGCCAAATGTGGTTTTTCAAAGGATTTTGATGCCTTAACTCAACCATATGGGTTTCCAAATAAGGTTCAACAACCTCAAGATGTTGTAAGACAAACAAATGTGCTTGATGAATAAGTAGACGCGAAACTTGCACGATCTTTCTACCAAAACACCTTTACCCTTAAACCTGCCATAGTGTCGTGGTTTTGGGATACCAATAGACTCTGCCTCACTCAAATAATCGGTCACAAACTCCGTGACTTCCTCAGTCACTGTTGCTTCAACAATGCTCCCCTCTGGTCGATACCTATTCTTCATTCTACTTTTCAGAATACCCATGTACCGTTCAAAAGGGTACATGTACCGTAAGTATACCGGACCGCAGAACTGTATCTCTCGAACGATGTGCACAATTAGATGTACCATTATATCAAAGAAAGATGGTGGGAAATACATCTCAAGTTGACATAAAGTGATAACAATTTCACGTTGTAGATCATCTAGAGAGGTTACGTCAATTGCCTTGGAGCACACAGCGTTGAAAAAGAAACATAACCGAGTTAAAGCATTTCTGACATCAGATGGCAATATCCCTCGAATTGCGACCGGAAGAAGATGTAACATCAGTACATGATAATCGTGAGATTTCATGCCTAAAAGTTTTAAATCCTTCATCGATACAATGTTCTTCCAGTTTGAAGAGTATCCAGACGGTACTTTTACCGAGTACAGACATTTGCAGAAACTAATCTTTTCAGCCTTTGAGAGCGTGTAGCATGCAGGAGGTAGGTAGATTCGTTTCCCATTCTCTTGTGGGTGTAACTCCTTTCGTATACCCATGGTTTGCATGTCCTTTCTGATTTTCAATCCGTCTTTTGTTTTGCCGGGTATATTGAGTAAAGTCCCACTCACTGCCTCACCAACGTTCTTCACAATGTGCATGATGTCTAAGCAGTGCCTCACAGAAAGATGACGCCAATAAGGTAGTTCCCAAAAGATAGAACACTTTTTCCAAATGTTTTTCGTCGGTTTTGATGTGTTTCCAAATACATTTACAATGTCCTTAACCTTTTCGTACACTTCCTCAGAGGTCAGAGGTAGACGGGCCACACGAGTTTCGGCTTGACCATTGAACAACTTTCTCTTCGTTACTCGATAAGGGTGATCTTCGGGGAGAAGACGTCGATGACACATATAAACATTCTTCCCACAATGTTTTAAACGGTCCGAACAAGTGTCTTCCTCGCATATGGGACATGCAAATGTTCCTTTAACCGTGTAACCGGACAAGTTCCCATACGCAGGGAAGTCATTGACGGTACAGAACAACAAAGCCTTGAGCGTGAAATTCTCTCTTGCATAAGCATCATATACCACGGTCCCCTCATTCCACAATAGCTTCAGATCGTCGATCAGAGGGGCAAGGTACACATCAATGCTATTACCTGGCTGCTTGGGACCAGATATCAGGAGCGATAACATGATGTACTTTCGTTTCATACACAACCATGAGGGCAAATTGTAGATCACTAGCAGAACAGGCCATGTACTGTGTTGACTACTCAATGTGCCGTACGGGTTCATTCCATCAGTACATAACCCAAGCCTCAGATTCCTATCTTCATGTCCGAAATGTTCTTTGAACCGTCTATTGATGTTTCTCCACTGAGGCCCATCTGCTGGATGTCTTAGTTTCTCATCACTCTTTCTACCCTCCGCATGCCATCGTAAGTTCTTTGCATCTTTCGGATTCGCAAACAACCGTTTGAATCTGGGTATAATCGGCAAATACCAAACAAGTTTTGCTGGAGGGCTTTTTTTCTGAACGGAGGAGTACTCACCATCTTTATGCTTATACCGGGACAACGAACATTTTGGGCAATTGTCCAGATGTTCGTATTCACCCCTGTACAACACACAGTTGTTTGGACACGCGTGAATTTTTTTGTACTCTACTCCCATTGGACACACCCATTTCTTTGCCTCATACGTGGTCGTAGGGAGACCGTTCTCATCCGGTAGCATATCATGAATCAGCTCGAGGAATGCCGTGAAACCTTTGTCACTCAATCCATATCTTCCCTTCAGGTTGAACAAATTCAATATAGCTGTCAATTTCGTGTACTTAGTGCAAGTAGGATACAACGCCGTTTTGGATGCGTCCAACAACCTTTGATACTCATCCGGCCGGTCGACAAAGTTATCCTCAACGTTACCAAGCATCTCGTCAATTTGTTCATCATGATAAGTCGACTCACTGTCAACATTGACTCCGGAAGCGCTTGGGAGTTCTGACTCGTTAGTAGTATCGAATGTCTGCTCGGTTCTTGAGTTACACCGATCGTGACTGTAGGAAGATGAAGCATTATCTTCAACACGTTCTCCATGAAAAATCCATTTTGTATAATGTGGCATGAAACCACGGGTCTTCACATGGAGTTGTACGAGGTTGATGCTTGAATAATGTCTAACCACACCACAATCAACACAAGGACATGGAATTTTCTCCGCCTTTGTCCTGTCCTTGTGTTGCACTGCAGCTTTGCAAAACTCTTTCAGCATTTTGTCAAAATGTTCGCCTCTATCACCATACATCCAGTCACGCTCCATACTACATGTGCAACATATCACAGGTGTGAGTTAGATCCTTTGTAGAATATGGCCTATATTAAGTTGCACATGTTTATTTCCTAATGGAGCATGACTGGGATGATTGACAATTAGTCTAGCCTAACTCTAAGGTTGCAAACACAAAATAAACTACCATTTTAAATTTAAGAAATTGTTGCACTTCTACAAAAAATTTGGCATGACCTTTGCATAATTGTACACATCCCGTGCTTATTATTCAGCACTCACCAAAGTCATCACAACCACAAACATTCCAACAATGGCAGCAACCAACAATTAAAATAAATCAATTCTTTACTAGCTAACTGAAAACCAATTGCAAATTCAGATCATCAAATCAACGCTTTCAATTCTCCACTGTATAAGTTCAAACCGGTTTACAGATTAACAAAGATTCGAGAGTTAGAATACGTACTTGTTTTTTAAGGATTTATGGACAGGGGAGACTGGTGCCTGAGAGGTAGGCTTCTGTGCGAGAGATGCAGCAATACCACTTCTGATATGTCTCTGCAACGGAGCAACAAAAAATAAATTAAAAAAGAAATGTATCAACAAATAGGGAATGAAGCTAAATTATGTACTAGCACTTATATTTAAATACATAATTGCATTTATTAAACAAAAAATAAGGTTTAGTTACTTACTTGTGCACAGAGGAGGAAAGAGGAAAAGTAATGGAAGAAGGCGGGAAACAAGAGAGGTGATTCACGGACCTGAAAAAAAATTAGATATTGTTAGACATATACACATACATCAAACAATATTAATTACGAAGAGATTTTAAAAAAAAAACGGCATGACTTTTGCATAATTTTACCTATCCCATGCTTATTATTAAGCATTCACCAACCATTCATCAACACAAATTTCCATCACAAATCAAACTAATACAAACTTTATCCATCAAACCAAATTTTAATAATTTGTGGAAATCAAATACAAAGTAAAATAAAGACACAACTACGCCTATTATTAAGCATTCACCAATTATTCAACAACACAAATTTCAATCATAAACCAAACTAATATATACCAAATTCATTCATCAAACGAAATTCCAATAATTTGTGGAAATCAAATACAAAGTACAAAAGAGAAAAATGATACGTTAGATTATATTACCGGTTCGAAAATGAATTGCTCTCCGCTCCGCTTTCAATCTACCATCAAATGGTAAAGAAGCTCCTTAAGTATTTATCTGTTGAGACACAAAAGAGAAAAATGATAAGTTAGATTATATTACAGTGAGTGAAGAGAATGAAAAGTTAAATTAAAAAAAAATACCGGTTCATAAATGAATTGTTTTCAGCCCCTCTTCTCAATCGGGCGTGCGAGACTTGTGTAGCAACACCAATCTCTATAGAGGCAACACATAAAGATTGAACAACATTCAGATCAATTAGAATAATTTTATATTAAACTTAACGACTATACAATACTCATATATATATATATATATATATATATATATATATATATATATATATATATATAAATACATTCTCACACCTCTACTTCAAACCGCTACTAAAACGGCTAATACCTCACCTACTACAATATTTTTCTACTATGACTGCTTGTTCACGCTCTTATTCAATTATACACTACGAAACGTTCTACTCTTATTCAATTATACACTACGAAACGTTCTACTCTTGTTCATTACCTCTCGCCCAAAAAAATAATAAGAAAAAAATAGGCCTATTTATAAATTCAAATTCACCAGCTACATTTTGCACTGGGTCTGGATTTTCTCTGCCGTAGCCAAATAATTAACTTGGATTGGCTATTCTAATTTTAAGAAAGCATTGTACATTGAGCAGGGTCACGTTTAGTCCTATAATTAATCGTCTTTAAACTAAATTAGATTTGCTTTTAATTTTAATAAAAAGCAGGAGTAGCAATCTGAAGAAAGGAAGTTTGGAAAACCAAATCGAATACTTTTACTTTTCTTCTTCTATCTTACAAAAATAGACGAAAAATCTATTTTATGTCATTGGTCTATTTAACGTTCTTACAATTTTGATAGTAGAATATAGTCTAGTACAATCGAGTGATAGTTTATAAAGATTCTGTGTATAGTTTGATAATTTTTTATTTGGTCTGGATAAACATCTATGTACTTAATCTACTATCAAAAACCTTTTATGTTTTAATAGAGTAGTACTAGGTGTAATAATGTCTACCAATCCAACATGAAATCTTTATTAGATCTCGTAAAATGTTTATTAAACTTTATAATAATACCTAGTAACACTCTATGATCTAAATCTCAAAAGTTGGTCAACACATGTTGATGATGGATTTTGTTTTATAGGGCATATTATATGAAGAAATTTGGTTCACTTTTTGCCTTTCATATATAAACGAAAAAAAAAGGATGAAATATACTATGACACAACCAGACATCATACTACACGCGACACATCTATAATCATTACTCGTTGCTAATTTAATATCATGTTTTCATTGCACTGTACATATACATTTCATAACACTTTCTCTAATTCTCCACACACGCAATACTTTTAAATATATAAGAAACAAACTACTCATACTTAATGCTCATCTTAATTAACAACATATCTTTTACTCGCAATCACTATAATTATATTTATTGCACATTAATAACACTCATTCATACGTTTATAAGCTTAATAAATCTAGCCCAAATAAGCTAACCTAACTATACTTAAAAGAAGGGCCAAAAACAGCACAAAAATTCACTCGGACATTTCATCGAACACCTTGTGTGCATACATAAATTTAATAGTTTAACAACCAAATCTTGCAAAGATTTCACACACACAATAAATATCATCATCCACAATCACAATGTGACAACAATCTATCAATTTTAACAACAAATTAACAATTAACTAAACAAAGTCGAACCCAAAAGTTTAGGGTTGCTCTCACCTCTGTTCGACCTCTGTTAGTGGCGGATGAGGCTGGCGACACCAACCGAAGACCACACCGACGGCGCGACACCGGCGACAGCAAGGGGAGGAGGAGGGCGGCGGTCGACGGCTGTGGTGGCGGTGGTTTGTTCGAAATCGCCGCGAACAGAGAGAGGAGAAGAGGGGTAATTAACCCTAATGAAATCGTAATTGTTTCGAAACGGGGTTGGGGGGTTAATTAAAAGGACCTATTTCGGCGGTTCCTTGTTAGGAACCGCCGAAATAGGCCCTTTTTAATTATTAAAAAATTAAAGAGACCTATTTCGGCGGTTCCTAACAAAGAACCGCCGAAATAGATGATTAAATTTAAAAAAAAAGAAAAAATAGAAACACCTATTTCGGCGGTTTCGTGTAAGGAACCGCCGAAATAGGTCTATTTAATTTTTTTTATTATTAAAAAGGGCCTATTTCGGCGGTTCATATCTAGGAACCGCCGAAATAGACCCCTTCTTTACATACTGTTAACATCTCGGGCCTCTATTTCGGCGGTTTTATCTACAACCGCCGAAATAGGGGCGCCGAAATAGACGTTTTTTGTACTAGTGAACTCAAAATAAAGATAGACTATACAACAGTATAGGCCATATAAGAAATACTTCACGAAAGTACAGTGTTCATCACTTCATATCCACCCAGGAATATATGTAATGTTTGGATATATCCGTGGTGGACCAGCATGAAAAACACATGACAGACCTTGAAACAGGATGCCTCAATTGCCAGAAAGAGCAAGTCCATAGTAAATGCTGAGAAATGTAGAAAATTCCTATGGATATTATGAACAGATTCTTCCTTGATTAAGGGTAAGGTAAACCATAGGTGCATTACCTTGATTCGATACACGAGAAATGCAAGTAGTATTAAGAAAGGAGTACCTAGAAGGTACCGAAACTAATGAACTTACTCGAAACAAAATAAGCTAGAACCAAGAGATACCAAGAATTATCTCAATGGATATGTAAAACGGGCTCGCCTTAAGATTTTCGAGACTAGTGCAAGAAGCACTAAATATATAGCTCGATGTCACATTTTGACACTCAGAATGAAAGGTAGTCTACAAGGACAATACAAACACTTGAAGATATATTAAGTGCATACGCACTACATCCAGAGAACTGGATAGACCATCTAGATCTAATCAAATACATGTGCAATAAAAGATACCACACGTCGATTAAGATACCTCCGCTTCCAGAATAATGTAAAGACCGTGTAAACATTGTCATATTGGAATGAGGTCAGCAAGAACTGTTGCTAACACACGGGTACATAAATAATGTACAATACATTGAGAGAACAAAAAAGGCAAATTAATCCCTAAAGTCGTTGGGTCGCAAAACTTATTAAAGCGAGTGGGCCCATGTATTATAGGTTTAATATACCTTATGAATTGGGGAAAGAAATGATGCATTTCACATCTTCCAGTCGAATATGCATAGCTTATCTAATACGGGTATTATAGCCTGAGAAGCTAAATTAAATCCAAGTGAAGGATATTGGTAAACTCTAATAAGTGCACATGACACGATTAAGAGCATCAAATCGGATCTTAATGTGGAAAAGACCACAAGAGCTAGAGTACATCCTGAACCTAGTGTTTCAAGAATGATACGATAATAGATTACGTGGGCGTAATCTATTTTAAGGGGGGTAGAGTATAAAATTACTCAACGTATGTTTTACGTATGTAGTGTGTAAACTACTGTGTGCATAACACAAGTCATACAACTATGACAATTGTTGTAATATTTCTATATGTATGTTCACAAACATATGTATATTTTAATTTGCGTTAATGAACACGAGTAGGAATTAATAACATAAAAGAATGTTCCCACCTTAGTTGTAGATATCTTCGCTCATGAATGCGAATACTAGGCATAGAATACGCCTAACTTGTTAACTCCGGCGGGAGAATACAAGTAAGGAGGAGTATAAACTTCCTTGATTTGTTTAGTGGTTTATTGAGTCAATGATTTGACTATGATCGTCCAATGGCATATTGCTAAGGGACGTTGAATATGACTCGGTGTTAACCGAGTATGGTGGATTTTGATATGTGGAACCTAGTGGATTTAGTTCCACAGATTGTGATTAATTTGTTGGGTCTATAACTAGATTTCTTTTTGTAACATCACTTGTATATCAATCAATTACAAGGTGACAACGATAAGGGGAGATAAGAATTAGAATTTGTTAATTATATGATTTGGTGAAATTGACATGGGAGGTTGAACTTGATCCTGATCAGAACAAGGGAGACTGAACACAAATTGGAGTTGAAGGATAGTTCAACACTGATGCTGATCACATCAGGGTTGGATGATTCCCGAAACTCCCTACAAGTGGACACATTTATGACTAGATAATGAGCTTAGGTGATTGTCACCCAAGGGGCCGTGGACCTCAGTGTCCTTCCCCATAAGACCGGTGTGCCTGCGGGTATTTATGGATGTTTGTGGACTCAGGAAAGTCCTTTGCTATGGTTTTTCACCACGGTGTCTTAGATGCTCCATACAATAAAATTGATTGACTTCTATTATATATAACATATAAATAGTATGAAAGGTGTGGGACGGGAACGATAATACCCCTAGAGTATACTTACATACCAAAAATTTGAAATTAATATTCATGGTGCGGATGGATCACCTATATCCATATAGAGTTGAGAAATTTGTAGGTAATGCGGATGGATCACTATATCCATAACAAATTTTATGCGCACTCGTGTTGCACTTTGATTGAGTTGTATGTGTACTTTTGTTACACTTTGGTTGGAGCATATGTGCGCTTGTGTTGCACTTGTTAGTTTATGTGCACTATTGTTGCACTTTGTGTTTGGATTTTATGATGTATCTTGTATGACACTGGTTGATGTGCGCTTTTATTGCTCTTTCTGACGATGTATCTTGTATGATACTGGTTCATGTGCACTTTTGATGCACTTGTGGTTATGGTTATGGATATTATTGTGTTGAGATGCACTTTTGTTGCACTATGGTTATTATTGTAGATATTATTGAGATGCCATTAGAGTTGTATACGTGCTAGACATGCACTTTGAGATTGAGTAGTTCAAAGATGCCTAGAAGAACTTGATTCCCTAGGGCTATGTGATATAAGGAATGCGACTTCGGGACAAAGTCCTTTTAAGGGGGTAGATTGAAATATCCCAAATAATATTATTTTTTAATTAATAATGAATTAATTAAATAAAAATAATTATTGAGAGATTAAGGAATTAAATATCCTTAAATAAGTTAAAGAAAAAGAACAATTGAATACAATTGATCTTAAGGAGGTTAAAAGGAGTTTATTTAACTATAATTGTACTTTTGTATAAACGTATGTACAAGTGTTAAAAAGGGAATTGTTAAACTCCTTAAAGAGAGAAACTAAATAGCAACCAAGACATTATATAGTGCACATAATGTATAATGTACAAGGAGGTACATAAAACAATAACAAGGACATTATCAAAATAACATATAAAGGCTAATCATTAATTTAAGAGGACTTATTAATTAAGTTTTATTATGGATTATGTAATAAGTATATGATTTTAATAGGCTTGTTATGCCTTAATTAGATTTGTATAAATATCTATAAGATTAGTGATGGGTTTATTAAATTCTAAACCCATTTAAATAATAATGTGGGGTAGAAGAAAAATAAATAATAATATTAGGATTAAATATGCTATAAGATATAACATATTTGAAGATGACACTATTTATAAGGAGACAATATGTAATCTTAAATTGTTATGCAAAATAATAAATTAAATTAGCAAGTTAGTAAAATTGGAGACTTCTTAATCATCAACTATAAATACAATTAAATTATCCCGAGATCAATTAAAATCTTAACTACTTACTACAACCAGTATGGATTAATTAAAAATATATAACCCATTTTATTAATTAAATATAAATTAACTCTTTTATCTTACAAAACCTCACCGGCAATCGAATTTTCCTTTCTAAATACAAAATTTTCTTTCTTATCTTCACCGCCAAATCCATTATTTTTCATTGAGAAAATTCACGAGATACCCTGTTTTCTTTCGTAATTCACAATATACCCCTGTGATTTTAGTAATTTAACTTTAAACATGCTTAAATGTTGTCCAAAATTGATGAAACTTTACATGGACGATGCTAAAGTGTTATATTTTGGTCCAATATCAATTTTGAAGTTTTTTAAGCTCAAATGCGACCTGTGGGACCCAATGAATATGTGACTGTTAATTGGGTCCCACAGGTCACATGTGAGCTTAAAAAACTTTAGATTTGATATTGGACCAAAATATAACACTTTAGCATCGTCTATGTAAATTTTCATCAATTTTGGACAACATTTAAGCATGTTTAAAGTTAAATTACAAAAATCACAGGGATATATTGTGAATAACGAAAGAAAACAGGGATATCTCGTGAATTTTCCCTTTTTCATTTCAGAACCCTGGTGAAGGAGGAACATACGTTCCGCCTCACTCCATATTAATGGTGGCCACCGAATCCGAATCTACCCGGAACCGGCGAATCTACCCGGAACCGATTGGAACCGGAACCGGCCGGAACCGGGCCGGAACCGATTCGGAACCGGAACCGCCCCCTTGCGAATCGAATCCGAATACAAGTTTTGAGATTCGGGACCGGAACCGGAACCGCCCGGAACCGCCTGGATTCGCATCGGATTCAGAACCGTGGAACCGGAACCGGAATCGGAACCGGTGGAACCGGAACCGGAACCGCCCTGGAACCGGTCGAAGTTACCGTTGGAATCACCACTTAGGACTTCTATTTTGTATTGTAATCTTTTAGAATGTATTAGTATTACTTTCTTTCCATGTAATCTTTTAAGACTTCCAAATTGAAATCATGTAACCTATTAGTAGCTGTACTCTTTTTCCTTGTTAGGGTTTTCCCAATGGGTTTTTACCTAATAAGGTTTTAACGAGGCAGTGAATCATATAATAAAATCCGCTTTGCTCTTTAATTTTTGCAAATTCAATACAAAAATTTAAGTCTTTGGTTCTTACACATTTAAAATTATAAACTTGAGGAATAACCTAGCTAGGAGTAAAGTGGACGAAAAGAGCAACGTGTGCGCGCAAACGGATCTAAAATCGGAGTTAAAACGAAGAAACTGGAGCCGATCGAATCTTTCCAGAACCGGTCGGAACCGCCCCGGAACCGGTCGGAACCGGAACCGGAACCGCTCCGGAACCGGTCGGAACCGTTGATTTGAGCGAATCCGAAGCGAATACAGAGTTCCGGAACCGGAACCGGAACCGCCCCGGAACCGCCCAGGACCGGTTCCGAATCCGAATACACATTTTCCGGAACCGGAACCGGTGGAACCGAAACCGGTGGAACCGGAACCGTGGCCACCATTACTCCATATCATTTCTTCTCTCCTCCCTTCATTTTAGCAACCCTAAATTGGCGAGCAGAACATATGTGCTCTGCGCCTTCTTCACTTTCTTCATCCACTCCATTTTCTTCTTGTGTCTATAAGCAGCAGTGGTGAGTAACTGGAAAGTGCAGTTTTATTCTCTGCACCTTGCTTCCTTCTCTCTTTGTGGTTGTACCTCTGTGTATGAGTAGTCACTGGGACTGCTGGCTCAACGTCAACTGGCAAGTACATGCTCTCCACCTCTCTGTTTGTTTCCTCCCTTCGAACACCATAACCAACAAGCATGTAGCTCACGTGCTGTACCAGTCATTATCCACTGCTTGTTTCTGTGTCTCTGTGATAATAAATCACTGGAACTGCTCCCTAAATTGGTGGATAATACATACTTCACACCAGTCTTCATTCTCTTCGTAAGCAGTAAATCATTGGAATGTTACACCTTGTACACTAGATTTGAAGAGGAAGGCTGGGAACAACTATTTCAGGAAAAAAATCAGGTGGTGCTCTACTTTGGTCCAGATCAAAATCAGGAGGTAAAGGTCCTAAATTTCTTTGCAATTCTGTTCCTAACTTACACCACAACTAAACCTTAACTCAAATCCTGCATTTCCTTGTTCTTGCTGGTGGATAAATCGCCATCAAAGGTTCAATTTGGTCAAGAACAGAACCGAGAAGGGGTGAAAAAAAAACATAAACGAGAGTTTGAGCGGTGTCTCTGGTCTGTGTTAAAACTGCATAGCACCAGTCAATGTGAAACCCAAAATATTAATCTACTACACCTAATCTGATTTTGATTTTGAACAACTAAACAACTGCTAATGGTAACCAGATTGACGTATGGTTAAGGAAAGGGATTCTATAGTGATTCTTTAATTACTTGTGTAATTGAGGTTGACAAGTTAACTGTTTAAATTGTTAATTATCAAGCTTTAGGAAGGTTAGTGTTAAGATAAGTACTCTTAAATTTCTGGCAGTTTAAGTTAACGAATGAGATGAATTAGTGGGTAACGGTGAATTGTGTGGTGCAATTTTTATAATTAAGAGTGATTACTTGAAAACTGGAGTGATAAGTATGGTGAGGGAATTAATAATGGTTAAATCTGACAAGTGAGTAAGTGATAGTGTTAAATTAATTTAGTCAAACAAATTAATCTGGATTCATGAGAGTTTTGGTATTAGTAACTTGTTAAATGTAAGTAAGAACTTTAGAAAAATGTCGTGTATAAGGATGTTAGATTCTAGTGTAATAAAGATACGAACTAAATATGTTTCAATTATAAACTAATACATTAAGTGTTATAAATAATTATATTTTTAAAAAATACAGATTAACGAAGTGAAAATAATGTAATTAAGAAATTGATTAAGTAAGAAAGATCCATACAATGTCATATAATGTTAGGTTTCGATGATTATGACCTACATTCGAGATTTGGTATTGACTAGGTGTTAATCTATGGTAAATGTTGTTTAGGCAAAGGTTTACATAGTAGTCGAGGAGGTTGTTATGGAAAAATCGGTATTATTAGTGGAAATACGGAGGCTAGGATTAAATAATACTCCCTCCGTTAATTTTTATATGTCTTTCTAGCTCTTTTGGTTTGTTAAGATTTAGTTGTCATTTTAGATTTTCAAGACAAACTTTATTGCTTTTTTCCACCATTACCCCTATTAATAACAACAACTCCCAAGGAAAAAGATAGTTTGCCACCTTATACACACATTTATTAAAAAGAAAAAGTAAGGTTAGATGAGTCATTTTACCTCATTTCTTAATTCTTGTGCATAAAGCCAGAAAGACATCTAAAAATTAACGGAGGGAGTAATAAATAAAGAGTTAGTAATTAATAATGAATTATAATTGGTGAAAAGGATGAGTGATTTTAGCTCTAATTTCTATACGTAATTAAGTTCGAGGAATTAAGATTAACCTTATTTAAGTATGTATTAGTTGTTCTGAGTTTCGGTTGGAGAGGTGAGATTAAAGATTAATCAGTAAATAAATCCTAATTTCTTTTTAACCAGTCAAGAATAAATCAGCTCAGCATTAACTTGCAAATTCTAAAATTTTGCCATTAATGTGTGAGTCTGTGGAAATGAAGTCGGTTGGGCATAAAGAGATTTCGGAAAACAAAGTTAGTTGGTTTTATTACGTAAATCTAGTTCAAATCTAAACCGGTTAGCTTCGATTTAGTAGGAGATTTTAGCAATCTGTTTTGGGTAATGAATAGTATTAAACAGATAAGATTGATAACAAAAGGGTAAATAAGTAGATAAGTTGCGGTGCTAACATTACCGGACTAAGTTAATAAGTTAATTTAGTGGATTCCACCAATTAACAAGTATTGGGTAAATTAGTATTAGTTTGATTAAAGTACAGATTAAATGACTAAGTAGTAAATTGGTAAGTTGTAAATGAGATTAAAAACATTTTACCAAATTGATTAGATGATGGATTAAAATGATTAAGGAATTTGTTCTAGAAATTTGGTATTAATTTGGAAAGGTATAAAGGTTATAATTAATCAATGTTATATACGAGGATAAACCAACAAACTAATTTGTCCTCTTTTTCGTGTCATTGAAATGTTACAGTCTAACGAGAATATATATATATATATATGCAAGTTTCTTGGTCAAAAATGACAAAGGGAAACAAATCTAAGCTAATGTTCAATTATGCATATGCACATTAAATTCCATTGACTGAATACGCAACATATATATACTTATGTACATATATGTTTATACTGGTAAATTAAGTTAAGAGCGTTGATTAACTACTTCCGGATTTGAACATTTTAAGTAATAACTCGATTAATAATGAATAATTAATCATTGTGGTTAACTATAAAGGATTAGTAACTAAAAGGGATATTGAATGGTTTAAGGATTTATTGGGAATTAATACTTAGTGTTATATTCCAGACCTACGTGGTTAGAGGACTGGCGCGGGACTTCACGCTAGTTCCGTCTCCGGTGTACGGTATGGATTCTTGCAGCTTGTTTGATACCGAGTTACATCGGCTTGTGTGCTATTTGTTGTATGTGATAATGACCAAGATAATTGCATGTAAAATGTTGTATGTTCGTTTTATTGTTCATGTTTGACTGAACATTACATGTTGCGAAATGCTACCTATACCTTAGAGTAATGATTAATTCACACGTACGATATATGCGATAACAAGAGGAATACGAGTTTGCGTATTTACGTAATGAGAACTTGTACACAAGTTTCTCACTAACTACCCTTTTAATAAATTGTCGACATCCAAAATGTGATGTTCGAACTTATCACCCTAGAAGTAAGACATTTGTCTCATTAAGACTTCTAACACGATCGAGGTAACAGAAGTGAGAGGCCCAGAAGTTCTGGCCATGCATGCTGAGTTTGGGAGGTCGTTTCTGCATCAGATCGACTTCCAATTATAAATGTACATCATGACGGTGGTTGTGGGGGAAGTTTTATACTCGCCCACTGGGTTCAAATATACCCAAATTAAATGTACGTCTTTCATGGACGGTGGTTGCGGGGGACGTTGTATACTAGCCCACTAGGTTCATATATATCCGATTTAAATGTACGTCACTTTTGACGGTGGTTAGTTGTATTTGGCAACTTATTTCTCATCTCTCTGGTTCATATATAGCCGATTTAAATGTATGTCACTTTTGATGGTGGTTAGTTGTATTTGAGAACTTATTTCTCATCTCTCTGGTTCATATATACCCAATTTAAATGTACGTCACTTTTGACGGTGGTTAGTTGTATTTGAGAACTTATTTCTCATCTCTCTGGTTCATATATTTCTGATTAAAGATACGTCGTCCTCGATGGTGGTTAAGAGAGTTTATACTCGCCTACGGGTTTAAAGGTACCCGGTTACTTATACACTATGAGAATCTTAATCTCGTCTAAAGGGTTTATCATACCCGACTCAATGTACGTCACAACGACAGGGGTTCACTAGAGCTTCATTACCCTTCTAACAGGGTTAAATCATACTAGGGATATAATAAGTTACCGATTAAGAAAGTGGCAAACCCAATGTGCGGATTGTCCACGATAAGGTAAAGTTAAGGTCCTTAACGAGCAAAATATTCTCAAGGCCTAAGAAGGAACATAACACTTACTTGATATACTGATGCCTTGTTTCTGTTGGGTTATATCATTGTATTGAATGACTGTTTGCATTATATGCTTCATGTCGCGTGTTACATTTTTTGTTTATACTCTTGTAATAACTAACCGCATGTTAACGACCAAGTAGCTGTGTGTGGCCCGGTAGCTTGCGGGCTGCACGTTTTCATACCAGCAGTTGTGTTGAGCCCGTTTGGGCCTACCATTTTTTAGGTACTTGATGGAGGTTCGACCCGACCGAGTGTAGGTGGGGTAGACTTTTCGACCGGGCGTATTTTATTTTGATTATTGCCTCGGTTGGTAATTTATACAGTTATGTATATTGTTGTAGTCGGAAACAACTTGTATCTTGTAAACGGCTAGTATAACTTGGTATGTATAAGTAATTGTTGGAGTTTAAGTTGGTTAAGTATTCAGTCATTCAGACCGTTACATTGGAGTTAGTAAGGCCTAGTTAGTCACGTGGGTGACTAACGGCGGTAACACCGTGAGTTTGGTTTATTTTTCCGCTACGATTTCGTTTAAGTTTGGCGTTGTTAATTACCGTTATGAGAATTATGAGTTGGGGTGTTACATCAAATGCCACCATTAGTTCCAACTTGCGAAATACAATTCCAATCCTCCAACCAAAATCAGGGTTTCCAAAATACCATTTTGATGAATAAAAATTCACGCCACAAAACAATCATGAGCACAGAATTTGCCTGGTTATTCCCTTGACTCAGGAAGACAACTCAACGAAATCACCAGAAGCACTCGCTGTTGATATCGGTGTCTAGATTTATAATAATCCACAATCAGAATACGCCAATCACAATCAAATAAATTGGAACCCTATCTAAGTATTAGACCTTACCCTGCTCAATCTTTATGCCAACACCAGGGAAGAACTCTATGAAATGGAGAAGGATCGGGAATATTGTAGTTGGGAGGAAGAGCGTAGAACGTCGTGATGACGAAGAAGAGAGTGGGGGAATCACGATTTAAATAGAATGTTATTCGTATTTTAGAAAGGAAAGATATTCAGTAAATCAGTATTGTAATTTATTTAAGAGAAGAGAGATAATTAGATTAACATTGTAAATAATTTAAGAGTTAAATAAATCACTTAAAGGATATTCAGTTGAAAGAAAAAAAAATAATAATTCAAATGACTAGTTGAAGTAGATGAGAAATAAAATATTTTTTGTTGCGTTAAGATAAAGATGAGTATGATTATCTTTAAGAAGGTTTAAGATATTTATTTTGAAAAGGAAGAAATAAAAGTGTAATTTATTTATTGACTTAAAAAGTATTTCCATTACGTTAGAAGAAACTAGAATGTTGTTAAATAAGTCGGGAGAAGGGAGGGAAGATTATTAACATATAATTAATTTGGAAGAAGTAAAATAGGAATTGAATTCTCAAATTCAGGAGGACGTTGTAGCGTCAGTAAGGGATGGAAATAATAATATTTATTAATTTAAGATAAGGAAAAGTAGAATATAAAAATATGATTAACCTAGAGGATGAAAAGGAAAAATAAGATAGTCGTTCTAGCTTCCCCGGGCCTACTAGTAGTTACTAATTCCAACAATTATTAACGAACTATTCTAGCATTTAACTATTTCTGTATCTCCTTGACCAAATCCACCCACATTAGGATTACTCGTTAATGGCTGATCGAGTTTGATCAATTCACCCTCGGAAACAAGAAGTTCCAGCCCTGGAGGAATAATATCAGCGACTCGACGCCCATCCGAGACATCCACTATGGTTATTTCGTATCCGCCCTTTTCTTCGCGTATTATTTTATTTACTATCCCCCAATCATACTGATTAATATTATGAATTCCCTAACTCAAAATATGCGGGTATTTCAAGGAAAGCTAAGACGTCGAAGGCATTTTTAGGGTTTACAATGACCTGTCGAGTTAGTTGCTACAATATAAAGTACGAAACAAATTCCAAATAGATTACCCCACCCCAAAACACCCAAAACCCACCCTAGGAAAGCTAAAACGTCAAAGGTATTTTTAGGGTTTACAGTGGGCGGGTTTAGGGTCGTTAGACCGTAAACCCGTTACCATAAACCCTAAAAACCTGTCGAGTTATATGCTACAATATAAAGTATAGAACAAATTCCAAATAGATTACCCTACCCCCAAAACACCCCAAAACCCACCCTAGGAAAGTTAAAACCATCGAATTCACCACTTATTACTTAATGAATCATAATATCAATTTTAATGAATCATAATACAAAATTAATGAATCATATTATTATTTTAGTGTATCATCGTATACATGTAAAAATAATTTTAAAAAAAAGTTGTCAAAACATATTCATGACTTTTATTGTTTTGAAGAGCTTGAATTTAGATGAACAATGATATAATTTTTTCATTTTGGACTTATATATTAAAAGTTACAACAATTAAATGTTTTTTTATAAAGAAAAAAAATAATGAAAAATCTTTACAAAAAAGAAAAAAAAGCAAGTCGCGTATGCTACACGTGCTACAACAAAAAGAAAAAAAAAACAAAGTCACGTATGTTGCGCATTCTCATTCCTTCCATATTTTTTCCATATGTATCCAAAATGGCTACAGTCACCTGTAGGTAAGAATTTTCCTTTTTTGGCCAATTCTCTTTTTTCTGTTTGCAACGTGGAACTGGTTACCAATCAGGTTTATCACGTTCTCATCACCTGTTTAAGTGTGTACCTCTGAGTCTCTGACCGTTTACTAGTATGAAAAAAGTGTGTAGTTTCTGTCAGTTAACAAGCGAATTTCTACTCAAACCATAGCCAACTACTGCTATTCATACTAGACAGAAAGCAAATGGTAGTCAATTTTGTGTAAAAACTAACAAGAACAAAAATAAAAAAGCAAAGACTTGAAAACAATGAGTATATCTGATGACCTAGTTTCAGAGCTTTTTTTAGATAAAATCTTTGTTAATTCTACTTGATGGGTATTAGGTAACTCCTTCAAAGATTTTTCCATAATATGGATGATCGGGATGACAATTTTTACCCAACTCGAAAACCCGACCCATATCCAACCTATAAATATCGGGTATGGGTTAAGATTATTGACCTATTTAATTTTTGGATTGGGTATAGGTTATGAAATACCCCAAACCTAGATATGGTGTTTAAATGTTAAACTAAGATATAAGAAGGCTAAAACATGCCTTAGAAACATTAGGAAATAATTTAAACCATAGAAAACACAATGAAACACCTTAAGAGCAATTTAAGCAAAAACATGCTCTAAGCTTGGAGTAACGTTGGGTAGCACCCAAATATCATTCTTAGACCTTAGTAACATGCTAATGGACATGTTAAATCAATTACCAAAGAAAAATAAGCTCAAGAACAAGTTAAAACACAAATTGTGCTTTAAGGACTCTTAAAGCACATTTTTGAACAATTGTCTTAGAAAGGGGTTTTGAGTGGCTAAATGCCCATGATTACACCTTAATCAACTTGTGTACTACTTAGTATCACATTAGGAAGCCTAAATCAATGGGAAACCAAAAATTTCACAAATATGTGCACTAATTGTGAATAGTGATCAAATAGTGCCCAATTTAAGCTTAGTCAACTTTTTCTAATTAATTGGTCAACAAAGACCATAAATATCTTCATTAAGTAAAGGGGGCCGGTTTTTTAAGTGGTGACTCACCACATAAGCCAGCAATGTTAGGAAAGAAGAGGGAAACTAATTTAAGGTACTATTTACCTTTTAAGGAAAATATCTCACATAAGCCACCTCTCTCCTCTTCTTTCTTCATTCTCTTCTTTTCCACCGGTTTCATCTTCATCCTCCCTTCTCCATTCACGCAAGAACCAGCCCATTCTTGCTCCATCTTCAATTGCTCACCAATTACTCATTTTAGCTCCAAATCCAAAACTAAGCTTAGATAACTCTTAGTTAGATCAAGCCCTTGATTCCTATCTTTTCAAAACTGGAAAAGCTCCATTTCGGTTCCATGAGAAAACTCCATTGAAGGAGGAAAATCAAGTTTGAAGAGCTCATTTGCTTCTCCATTCATTCAAGGTAAGGAAACTTGAAGAAAAATCAACTTTCCATTACTTTTCACACATGTCCGAAAATCACCTTCTTATGGGGTCTTGTTTTATCCCTTGGAATAGCTTGCTTTCATTCTACAAGGACTAGTGGAGGTCCTTCTTGATTCATACCCAAGTCTATCTTGAGACTTCAAAGGTAATAATCCATTTTTAAGCTTTAAAACACACATTTTAACCTAAGAATGAGTTCTATGTGTTTAGGCATATTGCTTAGTGCTCATTAGATTGTTTGAATGTGGATTAGAACATTGGCAAGAGGATTGAAGTCCTTGGTTGAGAACCATCCAAGAAAACCTAAGGAGGAAGTTGAGAGAAAAGTTTGGAAAAACAAGGTAAATGTCTTACCTTAAGGTGTTTATTGCTTTAAGGGATGGGTTTGGATAGATGATAAATGTAGTTTAGATTTTATACTATGTAAGGGCTATAAAACCTAGGAGAAAGAACATGATCATATTTGAGAACTTTTGACTAAGGAGCAAATGAGGAATGAGGTAGTTAAACAATCTTAAGGTGAATTACAAGAACATTATATTGCTATGGGAGCATTGTTGTGTGTATTTGCAGGTCAAAGGCTATTATATGTGGGAAATTCAGTGGTTAAGTTTTATGTCATTTAAGGGCCTAAGAGCCTAGCCATTTAAGGGCCTAAGTTCCAAGCAATTTAAGTTTATGGACTATATTGTGATGTAGTGTAGTTTGGGTGTAATTTGTGTGTAAAGAATGTGTATTAAGGATTTGAGTGTTCATGGTTGTTTAACGGTGAAAAACCAAATGGTTGGGTATAGTAATATACTAGGGAAGCCATGTCAAAATTTGGTTGTGAAGCTTGGTGTTTAAGGTGTTCTAAGGAGATTTTAGGGCTAATGATGTACTAGCAAACATTAAGGGTAGTTTTGGTGAACATTTGATAAACTAAGATGTTCTTGAGTATTAAGATGACCTAGGAATGTGTAGGAGGAACTAGGGGTTACAATGGTGAATTTAAGGCACCAAAACCATGATAAGAGAAGTTTGTATACTTATGCAAAGTTTGAAGAAAAATAAGGTATGTTGTCTTGTATAAGTGTAAGTATGAACTAGAGTATAAAACCTTGTGGAACTTGAGTATGATAGGGGAATATGACTAATGGAAGTTTTGGAGTGGTCAAAATGATTGAGAGGAAACATTTTGGGTTAGTTGAGGTTCTAGGTAAAATTTACATGTTGGGAGTGTAAACAAATAAGTGATAAGTGTTAGAAACTTGTTAAGTATTTAAGTAAATGATCAAGGAATTTAGAGATGAGTTGATCAATGAGTTAGGAAGATTTTAAGGTGCTAAAATGATGTTAAAACATGCTAGGATACTTATGGAAAGGTTAGGAAAAGATTGGATAGGAATTGAGGTTGAAAAGAAGTCAAAAATCAATTATTCTGGACACATTTGGTGTTGGTCCGGGTTTGTAAACAAGTACATAAACTTGGACCACACCAAAAACTATCCAGAGACTTATGTCGAGGTTTGGTCCGGGTTTACATCCCGGTACATAAACCCGGACCAGACACAAAATTGTCCAGAGACTTATGCGATGAATTGGTCCGGGTTTACATCCTCGGACACAAACCTGGACCAATCAAAAAAAGCCACAAAATGTTGAAAAATGGGGTTTTAAGGTTGGGACTTGTTTGGTAATGATATTATAAGATTGTTAGGACATAATTAAGGACATATAATGGTCATTAGGGGCATAAACAAGCTTAAGAAATAATGAGAAGTAAGTTGCTTTTGAGGTTAAGTTTAAACTACAATGACTTAGTGTTTATTAAGCGGGAATCATTAGTGATTAGTTAAGCTAAGTTAAATAAAAGTAATTAACCACCCGATTGAATGAATGTTTAGGATTTGAGGGTTTGGACTCAGAAGAGGAATTAAACAACCGAACAACCAACGGTGTATGGTATGGTTTTCTTGTAGCCTGCTTGCTAACGAGGTTTCCCTCGGCTTGTGTGCTATCTGTTTATTTGCTTTGACTAAAACAAGATAAAGCATGCAACAGGACTATTTATTTTCTTGGGTGTTTGCATTGTACTAACACACTTGACTTTGAGATTAGTTACTAACAATACTTAGTAACATTGAATGAGATAAGAAATTCACTCCCATATTTGTTGCTTGGTTAATACCCGAGAAAGGTTTAACTAACACTCCGTCTTTAAGACTTTCTACTAACTGGAACTTGGGGGGAGTGGGGAATCCGGGACTGACTCAGGTCATGCATGTTAAGGAAAGGGGGTCGGTATCTGAATCAGATCCGACTTCCGCTTGAGGACTTGTCTTCGGACTTGTTGCCTAGAGTCGAATGTCAACTCAGCCACATTGGGCTATAGTTCAAGGTGGAAGGCAGATTAAGATGGTGCGGTGGGATAACCTAAATCCCAAATTTAAGATAAGTAGTTTATTCAACCAATGGAGTTAATAGCTCATTGGCTAGGGTTGCTTTTGACCCGACACAATAAACATTGAGATAAGATACAACCATTTCTAATTAAAGAACGGTTTGTATTCTGAGATTGAGATAAGGAATAAGATTGAGGTAAGATAAGAATGGACTGAGATTAAGAGAAATCATAACTTGAGGAGTTTAACGATAAACTCACTTATTAAGGGAACGCTTTTAAGTCGTTCATTGTGTGTAAACTATGCTTATTCATAAGTGGCTTGTTGTTTATTTCACTTCTATTTATGTTGTGTATCTAATCAACTTCATGCTATCGATAATTAGTCATCATAGCTCCGTTATCTTGGGGGTTATAAGAGAATTGTACCAGTAAAGGTGTTGACCCCCTCAGGGGCAATTGTTTACATTTTGCAGGTAAGCGCCCAATGAAGACTCATCTTGAGAGTAGGGGTGGTTAGACTGACGGGTTCAATTTTGAGTACGGGATGCGCATGTGCACCCGTCTGTTAATATTAAAACTTGTGGAGAATATGTTGGTGCTTGAGATACTTGTAAACTCGGTTGGTGTATGTTTTGGATTAACGGTTGTAAGTATTTAAGTTCGGTATGTTCTGTTAATTCAGACCGTGGCAAGGTCCTGGTGTTGGTTAAATTCTGCTGCGACGTTTGTTTATGTTTAGTTATGATGCGACAACCTCGATTGGATTAAGATGGGGTGTTACAGGTTACCTATTAAATATATGGGTAGGGTATGGGTTAAAAGTCCTGACCCGAATTCAACCCGACCCGTTTACTTACTTTAATTAAACATAAATTAATTGATAAATACATAACTATGTTACTTGGATATGTATTAATTCTATAACTATTAGTATAATAGTAAACAAAAATACTATCACTTCTTTAGGGCCACACAAATAATTATTTTTATAAATCTAAATACATTCTTTAGGCCATCTATATCCACCATTCACCCTTTTTTTGAAAACCTAAATACTATGTCATTCATTAGCCACACAAACTCCACCGTTCACACCATTTCATCCGCACAAATAATGGCTATGGGCTAAGATTATTGACCCATTTATCAGAATATTAACATTCAGAAAAACGACACACAATTACTCAAAATGAATGATCATCATGTGCATGCTTTTAGGGATGACTGATCATTCTATAGAAAAACAAAAGTATTAATACTTAAACGGGTAAATGGATCGGGTTTGGGTTCACTGATTTTATATGGGTTGGGTATGGGTTGATACTTTGTAACCCGATTATTTTTGGGTCGGTATGGGTCAATACAATTTTAATCGGGTTGGGTATGGAACAGCTTCAACCCGACCCGTCAACCCGAATTGCCACCCCATGAGTTCATCTACTTTTTTTAGGCATTTTGTCTTGTAATGACTAGATGGAGTTTAAAAAATCTAAGATTCAAAATATTTAAATTTGGTGAATTTGTGGGTTGATAAGTCAATCTGATATCAAACCCGGTTTGTGAAAATGCTAATTGAAATTCTTCATCTTCTTGATCCACATGTGTCCTTGCATTATCTTGTTGGATGAATATTGTTCTACTTACATCCTCGATGGGCCACTTCTGTTGAATTGCATGAATGACGTTTTCAATCAAGAATTCTCTTGTGATAGATTTTATTGGTTTAGTTTCCAACGTTCCGACTTCTTTGTTATGTCTGCCATTTTATAGCGGGCTACCGTGTGACTGATAATCCACGGAGTTATCATATTTTATATGCTAGATTTTTAGATATATTAGTCAAATTAGGGTTAAAATAGTTAGTATTTATGTTATATTATATATTAAATTTATTATTTATGTTCAGACTTATCTTTTCTGTGTTTTTCATGCAAGGAGTAAACTTCTAACCAAAATACAAGTGTTGTCGAGCTTGAAGCCAGATGCTCTACTCACGGCATCAATATGTGGCAGAATAAGAGCATTATCAGATGTAGTGCCGGGTAGAAGCTAGCCGGCACCAGTGAAAAGTCACCCCGACTCATTAGGAGATAGCAGTTATTTACCGTTGACAATTCAACTAATGCCAGGTATGGTGCCGAACATCCCCTGTCCGGCACATGTAACTTTTCACTCCGATTTGGCAGTTTCGACCGTTAACAGTTACACACGTGTTCTATTAGGTGTCGGATGACATTCACTCGGCATGGCACCCGGCACAAGGAGAAATTGGTGCTTATAAATAGGCCGAACTTCTCCTCATTTTGATACACTTCAACATTCCAACCACTCCACTCACACTTCACATTTCCGCATCCATCCCATTGTTGGTGTCCAAGGAAGTTCTACGGATCCGTCCACGCGAAGAAGAAGAAAATCCTTGTCGGGTTAAGGCTATGACCAATTCCCTTCTCCCCTTTGTTCTCTTTCTTTCATTTGTGTGGATAGTGAAGTAGAAATCCTTGTTAGTTCTTGGTTAGGGATGATTCCTCCTTTGTAAGACAATATGATTATCTTTATATAAATACAAACATATATTAAAATTTCGGTCAGTACAGTTGAATATGTTGATCACTTATTCTTCTCATTCAAGGTTTTACTTGAGATTCTATCAGTCAAGAGTATGATTGGAAAGAGGATGTCTTAGTTCATCTTTACCGTTGTCTTCTGCGCATCAGTGGGGGCAACACTTAAGATTGTCGAATTTACCCCATTTTCTCCCAATATCTTGTTCGTTTCACGGCATGAAATATGTTCGATTCAACAATGGGTAGTGAGTTTCCTATTGTCGGACCCAAAACTGGAAATATAATTGATACTTGAAGAAGCCAGGTACACTGCCGGGTGTCTGGTGTCCGGCATATTCAAAGTTCTTGAATGTGTCGTGCATCTTTAGTCCGACAGACCACCCGGCGCGTTCATTTTGTTTGGTTAAATTCGAGTCTTGTAATTCTATTGTGAGATCATATTGGTACTTGGTTGATTTAATACCAAATCTAGGACAAATCATTGTAAATACCATTTAGTTAGAATTTTAGTTAGTTATTTTAAGTTAAAGTGTTATTTACATTCCCCTCTGCTTAGAATAGGTAATTACCGAGGATTAGAAATAATTTTCTATTAAGTCCCTTGGGTTCCATACTCTTGGTCGTAATTTGCTTACGCTATATTCCGACTGGGATTTTTGCTACCTGTATAGAGTTGTAGGATTATTTTGTACATATTGTTTCCTCAAAATTTTCCTGTTAGCAAAATAGCACTGTGGCCGGGGACTTGGAATTAGTCCAAGTCTTAAAATTGGTAATCGTCTTATTCTTTATTTTTTTTATTCTTTATTCTTTATTCATTTTTCTTTGAATTTGATTCGTTCATTTGTTTCTTATTTTATTTTGAACATGCCGGGCTGGATGCCGGGTAATACCAACCCCGCACTATCGGAGGAAGTCCAATGCCGGACACAATATCTCTGGCACTACGCCCGGCATGTTCAAATCAATCTTTCTTTTCTTTATTTATTTCCGTAAAATGTTAGATTTATTTATATTTCATTCTTTTATTCATTTTTTTGTATTCTTTAATTTTTTTAATTATTTTGTACATAATTTATTCATTGATTTGTTTTGATTCATTCTTTTCATTCAAAGTGCCTATTCTTTATTTGTTGATTTAATTCTTGCTAAATTCATTTATATATCTAGAATACAAAATAGTAACCCGGCATGTTTTGAGGAAATCTGACGTGTTATATATGTTACCTTTATTTCCTAGATTTATAATTAAACTGCTGCAGGTGCGAAGTAACTAAATTACGATGTGTCGTGTCTACAGCCGGGTAGGATATATCCGGCCTGTCTAAAACTCAACGTGCCGGATAGGCAAGACCCGACTTGCAACCCGGCATAAAAATAGAACTACATGTGCCGGATACGATATAACTGGCAACGAACCTGGCACGTCGCGATTTTTGAAAAAAATAAAGTCTTCTTCTTCACTTTACCCTACCCGCATGTGAAAGAAAAATGCAGAACAAGCCGCCGCTGCCAGTCGACGCCCCAAGCTCCCATTCTCCACCACGATTTCAAGCTCCATCCCATGAATCCACCGAAAATGCACCAGAGAGACCACCCAGGCGCCGGCAGTCTATTTTCCTTTCCACTTTTGCAGTTACAAACTCAACCAGGTTCCCCTAATCTTCTTGTTTTAGTTCGAATTTGATGTTGTTATTTTTGGTACAATATGTTCGATTTTGATAGGTTCGTAGATTAGTCGACTAATTTAGGGACTTTCAAACTTGCCTTAGTGAATTTCTGAATGGTTGTGTGGTTCTGTCGATTTCTGCAATAACTGGGTTCGGAGTTGAATGTGCCGGATGCACGTGTCAGGTATTGCCGGTCCGGCACATCGCTGATTAAACATGCCGGGTGGATTTTGTTCGGCACTTTGTCCAGCACTATGTTTTATGAATGTGCCGGGTAGATCCTGTCCGGCGTCCTACCCAGCATATTGCTCTGTTCTTTCTTCTTGCCAATTTTTGACTATATTCTTCTGATTTATTATCTAGGGTATTGTTCTGTTACGATTTCTTTGATTGGACATTTGATTAACAGGGATATGACACCTCTTTAGCTTCAGATTCTTCAGGACTTAAATTTCTTGTACCTAATGAGCTAACATTTATGGTCTGCCTTGTGGGATCCTTCTCTGTTCTTTTTCTACAGATGCCTCACCGAAAATCCACTACTTCTCAGGCCTTGATTCCGACAAGGATGAATTCTTTGACGACCTGGATGTAGCTCTAGGAGAGGCCACCATAGAGGAGGGAACTGAAAGTGTATACCTAGTGGATCAACTTGATAAGTGAAGTAATAAACTTTGGGACAAGAGTACCTGATTGCTGAATAACCAACCCGTACTAGATACAGAAGACTTGTAAACATACCAATGAATATGGCGCAAGCCAGTTAGGCGGAAAACCTAGAAACCAAACCGTGCGACCTTAGGCCAAAGAAGCACGAAGAGCGTTGGACATACCAACAATCACAACAAATGAATTACACTGCAATAAAAGCAGGAAGAAACTTATGAATGTTATAAGGACCAACGTATAGAAAATGCGGGTCGTACAAATGAGAGAATACTCGTACAGAACCAAACAGGAGGGCATGATTTAGAAGGAATGTCCACGAGCCAGTAACAACAGAGGAAGCACTACATACTAAGTAGTAGCTCGACCTCAACCGACAGTAAGTCGGAAGAAGTAAGTGAGTAATCACAGAGGCACATAGCAGTATGTACAATAGATTTCTAGAGAGCTGGATGGAAAAATCTATAACTCATCGAATTCGCGTATGATAAGAGATACCATGCATTGATTGAGAGACTTTTATTCCCAATATAAATAGGGATAAAAAGGAGATGCACAATACATTAAGATTACGAGAAGGGCGAACCAAACTCTAAAGTTATCGGGGTCACGCAGCAGAAGCTTGTGGGCCCGTAGCTCAAAGGTTTAATATACCTAGTGAATATGAGCGAATGACTAATTATCAACGCCTTGAAGCCTGAGAGGCTAGAACCAAAACCGGTTATGAGTTAAAGTAACTCAAATGGAAATTCTTGGTGCAAGGACTAGACCGTCAAATGGTTAAGACCCTTTGACCAGAACTCATTGTATAACAGACTCCATGGATGCTAAAACGCTTCTTGATGCCTGGATTTAGTGAACCAATGTCCAGTGATAACATATGGTAGATTACATAGGTGTAATCCCCTTTTTAGGGGGGTAGAGCGAAAAGCCGCTTAGCGTATGTTTTACATATTAGGTACGTAAACTACGGTGTGCATAGCACAAAAGAACTTGTTTTGATTATTGATACGTATGTTACATAAACATATGCAATCATTCATAGTCTAATTGTGGTAATTGTGCATAGAAGATGCGAATACCATTGATATAATATACATATCTTGTAACTCCGGATTGAGAATACAAGTGAAAAAGGAGTAGAGAAACTACAAGGAGAATTAAAATCTTGATGATATATATCTATTTTAGATTAGACGTGGAATTATGATGTATGAGTCGGTGTGAAACCGATGTAGAGCCTAGTAAGAACTGAGTTCCCTAGGTAATTGACTTGGAGGCGAATTGACTATGATTGATGGGCTGAGTTCCATGATTGGGAGATGTATTGCTTTGTGTTTATGAATAGAATGATTAAAAGATAGAAAATGAAAAATGGTTGAACTATCAGATAGTTTGAAACTGAAGTGGGAAGTTGAACTTGATTTACTAGTGATCAAGGGAAACGGAACACAAATTGGGGTGAAAAGATAGTTCCACACTGATGCTAATCACCTCAGGGTTGGACGACTCTAGAAACTCCCCTTAAGTGGTCACAAGTAATCACGTTTAGAATAGATGCAATTAGCATGAATTGGAATTGGAGTTGTATTGTGTTAAGTACGTTGTGTTGCACTGGTATGTGCATGGTTGTTAATTGTTTTGTGTTGTACTGGTGTGTACACACGTTTGTATGGTATTGTGATGTGCGTTTGTGTTGTACTGGTATGTACACACGATTGTCAATTATGTTGTTAGCTACTTTTGTGTTGTACTGGGACGTACACACGGTTGTTAATTGTGTTGACTAGTTGCTTTTGTGTGGTACTAGTATGTACACACTGGCTGGACAAAATTTGAGTCTGTAAGGTTATATATGTTGTGACTTTAAGTGGTTCAATGGACTCATAAAAATTATAGTAGATCATATAACTATAATTAAACATTATTTAAGATTTAAGAACCATTAAAACTAAAGAAACGAGAAAAATCCGGAAAACGGGTCCGGTTAGTGAATAGTGCCAAACCGGGAATTTAGGAGCGTTTCTTGCTAAACGACTAAACTACCCTTGCCTAAACATAAGGGGGCCAGTTTTTGGGTGTGACTCACCCTTCCCTTTCAGCTAACTAGCTCTTTATTAGTATAAGAGATAAAAAGCAATAAAGTAAAAGAGGAAAAACAAAAGTACATATCTACGTTTCCTCCCTCTCTCTCTCCTCTCATACTTCTTTCCCCCTCTCATCCGGCTCCTCTCCACTCTCCCAGCTGGTTTCTCTATTCTTCTTCCTCCCTGAATGATAATAAAGCAGCTTCCATAGCTTCCCCCTCTTCTTTTGCTTGCCCAAGTCTCTACAAGACTCCAAATCAAAAACTAAACATACCATCTTCTTAGTTGAGTCAAGGGCAATCTTTTGCACCTTTCAAAACCTCAAATGGTTGAAGTTGACCTCTATGGGTACAGCCCCATTTAAAGAGAAAATCATATTTTATGGAGCTAGACAACATCCACCGTGTTTGAAGGTAAGAAAAACTCAAAAACTCAACTTCCTCTTCATTCCTCACTAGACCAAAAATTTCCAGATTTTGAACCTCCAATGTTGCTCTTGTTCTAGCTCTGTTTTGTCTCTAAGAAAAGTGTTGGAGCCTTGCTAGTTTGGTTTCCAAATACTTCATGTAGAAATTAGAAGGTAAATACCCTAATTTTAGTGCTTTAAGCACCTTCCCTTGTTCTATTAATTAATGAGTCTAAGTGATTTGAATTAGTTCCACTTCCTTATTATATGTTGGTCTAGAGTGTTGGCAATGGTATTGCTTCCCTTGACCGAAAATGAAATGAGAAAGAGAATAGGAGAAGATTGGAAAAGAAATTGAGAATTAAGGTAAATAATCTACTCTGATGCCTATTGTTAATGCTTTAGAATTTTGGGATGATAAATTATAAGAATAAACCAAAATTTGTGCTGGAAATGCGTTTGGGAGTTATGAGAGAGAATAATGATTGATGCATAAGGCAATGGTGTATTGTTGTTTGATTTAAGGGCCTTGGAGCCAAGTTATTTAAGGTTATTGTAATATATTTTGATTGATGAATTTTGGGATGAATTTGCATGCTAGTAGAATCCACTATGGATTTGGTTAGTTTTGAATTGAATTAGGTGAATGATATGAGCATGTGGGCATGCTAGGATTGTAGAGGAACTATGCTGAAATTTCTATAGAAATCAAGTGGTCTAGGTGTTGTTATGAGTTTGAGGAACCTAAGATTGATTAGGAGGAAGTAGAGTGTAAATGGGTGAATTAAACTCACCAAAACTAGAGTATAATAGTTGAATAGATTTGTGCAAAAATCTGTAGCAAGAATGAAGTTGGAGTGTCTTAGAATTTCTAGAAAAGAACTTGTGTGTATAACCTTGTGAATGGTGAGTGAACTTGGGCATTGGAGATGCAAATGACTAGGAAGGAATTGTTATGGTCAAAATGATTGTTGGTAAAACAACTGAGTTAGAGAAATGGTGAGCAAATGAACAACTTAGAAATCTAGGCACTAAGTTGCAAAGTGCAGAAAAATGGGAATGAAAGTTGTCAATTGATCAAGATTTGAGTGAAAGGTTTGATCAATGGATTAAGAGAGTTTTTGACATAATTAAGGTGACATAACATGCTAGAAAACATGTGGAAAGATTGGAAAGAAATTGGGCTAAGAAGCAAGTTGGAAATGGGATAAAAACTATCAAGTGTAGCAACTTTTTAGCTGGGTCCGGGACCTAGCCCTTGGATAAGGTCCCGGACCACAACTGAAAAAGGGCCGAGAGTAGCATCTTGTGACTGGTCCGGGACTTAGGACCGTGGTTAGGTCCCGGACCACCCCATTAAAAGCACCGAGAGTTGTTTCCTGTATTGGTCCGGGACTTGGGGTAAGTACAAAGTCCCGGACCACCCTAAAAATCAACCCGAGAGTTTCTGAAACGCATTGGTCCGGGACTTAGGGGCCGGACCAAGTCCCGGACCACCCTGAAATTGTAACCGTGAGTGTTTTAAGGCAATAAAATGATGGGGATTGATGGGTATTGGTATTAGAAGATGTTTAAGACTTGTTTAGTGACATGTAAAGGTCATTAGGAGTATAAACAAGTGTTAGATAGAGTGTGAAAGTGAGAACTTAAGATCACATGATTAAAGTTAAGATTAACAGGATAACGGGTTTAACTACGGGCGCATTAGTTGTTTAAATTCCGTATTGCCTTGGCGTTAATAGAAACGCTTAGAATGTTATTAGTGATACGAGAGTTATCCAAGGAGCGTGAGACGACACGTTAGAGTAACTTCTTGGTGAAAGGTATGGTTTTCTTGCAACCTGTGTCCTGCCGAGTACTCTAGGCTTGTGTGCTACTTATTATTGTGTACCGACCTAACAAGATAAAAGCACGAAAATGTTTATAGCATTTGATATGTATATATGTCTCAATGTCTGCTGTATGTGCTAACCATCCTTACTTGATGTATGCGAACTAACTGAATATCGTAGATCAACTCATAAATGAATAACGTTTGGTTAGTGACTCGTAGAAAGAGTCGAATCATGAAATGATTAAATCGTGGAAAACACATAAGAATTCTCAACTAGAGAACAATGATAGTTTAACTCCATGAACACACTTGAATTATGAAAAGAGATATACGGGACTACGTAACTCCCTGTGATGATTAGTCGACCTCCTATATGAGGATCCGACTCAATATGAGAAAACAACCATAACTTCTAAGTAATGAAAGTATAAGGGCGATCCTTAAATCGGTGAATACAATGAATTAGGAAAACTTCCTAAGATTGTGAGATGGCATCAAGAGAGATGCTACTGACTAATATATATATGAGTATATATTATTACTAACCATGAGAGTGGGTTAGGGGAATATGAGTCACGCGTGCAAGGAAGAGGAAACAACAGAGCGGTTGTTTCTGATTCCACCCTTCAGTCTAAAGAGATAAGCTAGGTATTATGGGTTAAAGAAGAGGAACCATGAGAGAATGTTTCTAATTCCGTGATAATTTTATAAAAGCCCGGTGGTGAGATTTATATGTGTCTCTGCCCGGAGGCCTAAGAGGCTTAACTTAAGAATTATTCAAGAGAAGAATAATTGAGAAAACAAGATCGAGACCAGAGGTGTCTGTAGATCTAAGAGAACAAATATAAACTATCCGATGAAGATGGATAAGTTAGTAACTAAGTTGAATGAGGCTTACCAGAGAGGGATTCTCAAGGCCTAAAGAACAAGGCTAATTAATCTAATGAACTTGAAGTGTTATCCTTATTGTTTGTATTCTATTGTTTGAATACTTGTTGAATGTGAGCATGTTGTGTGTTTACAGCATTTCATGTCATGATTTAAGTAAAATCAATCGCATGTTCAGATGAGAATTAGTTGGGTGCGACCCGGTAGTAGCGAGTTGCATGTCTACCATACCAGCAAAGGTGCTGAGCCCCTTTGGGGCCACCCATTATTTTTCAATTAAGTACTCCCTCTGTCCTGAATTGATCGTCCTGTTTGCTTTATGGCACGTTTTTCCACTTCAATATTAAGCATATAAGATAAAATAATTTTATAAAATTAAATTTTGTAACATATAGTTTATCATGTAAGGAATCATATGCAAAATTTAAATTTTCAAAATTAATTTATCTTTTATGTTAAAAATTGAAGTCAAACGACATGTCCAAATAGTAACCAGGACGGTCAATTCAGGACGGAGGGAGTACTATGGTGAAGATTACTGTTCAAGAGTAGGCGGGGACTGCAGCAATGCATGTGTAGTGTATTTTAATTTACTCAAGTGTGTATTAGTAGAGTAAGACCGAAATTGTTGTCGGCAAATAGAATGTAATAGACTCTGTATAGTTGATACGTATTTGACTCAGTTTAAGAATGGAATGATGATATATATTGTGAGTACTCGGGAATTCTGGTCCATCAGACCGATATTGAATTGAATTAGGCCTTGTTAGTCACATGGGTGGCTAACGGTATTGTTTCACCCCACCGTTATATTAGAATATTTCTGTTGTGAATGTGATGATGATGGAGACAATTAGGCGTTAATGATGTGGTTAGCGGTAGGGGTGTTACATAAGGGTAGAGAGCAATTACAAAGACAAGTGCAAGCCAAAATCATGAGTACCTTGAATATAGCGCACAATGTGCTTGAGTGCTTGCATATGTGTAACGAGGAACAAGCATGTAGATGCAGACTTATTGCACATCATTGGAGATGTCAGACCTTGTAAAAGTGAGATACTGATGTGCACCCTCTTTGTTAGGAAGCACCAATCTTGGGTTTTGAATCTACTAGCGTGGAGCAAGGTTTGCATGACGTCACAGAATATACAACTTTCTTATATCATTAGAGTTGTTTCTTAATTCATTGGGTTATGAGGCCAGGACTGATAACTGCCCGTAAACCCTCTTTGGAGAATGCATTCAAAGTCTTAACAATCCTAGAAGCTTGACGTAGAGTACCATTTTCAATGTTCAAAAGCTTGATGTAATCTAGTAAATTAGCATTGCATTTGCCTTGATTCAAGAATTCCTTGATTAGGGTTGCCTTGATTTAAGAATTCCTTGATTAGGGTCCAGCCATGAAATTTTACTTTAACAATCTTGGAGCAAGGATCCCTCGTGTGCTTATCAAGATCTTTAAGGATCTTAATGATTGAGTTCTTTAGCTTGTCTTTATCAAACGAATACCGATACTTATCTAGATAATTGACTAACCGGTCTCACATATTAAGGCTTTCATTTCCATGTATGCTATTTTTCATATCAAAATTATGACAATCAGACTTGACTAAAATTTTAAGTGGTTGAAAATAATTTTAAAATATATATTTAGGTATATGCTCAAGGACTGACAAAGATAATTCTTTTTTATGAGCAAACTCTATTGCATGTGATACATCCTTAGAATTTCATCTTTTTTGAAGCAAGCCATGAGATACCCCGAGGTTTGAGCGAATTTCACGAGATACCCCCGAGGTTTCATTTTCATTATGAGATACCCCGAGGTTTCATTTTTTTTACGATATACCCCTGAGGTATCATTTTCATTACGATATACCCTTGAGGTTTCAATTTTTTTACGAGATGGCCCTCAATTCAGATTCTGATATATTACATTTTTTATATCCTAATTGTACCCCGCACCATATGTCCCGCAATAATCTCACGGGTTTATGGTCAAATTTTTAAAAAATTTAAAATATGAACAAAAGGCACATAAAAATTAAAGATCAATTAAAATTTTAATTCAATTTAAAAACATAAATAAAAGTACAAAGAATTAGAATCATAAAAAGTTTAAAATAAATAGAAATGACTAAACAAAAAAAATCTATTTAAAAAACTTATATTGTTCCATAATTTAAAAAATATTATAGCGGTGAATTAAAATCATAAATTTTTTATAACAATTATATCAAATACAAGAAATTATTAAATAATTTTATTAATTATAGTATGAGTTTATTAACAAATATATTATTTGATATCAATAATTACAGAGAAATGATCATATATATTTTATGGTTTTTATACTTTATTTCTAATTTAAAATGATGATTTTTCTATGTTTTATATGAAATTGTTGCTTTTAATATTCTTCATATTATTGTTTTACATTTTTTAGATTTTTAACAAATATCTAGGTAACTCCCTAACAAGTTATGTTTATTTTCCAAAAAAAATTAATTTAATTTTTTAGTCACTTTCATTTAATAAATTTATTGTTTTTTGTTTATTTAATTATATTCATTTTTTGATATTGATGTCAAATTTTATATGAAGTTTAATTTTTTGAACATTTTATTTAAGTTTCAAATTCAAATAAAACTTTGACTATATATCCTTGAGGTTATTAGGGACATATGATGCGAGGATAAAATGAGGATATAAAAAATATAATATATCAGAATCTGACTAAGGGGCATCTCATAATAAAATTGAAACTTCAAGGGTATATCATAATGAAAATGAAACCTCAGGTGTATATCGTAAAAAAAATGAAATCTCAAAAGTATCTTGTAAAATTCGCTCAAACCTCGGGGTATATCGTGAAATTATCACTTAGTTTTTATAATAGTAGGAAGCTTCAAACTTTTTGTGCGTCAATCCGTTATTTTAATGAGAGATCTCTTTTGAGTCACTTATTGAGAATAAAGTTCAATTGCTATTGCATTGATAAAGGCTCTAGATGCAACTTATCTTTCTGCTTTTGTTTCTATATTTATTTCTCCGAGTAAGGATAATGACGATATACGTCTGTGGCATAGTTGACATCAACGTCACCAAAAAGAAGCTGAAATATTTCATAGAGAAAAGACAATGATGTTTAGGCTTCTCATTTGTTCACAATATTTTAGATCGGGTTTAGGATCTTTCCTTTCCGTAATTTGGTTCCATATATCATGGTCTGACAATTCATCAACACATTGCTTAGTCAATATGGCCCGTCGAACATAGTCGATGGAGCAATGGTCAGCGGGTAATATTCCGTAATTTATTCCTAGACTATGTAATACATAAATACAAATTCGGTTAACTAAAAAAAAACAGTTTTAGATTATTTTGAAATTTAATTCAATAATTGAATTGATCAAAAACTAATTCAGTCAAAAATATAAAAAATCACGTAATAACTTAGAATTGAAAAAAAACTGAATTAATTATGATTAATCATAATAAATTAAAAATTATGATTTTTTATTAATATTAATATAATTAAATTTAATATTAAAAATATTTCAATTATTAAATTAACTAAAATATTATATTCAAGAACTAAAATCTGAATCAAAATAAAATTTGATTAATCGAAAATCAAAATTTTTAAAGACGGAAAAAAATGAAACCGCAGAATTTCGGTTAGTAACTAACCGTATATTATACACCCCTAAATCCACGCATGAAAAGCAAACACTTTAACTGCCAGCTGCTATCATTCACAATCAAAAGGATTTGGAAGAAGTCATCCTTCCTTAGTGATGTGTACATATACCACAAACAAAAAGTGTGGGTAGACTATCTTAGTCTCACAATAGCCTATATTTTCAGAATTATGCCGAGTTCAAAGCCCAAATTCTCACCTGACTTCTTCCCAACTGGTCGACCGACAATTACAATGCGAATATTTTTTGTTATTGCAGTGTAGTTATATACATATATAAATATAAACGAACTTGTTTTAATAGTAGTTTTCCATCTCATATCCGCACTGATATCTAATAAAGTGATAAGGCTAGTTGTAATTAAAGCTCCTTTACTGGAAAATTTTCGCTAAAATGTTATTTGTCAAAAACAGTTATCTGCAGTGGTTTTTTTTTAAAAAAAATTATGTAGAACTACCAAAATCTTACAAATAAACCGCATCATCTCAATCAATCTTGCGGTAAACCGCATTTAGTCAACGTTATTACCGGTTAATTATGCCATTAACCGCATCAGCCAAACGCATCTTTGCAATAAACGGGATTCGGCTGATGCGGTTTATTTACAAGAGGGAGCAATCCGAAACTCGCGCCATAGTGCGATCCTGGCCGTGTGTTTGGTGCGATCCTAGCCGTCCATCTCCCGCGATTTCCGGATAAGGTTATCCAATAACCGCACAAATAAAAGGCACTAGGCCGATACGGTTATTGACAACCTGAAATGCGTATAAAAACGCTCCAACCTGATGCACTTTCTTCCTCCCATTGTGCATCCAACCACAAAAAACCACTATGTCTCCCTTACGAAAGTGTAGAGGCTACTTTCATGTTTTTCAATTTTAATTTCTTAATTTTGTATTTATTAACTTGTTCTAATCTTTAGGTTTTAGCATATTTGTTTTGTTTGATAAGTTAATTGATTTTTTACAATTAGTTTTAATGTGTAGGAATCTCTCTAATTACTTCTAATCCCATCCAAAATTCTTGAGGTTAGTATGTAGCTCTTTAATTTTAATTCCTCATTTTTATACTAGCTACTTATAATCATTAAGTTTTAGCATATAGTTTTTTCATTATTTTGATTGATTATTTAATCTTGATAGTTTTAGCCGTTTAATTATTATTTTAATTCAAAATTAATAAATTCACTAATTTTAAAACATGTTTTTAATTTAAAATGGTGTAAAAATTAGTCAAATAATTAAGTAGGTATAGGAAAAAATTAATCTTGGTAGTTTTAGTTGTTTAATTAGTATTTTAATTCATAATGAATTAATGCATTAATTTTATAACATGTTTTTAACTTAAAATGGTGTATAAATAAGTTAAATATTTAACTAGGTATTATTATGTTATAGGAAAAAATTAATCTAGGTAGTTTTAGTTGCTTAATTACTATTTTAATTCGTAATTATTTAATGCATTAATTTTATAAATTGTTCTTAACTTAAAATGGTGTATATATTAGCCAAATAATTAAGTAGGTATTACTATGTTATAGGAAAAATTAATCTTGTTAGTTTTAGTTGTTTAATTAGTATTTTAATTCGTAATTAATTAATGCACTAATTTTATAACTTGTTTTAAACTTAAAATGGTGTATAAATTAATCAAATAATTAAGTAGGTATTATTATGTTATAGGAAAAAATTAATGTTGGTAGTTTTAGTTGTTTAATTCGTAATTAATTAATGCATTAATTTTATAAATTGTTCTTAACTTAAAAGGCAAATTCTTACCTACAAGTTAATGTAGCCAAGTTAGCTACATCTAAGGGTATTTTAGACAAATTAAAATAAGAAAAAAGAAATGATGTTGGAGGGAGCCGGACGCTGATGCAACGATTCGCTTTTTACATTTTTTTTCTTTTTGGAGGAGTGAAGCTACGCGTCCGTTTTTTTACATTTTTTACATTTTTTCTTTGTTTTTTATTTTTTATTTTTCTTTTACCTTGACAAATAATAATAACTTTAAATTATTGTAACTTTTAATATATAAGTCTAAAATGAAAAAAAAATTATATCATTGTTCACCTAAATTCAAGCTCTTCAAAACAAGACCAGTTATGAATATATTTTGACAATTTTTTTAAAAAATTACTTTTACATGTATACTATGATACACTAAAATGATAATATGATTCATTAATTTTGTATTATGATTTATTAAAATTGATATTATGATTCATTGAGTAATAAGTGGTGAATTCGACGTTTTTAACTTTTCTAGGGTGGGTTTTGAGGTAAGGTAATTTATTTGAAATTTTTTCTGTATTTTATATTGTAGCAACTAACTCGACAGGTTTTTAGGGTTTGTGCCTAAATTCAAGATCTTAAAAATAAGACCAGGCATGGATATTTTTGACAACTTTGAAAAAAATTATTTTTATATGTATAGTGCACAAAACGTAAAAAAAAACTTATACATATAGTCATACAAACCTGTACAAATATTCATTAAAACATGTACATCTACACGTAAAAACTTGTGCATCATCGCATTAACTCGACAGATTTTTAGGGTTTGTGGTAGCGGGTTTAACGACCCTAAATCCACCACTGCAAACCTTAAAAATGCCTTCGACGTTTTTTAGTTATCCTCGGGTGGGTTTTGGGGTGTTTTGGGGGGGTAGGGTAATCTATTTGGAATTTGTTTCGTACTTTATATTGTAGCAACTAACTCGACAGGTTTTTATGGTTTGTGGTAGCGGGTTTAGGGACCCTAAACCCGCCACTGCAAACCCTAAAAATGCCTTCGACGTTTTAGCTATCCTAAGGTGGTTTGGGGTGTTTTGGGGGTAGGGTAATCTATTTGGAAACCGTTCTATACTTTACATTTGTAGCAACTAACTTGACAGGTTTATAGGGTTTGTGGTCGCGGGTTTAGGGTCTGCCACTATAAACCCTAAAAATGCTTTCGATGTTTTTTAGCTTTCCTATGGTGGGTTTTAGGGTGTGTGGGGTTAGAGTCATCTATTTGAAAGCCATTATATACTTTAATGTGAGAATGTACATATTTTAATGTGAGAATGTACATGTTTTAATGTGACGATGTACATGTTCAAATGTGAGAATGTACATTTTCAATTATGAGGATGTATATATTTTAATGAACATCTGTACATGTTTGTATGACCGTCTGTACAAGTGTTCTTCCTTATATGTACATGTTTTATCTAAGGATGTACATATTTAATTATTCGTACAGGTTTATATGACTATCTATATGTTTTTAATGTGAGGATGTACATGTTTTTACGTGAGGATGTACATGTTTTAGTGAATATTTGTACATGTTTATATGACCATATGTACAAGTTTGTTTTTACGTTCTGTGTTCCATACATGTAAAAATAATTTTTTTAAAGTTGTCAAAATATATCCATGACTGGTCTTGTTTTGAAGAGCTTGAATTTAGGTAAACAATGATATAAGTTTTTTTCATTTTAGACTTATATATTAAAAGTTACAATAATTTAAAGATATTGTGATAAAAAAAAAAAAAAAAATAAAAAACAAAGCAAAACGTCGGGCGCTTTACACAAAAAAAAAACCAAAGAAACGCGCGTACTCGTAGCTGGGATGTAGCCATATGTGGCTACATACACACGTAGCCAAGACTCGCTGAACTTAAAATGGTGTATCTATTAGTCAAATAATTAGGTAGGTATTATTATGGTATAGAAAAAAATTAATCTTGGTAGTTTTAGTTGTTTAATTAGTATTTTAATTCATAATAAATTAATGCATTAATTTTTTAACTAGTTCTTATCTTAAAATGGTGTATATATTAGCCAAATAATTAAGTAGGTATTATTATGTTATAGGAAAAATTAATGTTGATAGTTTTAGTAGTTTAATTACTATTTTAATTCGTAATTAATTAATGCATTAATTTTATAACTTGTTTTTACTTAAAATGGTGTATAAATTAGTCAAATAATTAAGTAGTTATTATTATGTTATAGGAAAAAATTAATCTTGGTAGTTTTAGTTGTTTAATTACTATTTTAATTCGTAATTAAGTAATGTATTAATTTATAACTTGTTCTTAACTTAAAATGGTGTATATATTAGCCAAATAATTATGTAGGTATTATTACGTTATAGGAAAAAATTAGTGCTGGTAGTTTTAGTTGTGTAAATACTATTTTAATTCGTAATTAATTAATGCATTAATTTTATAACTTGTTCTTAACTTAAAATGGTGTATATATTAGCCAAATAATTAAGTAGGTATTATTATGTTATAGGAAAAAATTATTCTTGGTAGTTTTAGTTGTTTAATTACTATTTTAATTCGTAATTAATTAATGCATTAATTTTATAACTTGTTCTTAACTTAAAATGGTGTGCATATTAGCCAAATAATTAAGTAGGTATTATTATGCTATAGGAGAAAATGAATCTTGGTAGTTTTAGTTGTTTAATTACTATTTTAATTCGTAATTAATTAATGCATTAGTTTTATAACTTGTTCTTAACTTAAAATGGTGCATATATTAGTCAAATAATTAAGTAGGTATTATTATGTTATAGGAAAAAATTATTCTTGGTAGTTTTAGTTGTTTAATTACTATTTTAGTTCATAATTAATTAATGCATTAATTTTATAACTTGTACTTAACTTAAAATGGTGTATATATTAGCCAATAATTAAGTAGGTATTATTATGTTAGAGGAGAAAATGAATCTTGGTAGTTTTAGTTGTTTAATTACTATTTTAATTCGTAATTAATGCATTAATTTTATAACTTGTTCTTAACTTAAAATGGTATATATAATAGCTAAATAATTAAGTAGGTATTATTATGTTATAGAAGAAAATTATTCTTGGTAGTTTTAGTTGTTTAATTACTATTTTAATTCGTAATTAATTAAAGTATTACTCCCTCCGTCCCAGTCAAAGCGTCCAGTTTACTATTTGGATGTGTTGTTTGACTTCAATATTTAACATGTAAGATAATATGTTTTTATAAATCTATGTTTTATAATAGAATCCTTATGTGAATAACTATATATTGTACAACTTAATTTTTAAAAATTATTTTGTCTTATATGTTTAATATTGAGGTGGAAAAGCGTGCCAAAAAGCAAACTGGACACTTATGACGGGACGGAGGTAGTAATTTTTTTCCCTGTTCTTAAATTAAAATGGTGTATATATTAGCCAAATAATTAAGTAGGTATTATTATGTTATAGGAAAAAATTAATCTTGGTAGTTTTTGTTGTTTAATTACTATTTTAATTCGTAATTAATTAACACATTAATTTTATAACTTGTTCTTAACTTAAAATGGTGTATATATTAGTCAAATAATTAAGTAGGTATTATTATGTTATAGGAAAAAATTAATCTTGGTAGTTTTAGTTGTTTAATTACTTTTTTAATTCATAATTAATTAATGCATTAATTTTGTAACTTGTTCTTAACTTAAAATGGTGTATATATTTGCCAAATAATCAAGTAGGTATTATTATGTTATAGAAAAAAAATTAATCTTGGTAGTTTTAGTTGTTTAATTACTATTTTAATTCGTAATTAATTAATGCATTAATTTTATAACTTTTGCTTAACTTAAAATGGTGTATATATTTGCCAAATAATTTAGTATATATTAAATTTGTAATTATATATAACCATTAATTATATATTGAATTATAAATTAAATTCGTAATTATATATAACCATTAATTTATAAGTTATTTTTACTTAAAATAAGTTGTATAATTGGCTTAAAAAAATATGTACACATGTCGTTAATTGTATAAATTATTTTCTTAAGTTTTTGTTGTTAAATTAACCGTAGAATTCGTAATTAAATATTATCATTAATATGTAAGTTATTTTTCATTAAAAAAGTTGTATAAGTTGGCTTAAAAAATATTTGTGTATGTAGTTAATTCTGTAAGTTATTTTTAATAAGTGTTAGTTGTTTATTGTCTATTGAACTGTTGTGTGCTAGTGCAAATGGCATTCCAGAGAGAAGTTGTCGGTGTGAGGCCAGATGACGCAAGTCTGTTCACATACCAGACTACCCATATTTCTGCAGCACTTTTTTCGGATGACCCGGTAAGTAAAGTGCATATGAAACCTCACCGTTATTCATTTTATGTTTTTTTTACTCAAGTTGTGAACATCATTTATTTTATTGTCGTGTAATCTAGATCATGAGAAATAAAAAATATACCGAAAGGAGACTGCGTTCTAGGAATGTTGATGTTGAGCCTCCACATTTGGCTTTGCATAGTTACATCCGAGATGCTGGTTTTCTTGGATCAGCCTTTTTACAAGTTAAAACAGATAATTCCGTAGTTGGTGCTTTAGTTGAGAGATGGAGGCCTGCAACTCACACATTTATGCTACCATTTGGTGAGGCAACAATTACTTTGGAGGATGTTCATTGTCTACTCAGTCTGAAAGTTGATGAGGGTGTGGTGATTGCACCTATGAATCTACCTGTGGCTGACCTATGTTTGGAATTGCTGGAGAAAAACCCAGAGGAGAGCGTAATTAGGGGTCACAAGATATCCTTGTCATGGTTGCAAAAGAATTTTGAAGTGCCTGACAGGTTTTATAACTGGTTCTCTAGACAGCCAGCTGTGGTGCATCAGCAGTACGCTCGTGCATTCCTTATGAGGCTCATTGGTGGAGTGTTGATACCGACCCAAGATAGTCATATGAAGGACTATGGATACCTGGAGTTGGTGAGAGACTTTGACGAATCAGGTCAGTTAAGCCGGGGTTCTGCGGTGTTGGCACACACGTATCGTGGTCTGTGCAATGCTACCCAGTTCGACACTCCTTACATCGTTGGGGCGATGAAGTTAATAACATTGTGGGCATATTCTCGGACTCCCTCATTCTTTCCAGTTCCCATTAGAGAGCTTTCTGATGAACATATACATGGGGAGAGGTAAGGCATGTTGTCAGCTAATTTTACTTATACATTTCATTTCTGTACATGCTTAATTTTCTTTAACATGTGCAGGTGGGACAGTCCACACGTTCCTGCGGTTTCATTACAAGACGCTCGTACCATACTTGATTCGATTCCAATCCCACCCATAAACAAACAGGTATACTATTATTTCAATAATGCAATTACTGATATTGTTATTCTTTATGTCATCACTTCTTAATTAATTTCAAAATTTATTATGGCAGTGGGTCTGGCAACCATACGATGATACTTATGTGGACGAGGGTGCCATGGTTGTTCCTTTAATTTTGAATAACATCATAGAGGGTCATCAGCCGGACCGGGTGATGAGACAATTCGGACGTGATCAACCGATACCTGCAGTACCACTAGATTGTGACAGGCTACATAGCCAAAAGCGCACAGGCAGAGTTGAAGCGAATTAGTCTGTGATCAATGCGGTATACATAGAGTTGTGGAATGACAGAGAACATAGGTGGATAAACTTGAAAGGATTTCCTCCTGCTGTTCCACTGACTACACGTTCTGAGTGCATGATATGGTATCAATAACATAGCTTAAGATGGTATACTACTGAGGCACGTTGACAGTCCATATTAGTATGCACTTACAAAATATTGCTGTTTTCGGTAGTCTATAATGATTAGTGCAGTACAATTGCTTAGATATTTACCTTACGTTTTTGTATCTTCTACAACAGGGTGATGGATTAGACCAGCTGCGACATTATGGACATGATGCTGATGTAGGAGAATATGCCGACTATCTCTCCTAGCAATCAGGGATAATGTATCACCAACGCTATAGACATGTCCAGACTCCAGTTGATCATCACGCACCCCCTGCGTTCAATATCTACCAACCTCCCTTCTCATTGAATGACAACCCCAGCAGAAGGTCTGCACGTCGACGACCGCAGAGTGAAGTACGTCGACCACCACAGCATGAACCTGAGATTGAGCCTGCACCCATTATCTATCGATCTAGCTGGACATACCCTCCTCAACCATCTTATCCGGTTGACCAGCAAGATGTCCAGTATGATTCTGATCCATGGTATCGTGCCCCTCCAATTGAGCAGTAAAGTATGTGGGGATTGTCATTCGGCGGCCAGCAACAAGGTTAGTGGGGTTATCAGACCAGCACGCACGACCACTTAGCTGTCCAGACATCCACCCAAGGCGAATGGGGTGGTGAAGCAGGCACCCTAGATTAGTATAGGGTTCAAACAAGTACCAAAGATCAGTGGGATCAACAGGGTGTGCCAAGTCAGTGGGATCTTCAAATTGGTGGTCAGTCGAGTCAAACGAGTCAGTGGACAGTTCAAGACCCACATGCTAGTTGGGATCAACCACGCTGGTGTTCTTATTCAAGTTCGTATGTTGATCCCACACCACCATCCATCACACCATACGGTGAATGATCTTCAAGAGCAGGAGGCACAAATGTTGTGACTACGCAGGCTGAAAGGTCGGCACACATGAGTGCAAGTTTTGTGAATCTTAATGTGTTTGATGATAAAGATGAAGATAAAGCACTTCGAAGTTTCGTGGATGCATTTCTTTAATCCAACCCAGTTACTCCTCCACCACAAACTAGCACGTTTGATATAACTTTGAGGGGACCGAACTCAATGAACCCTCCACAACGTTATACACCAAGCGAGTATGATCAACCCAGGAGAGGCGGTGTAGGTGGAAGAGGATGAAGGGGTAGAAGAGATAGAGGTGGTGTAGCTTGATACTACTATGCATTGTAATTTTTATGTTTGTCTGACTTGTTTGGATCTTGAAATGGATCTTGAAATTTTTATTGTTATATTATGTAATGAATCTTGCTATGTTACGTAATGAATCTTGCATGTTACGTAATGGTACTTATATGTTCATGGAATTTGAAGCACGAAATGACATCCGTTTTTTTTGTATGCGCACATTATACTTGCAAAAATTAGCCCCAACCGACACCAAATACTACTTCTAAAAAATCACCAAAGTGGTGAACATACACAGCAATTCAATTACAAAATACTGCTTGCTAGTCCTATATTGGTCATGGGATTCGAAGTACCATATGACATCCGTTTTGGTTGTAAATTTGTCTGTGTGAAGTCTTATATGAAGTGATTCTACTCGCAAAATATTAGTCCCAACCGACACCAGATACTGCTTCAAAAAATCACCAAAGTAGTGAACATGCACAACAATTCAATTACAAAAAACTGCTTGCTGGTGCTATATTGGTCATGGGATTCGAAGTACTATATGACATCCGTTTTGGTTGTAAATTTGTGTGTGTGAATTCTTATATGCAGTGATTATACTTGCAAAAAATTAGCCCCAACCGACACCAGATACTGCTTCAAAAAAATCACCAAAGTAGTGAACATGCACAACAATTCAATTACAAAAAACTGCTTGCTGGTGCTATATTGGTCATGGAATTCGAAGTACCATATGATATCCATTTTGGTTGTAAATCTGTGCGTGTGAAGTATTATATGTAGTGATTATACTCGCAAAATATTAGCCCCAACCGACACCAGATACTGCTTCAAAAAAATCACCAAAGTAGTGAACATGCACAATAATTCAATTACAAAAAACTGCTTGCTGGTGCTATATTGGTCATGGGATTCGAAGTACCATATGACATCCGTTTTGGTTGTAAATTTGTGTGTGTGAAGTCTTATATGCAGTGATTATACTCGCAAAAAATTAGCCCCAAACGACACCAGATACTGCTTCAACAAAATCACCAAAGTAGTGAACATGCACAACAATTCAATTACAAAATACCAAGCAAGTTAAGCTGTTCACCAATTTGGTTAGAGAAAGTGGTTGCTTATAACTGCGGCTAAATTGTTCATGACATCTTATTCTCCATCATATCATTTATATTATTAAGCATCTTTACCAAATCTAGGAATATAATCCTTATCAGCTAGGATAGGAAGGAATAAGATACTTTCGATGATGATAATACTAATATCCTAACCTTCTCCAGTCCAAACCGAATTGGTTTTGATCTATAAATATCTCCATCTGGTTCACTTTTCATCTCAAACATACAACTGCAGTAATGTTCTATGCTTAAAAAATATTTATTCCTTGCGAGTTGTATCTGCACTACATCCCGTGTGTGGATGATTATGGTTTTAACTTTGAGCCTACTGAGCACTCAACAACACGTCCACTAACCATATCGCCTTGCTTCGACTTCAACTATTTCAAGAACCTGGTTGAATGTTGCTTAGATTACGGTGATCAAAGGTTCACCGCCACACTCATTGTATACCGAAGAATGGTTTCTCCTTTCCCAACACCCTCTTGGAGTCAGATGGTTATTGCGAATGAGGAAGACTATCGTATCATGCTCGACAACTACATGAGGAACCACCGATACATGGGTAAGGTTGAGCTGCTTGTGGAATATGAACCCGAGGTTGATGATTAATCGTGATGGATGATAGAAAAAGACTAGGTGATTGTTCGCTCTATGTGTCATTGTGATGGGGGATAGAATAAAAGCAAGTGATTGTTCGCTTTATAGTTTACTGTATCATGTTGCTCCTGCTAGTCAGGTTGTGCCTTAAGCAAGCACAAAAAAATGGTATGAATAAAAGGTCCTCACGAAGGCATGTTGTTTCTACATAATTATAACACATAATATGTATCTTCCCAATTTTTTGTTGAAAACAGTAATACATTCATACAGATTTGGTTGCTCTCTGCATACTGTTAAAACAAAACAAAGGCATACATCCGCAACGGTCAAACTTTTATGCTCAAAGAGAAAACACATAATGAAAAAATAAAGTTACAAAGACTGAACACACAAGAAGATTAATTTACAACTAGTGGTAACCACAGTTTGGGCAGTTTCTCCTGGTGTTCCCCGGTTGTAAACAATGATGGCAGTGTCTGCGTTCTGCAGTTGTGTCATCGTTTTCATCCATTTCATTCTGAATGCGTCAATACCTTGGTTGTCCCTGTATAGTTCGTATCGCATCTGGATGTGGAACCACTTTTACATCTGTATACGGTGGCCACTTGTGCTCGTTGCCAAGTGGATGAAAAGGTTAACCGCCATATGCTTCAGTCATTGTCTCAAGCCTATAAACACGATACAGGTAATTGTCCCACAGCAACCCTATTCTGCAACATACAACCATGACATGAGAACATGGGTATTTGAATGCTTGCCACTCACCACATTCATAAGTCAGGTCGCTGAAATCAACTTTGTAATTTCCCTTGTTTCTTCTCAAAGTCACAGATCCAAAATCCTCAACCTCATACACTTGGTGTACTTCATCAAAAACCCTAACATCGTAACTGTTTGATAGTCTACGATTTTCTTCAATCTTGGTTGTGGCGTAGTTTGTGTACAATGACGCTCTAGCGACTCGTTGACCGTTGTATGTAGCAAGATTATCATTTAAATATGTGACGAGCTTGTGCAGTGTGCTATTGACAATAGCAGTAGTTGGCAGTAGAGGAACGCTTTTCAGTACGCCGTTGATGCACTTAACCAAATTTGTAGTCATGTGGCCCAATCTCCTGCCGTCATCATATGCTCGTGACCACTTATCAAATAGAAGATCATGGAAGAATCGCTCAATGCCAGGGATCTGAGATAGCAGATGATCGTACCTTCTTTGAATGTGATGTCTCCTAAACTCGTAAGCTAAATACAACAAGATTTATCATTAGTAAGAGATGTTAGGGACAAGTTCGATAATGAAGCATCAAAATGAATACAAGTTCGTACCTGTGTTAATGAGATGCTTCTTCATTTTTTTATGGAAAAATTCACAAGATACCACGGTTTAAGTTTCTAATTCACAAAATACCACTGTTTTTTTGTAATTCAACTTTAAACATGCTTAAACATTGTCCAAAATTGATGAAACTTTACATGGACGATGCTAAAGTGTTATATTTTGGTTCAATATCAAATTTGAAGTTTTTAAGCTCATGGGACCCAATGATTCATTGGGTCCCACATGTCACATATGAGCTTAAAAACTTCAAATTTGATATTGGACCCAAATATAACACTTTAGCATCGTCCATGTAAAGTTTCATCATTTTTGGACAACGTTTAAGCATGTTTAAAGCTGAATTATGAAAAAACAGTGGTATTTTGTGAATTAGAAACTTAAACAGTGGTATCTTGTGAATTTTCCCATTTATTATTATGAAGCCTTGTCTGAAAGTTCGATGCAACGTGTCGTATGCAGTAGTAGTGATGAGCCATGGGGGTTTCCAATATGGATTTGATTCGACGATACTTATGATAGCTGGGGCACGATCCGTAATTATTGACACGTCCACTCTTTGACCTATCACATGGAGTTGCACCTTGTCGAGAAAGAATTTCCAACTAGCTAAGTCTTTAGACTCAATAGTAGCAAACACAATAGGTATGACTTTGTTGTTACCATCTTGCGCCACCGCTATCAAAAGCTTGCCTTTGAACTTACCATATAAATGTGTACCATCTATCTGCAGCATGGGTTTGAAGTGTCTGAATGCAGATATGCATGGACCAAACACCCAAAAACACCGTTGGAATTGTTTCACTTGGGTTGTTAGTGTGTCATCCTCGAAAGCCCTGACTGCCTTTAGAGCAACAATGGAACCTGGTATGAGATGTTTGATGGCCATGAATAACCTTGGTAGTTGATTATAAGCTCAACCCAATCTCCATAGATTTTTCCTATCGCTTCGCATCTTGCCAACCATGCTTTTCTGTAAGAAATTGTTCTGTTGTACTGGCCACGGATCTGTTCAATGACATCTAGAACACTCATGCCTGGGTTACGACTAATATGTGGAAGAAGGGCTTCAGCAATAAAATGGTAGTTCATTTGCCGATGATCTTGTCCATCATCTGTAGGAGCACAACAATGGGTAGTGAGTCTCGTAATTTTCCATTCACTCTCACCATTCAACAACACGCCCCTTAAGTAAAATGGACATTCATCATGGTTAACACATTGGATAATGTATGCTTTCCTTGAGTTTTAGACAACACTGATATCTAGATTTTTACGAATGTGATTCTCCTTGACAACGGTTACCAGACTTTCTTTATCATCAAACTCTTGGCCTATATTGAACTCTTGTACAGGATTCCAGTTTGGGACTCCGCGATGATCCATATCTGATTGCATTGCATTGATGGCATCCCATTCCACGTGATGATAAAATGAAGCATCTGGCATATGCTGACTACTTTCGCCATCTTCATCTGGTCCGTGAAGAAATTCTTCTGGGATGAGTTCAACTTCATCATCTGATGTAACATTTTCATCCTCTGCAGGCTCATACTCGCCATCGTCATCGTCATCATCACCATCAATTTCTATATGAATATCCATGCACTGAGAGATGTCCCAACAACACTTATAGTTTCAAAGCATTGCCTGACATCTTCATCAGTTTCTAGTTGAAGTGTTGTAAACTGTAATGGCTCCCTACTGAACAACTGCCGATATGTCATCCTCGTAACAGATAATCCGAACTTCAATTGACGGATGGCCTCTGTGACAAAATATTTTAACATTTGGATGGTGAAATCATAAGCTACATGATGATAAAAGGTTTTGGTGTCTTCATTGACTCGGAAGTAGAGACTTCCATGTCCTGTGTATGATATATAGTTGGGCATTAACAAAAATTGTACAAGGAAATGCAATTCTTTCAAGCGAAATTAAGATCCGGACGAGTAAGGTAGTTTAGATCTGCACAAACAAACAATATTTAAGTTGAAAACAACAAAAAATAATGAACGATAAACTAAATGCAAAAAAAAATTGAATTCTAAAAACAAGTCCGGACATTTTTTAGCTAACTACAAACCAATTTACAAGATCTAAACATAATAAATTTAACAACACAAATTTAGTACAAATTATATATATTATTAAGCAACTAAAACTTACAAAAATTAATGAAAACCATTAACTAGATGTCTACATATTATTTTAACTTATTTATATAGCTAATTTGAAGAATAACAAGTAATACAGTAATGACCGTAGTTAATTATGAATTTAATTAAGATATTAACTTCTAAAATATTTGAAAAATATGTTTAAACTATTACCTACTTGTCTACATATTTTGTAGCTAACTTATACACCTATTTTGGTAAACAACTAGTTATAAATCATTAACAACAATAAATGACGAATTAGAAAATTTATTAAGCAACTAAAAACTTCCAATAGTTAATGTAAACCATTAACTAGGTGTCTACATATTATTTTAACTAATTTATACACTTAATTTGAAGAACAACAAGTTATAATGTAATGACCATAATTAATTACGATATTAATTAGGACATTAAAGACAAAATATTTTAAAAAAATATGTTTAAACCATTACCTACATGTCTATATTTTGTAGCTAACTTATACACCGATTTTGGTAAACAACTAATTATAAATTAATAACAATAATAAATGACGAATTACATATATTATTAATCAACTAAAACTTACAAAAATGAATGTACACCATTAACTATATGTCTATTTATTATTTTAACTTATTTATACACGTAATTTGAAGACCAACAAGCTATAAAGTAATCGTCATAATTAATTAAGAAATTAATTAGGATATTAAAGACAAAAATATTTTTAAAAAATATGTTTAAACAATTACCTACATGTCTACATATTTTCTAGCATACTTATACACCTATTTTGGTAAACAACTAATTATAAATTAATAACAATAATAAATAACGAACTACGAATAACATGTATTATTAAACAACTACTAAAACTTACAAAAAATTAATGTAAACCATTAACTAGATGTCTACATATTATTTTAACTTACACCAAATTTGATGAATAACAAGTTATACAGTAATGACCTTAGTTAATTAGAAATTTAATCATAACTAATTAAACAAGTATATATATATATATTGAAACCTAGTAAACAAAGATATTTAATATACATAAAAATGAGAAATAAAAATTAAAAATAACCACACTAACATCTTCAACTTCGAAGGATTTGTCAATAATGAAATGAATTTTTTGGTGTTTGTGGTTGATGAAATAAGTTTGTCTGAGTTGGGTTTTTATAGGCATTTTTGGGTGCTATAAACCGCATCGCACCAGTGCGGTTTATTTGCACGGTTCTGGATAATCTTATCTGACAATATCGCAAAAATCACGGCGTACAAACGGCTAAGATTAATTTTGAGATTTTTTATGATCGACTAGCCTTGCAAATAAACCGTATCAGCCTGATGTCTGTTATTGCAAATATGCGTTTGGCTGATGTGGTTTATGGCATAATTAACTGATAATTGCATTGAGTAAATGCGGTTTACCGTAAGATGGAAGTTTGATGCGGTTTATTTGCAAGGTTTTGGTACTTCCACGTAATTTTTTTTTAAAAAACCGCTGTAAATAATTTTGTTTGACAAATGACATTCGGCAAAAAATTTCCCTCCTTCACTGCTTCTACTCGGGGAGCACTACTGCTTGGGGAGAACATGGTGAGGAAGTTATAATTTCCGTACTGAACAAACATTGATTGTTGGTTCAATATATATTTGGAGAGAGAAAGGATCACATTAGCATTAGGTGAGGGCAAATTCGATGGAACGGGCAGCCTGCACAATATTGTGCACGGAACTTTAAGTGGCAGTCCAGTCACCATGTTGACTGGATTGCTGATTTGGCACATGTGATGAGAAGAAAATTTGTAATAATTTTAAATTGTTATAATTTTTAATATATAAGTCCAAAATGAAAAAAATTATATCACTGTTTATCTAAATTCAAACTCTTCAAAACAAGACCAGTCATGGATATGTTTCGACAACTTTGAAAAAAAATTATTTTTACATGTGTATGAGAGACACTAAAATGATAATATGATTCATTAATTTTGATATTATGATTCATTAAATTTGATATTATGATTTATCAACTAATAAGTGGTGAATTAAATAAAAAAAATTGTAATCGATAAAAATTATTATTGTTTTGTAGTGTATTATTATTGTTATATGATGTATTTTTAAACCTTCTATGGTGAATCATGTATTTTTTATACATATCAAATATTGTTTGTGTTGTATTACTGTTTAATTTTTTATTTTTATATGTTTGCGCTGATGCACTAAAATGAAGATATGATTCATTAATTTTGATATTTTGATTCATTAAAATTGATATTATGATTCATTTACTGACAAGTGGTGAATTAGATAACAAACTTCAAAACTAATAATGGATCATTATTGTAATGTATTATTATTATTGTTTTGTGGTATATTATTATTATTTATATAATGTATTTTAGGTCTGATATAGTGAATCATATATTTTTCTAACATACCAATTTCAAACAGATAATGAATTATTATTGTTTTGTAGTGTATTATTATTATTGTATAGTTATTTTAAACTGTATATGGTGAATCAAGTATGGTTGATATATACATATAAATAATATAAAATGTTAAAGTTGTTAGAACATATCAATGACTGGTCTTGTTTTGAAGAGCTTGAATTTAGATGAACAATGATATAATTTTTTTTCATTTTGGACTTATATTTTAAAAATTACAATTAATTAAAGTTAATATAGAAAAAAGGCAGTCCAGTCAACAAAATAATCCAGTCAGCTGCTGATTGGACTGCCAAATAGAGCCAAATGTACAGACTCCACCAAACTATACACGGACAAGCCCGCGGCGTGGATCGTCTGATAGGTGAGAGGAAGATTTCAAAATATTTAGTCAAGAGTACATAAATCACGTGTTTCTCCCTGTCATGCACTTTGTGATGCAATTTTTTTAAGTGATAAAGTAAAAACAAAATTTGTGTAAAAATTATAAACTATTAAAATATTTCTAAAACAAGGTACTAATTAAATATAGTTATTTTAATAGAATTAGATTGCACAGTATGTCACAAAACTAAATATGAGTTATATGTAGCATTTATAAAATTTACAATGTAAACATTAAAAAATATATAATAATATCACTAAAAATAGTAATAATGATTTTAATATAATAGATGTAATTATTAAAATATATATAATTAATTCTTATTATTATATAATTTTAAGATAGTTTATATATCAAGAAAATTGATTACATAACTTTTGTTGATTTAGCTAGGATCATTTTGTGATTCATATTTATATCTTTATAATGTTTTAATTTTTGGTAGATTTTTAGGGTTTGTGGTTAATGTTTAGCGTCGTTAGACCCTAAACTCTTCACTACAAACCCTAAAATAACCTTTCGACATTTAACTCTCCTAAGGTGGTTCTTTTTAAGATGTGTGGTGTAGGGTAATCTATTTTTAACTCGTTCTATACTTCATAATGACTCCACTGACTCGATAGATTTTTAGGGTGTGGTTTAGGGTTATGGTCATTAGACTAAACTCTTCACTACAAACTCTAAAATAAGCCTTCACCGTTTTAGCTATCCTAGAGTGGTTTTTAGGATGTGTGGTGTAGGGTAATATTGTTTTAACTTGTTCTATACTTTAGATTTATTATTTAGCATTTATCTTTTTCCTAATGATTAGAAACATTTACACAACCATATATACTCGTTTTTGTCACTATCGTAGAAAAAGATGACACTAACTGTTATATTTTTTCCTTGGATGCTCTCACTGAATCAATGTCTATAAGAATATTTTATTTGCATTTTTAACAGTTTACAGAGCATGATTGATTGATAAACCTGAAGTGTTCGATTTATGTATTTTGATATGTATAATTGGTGATGTGGCTATGGTGATTTATCCATCTGGTTTTCCTTTGGTTTACACTCTGGTTGCTGCAGTTTTCGCAGCGTCCGGACGTGGCTTCGGACGCCTCTGTTCTCTTGGTTTTGTGTGTTGTTCGGACTTTTGTCTGGACATGTAAGTTCGAACATGATGCGAGGACGGGCTCTGGGTTTACTGTTTGACTTGTGCCCGGACATGTAAGTCGAATATAAGTTCAAACATGCTCAGCTGATGAGTTTATCACCTATTGAGTTGTGGTTTCCTCACCCCCTATATTCCCTCTAATTTGCAGGTTTAGCTTTTAGATGGAGGCTTTAGTCTTTGTCATTAGTTTTGAGTTTGGTTTGTATTTCTATGTTAGCTTGATGCCCTTTTGTACTTAATCGCTTCTGCTTTATAATTTTGGCTTCCGCGCTGTAATTTGTATGAATGAGCTTGTAACTGCTATTTGTATGATATAAGAGTTTTATGTATCTGTTTTGGGTACCGATAGTATAGTCTTGCGTATCTTAGGTAATAAGTGCACGGCGTGTGAAGGTCTCAGAACCAGGGTGGTTTTGGGGTCGTTACATTAATATTTATTTAGCATTTATCAGTTTATAGAGTTTGACTTATTGATAAACGTGAATGTTATAAACGTTTGAAAACGATAAACTGAGTTATTGGAGTCACTTTTACTTATTCATTTATGTGTCCACAATAATTTATAAACATTTCCACAAATTATTGAAACTAGTATAATGAAAAAGATAACACTAACTATTATACTTTTTTAAGTCAGTGTTTTTGAATCATTCTGTATAGAAATCATGGTGAAATACTCAAAAAATCGGACATTATTATTCTTTTTTATATCTTTTTAATAATTTCATTTTATCTTATATATGATTTCAGCACTTTTACACTTTATTTTATTTTTCTCTTTACATAATTTTTCTAAAAATTATTCTTACATAAATTCACTATTTTTTTTGGTCGCAACATAAATTCACTAATTAATTATAAGACATGACTCTAATGTTTGTAGATCGTTTTTAATAAAACAATTATGTGAACATTTTAAAGTTACAACTTAGTGTTTTTATATTAATTGAATTGTTGTGTGTTCAAATTTTTCTTTATTTATGCATACATGAAAAATATTTTCAATAATTTTTTATTTAATAGTCAGTATAAAGTCATTACAAAAAGTTATGTAATTAATAAGTTATTCTATAGAATACTGACAATAAAATTATAATTTTATAGTATAAAAAAATATTTTAACAAATTTAGTAAAAGACCCCTAACATTCTATAATTTTATCATGCCCCTCAACTTCAAATCGCCATCGGAAGTTGAAATGTAGTCTTAAATCAGATATACTTTTGATGCAAGCAGCAGCAACAGGCTTGAAAATTTGGAAAAAAAAAGAGTAAATTACTCAGAACCCCCTTGAGGATTTGGGATATTACAGTTAACACCTTCGTGTATCATAATTATTGGTAACCACCTGAAGGTTAAGACATCTTTGACTACGAGCCCCTGAACTATAACTTTGTGATCAAAAAGTTAACTATGTGTTGACCTATCTGTTTAATCACATTAATAATGCCAGGTTGGACAACAAAACTACTTAATCAACATCGTCTAACTCTCTCTCATCCCATTTTAGATGCATTTTCAAGGAAGAGTTGACATTTTTAGGAAAATAACAATGCAGATTAAGTAGTGTTTTTTGTCCAGCATGACGATATTAATATGATTAAGCTGATAGGTTAACACGTAGTTAACTTCCTGATAACAGAGTTATAGTTCGGGGGCTCGTAGTCAAAGATACCTTAACCTCAAGGTGGTTACCAGTAATTATGATAAACATAAGGGGGTTAACTGTAATATCCTAAATCCTCAAGGGGGTTCTGAGTAATTTACTCAAAAAAAAATATCTCGGTCCCCGGCGTATATTTGTTCTTCTTGGGAATCTGCGCCCATTTGATACTTCCAAAAATATAACAAGTCTAAATTAATTAGTTCAATTAATCAAAGAGAGTTCTATCATAATCGTTCGAGAAAATGATGGTACATCTTCGGAAAATTTTCGCCGAAATACTATATGTTAAAAAAAATTACTTGCGGTGGCTTTTTTTCAAAAAAATTACGCGGATATATCAAAATGGGTCAAATAAACCGCATCAACGTAATGCTCCTTACTGTAAACCGCATTGAGTTAATCCACTTACCGGCTAATTATGTCATAAACCGCATTGGACGAATGCCTCTTTGCCAATAGATGGCCTAAGGCGATGCGGTTTATTTGCATAGATGGACGATCCGCAACTCGCCGTACGGGCCAATCCTGGCCGTCCATTTGGGGAGATCGCCGCCGTCCATTTTCCTTGGAATCCCGCGAGTTTTGGCTGTGTTTTCTTCGCCCCCATGTCGAATAAAACGCACCAACCCAGTGCGGTTATTGACACCCGAAAAAATTGTATAAAAACGCATCCACCGGATGCCTCCCATCTTCACACCCACATTTGCCTCCAACCTTCCAACCTCACTCACTCTCCCTACGAAATTGAAAAGGTTAGTTTCAGTTTTTTCAATTTCAATTAGCAATTTTTGTTTTTAATAATTTGTTCTAATATTTAGGTTCTAGCATATTTGTTTAGTGATATTAATTGATGTTTTTTTGTAATTAATTTTAATTGGTAGGAATCTTTCTAATTACTTCTTCTAATCCCATCCAAAATCTTTGAGGTTAGTATGTTGCTCTCTAATTATAATTCCTCATTTTTATACTAGATACTTGTAATGTTGGTAGTTTTAGTTGTTTAAATAGTATTTAAATTCGTAATTAATTAATGCATTAATTTTATAACTTGTTTTTAACTTAAAATGGTGCATAAATTAGTCAAATAATTAGATTGGTATTTTTATGTTATTAGAGAAAATTAATCTAGGTAGTTTTAGTTGTTTTATAGTATTTAAATTCGTAATTAATTAATGCATTAATTTTATAACTTGTTTTTAACTTAAAATGGTGCATAAATTAGTCAAATAATTAGGTAGGTATTATTATGTTGTTGGAGAAAATTAATCTTGGTAGTTTTAGATGTTTATTTAGTATTTAAATTCGTAATTAATTAATGCATTAATTTTATGACTTATTTTTAACTTAAAATGGTGCATAAATTAGTCAAATAATTAGGTAGGTATTATTATGTTATTGGAGGAAATTAATCTTGGTAGTTTTAGATGTTTATTTAGTATTTAAATTCGTAATTAATTAATGCATTAATTTTATGACATATTTTTAACTTAAAATGATGCATAAATTAGTCAAATAATTAGGTAGGTATTATTATGTTGTTGGAGAAAATTAATCTTGGTAGTTTTAGATGTTTATTTAGTATTTAAATTCGTAATTAATTAATGCATTAATTTTATGACTTGTTTTTAACTTAAAATGGTGCATAAATTAGTCAAATAATTAAGTAGGTATTATTATGTTATTGGAGGAAATTAATCTTGGTAGTTTTAGATGTTTATTTAGTATTTAAATTCGTAATTAATTAATGCATTAATTTTATGACTTATTTTTAACTTAAAATGGTGCATAAATTAGTCAAATAATTAGGTAGGTATTATTATGTTATTGGAGGAAATTAATCTTGGTAGTTTTAGATGTTTATTTAGTATTTAAATTCGTAATTAATTAATGCATTAATTTTATGACTTATTTTTAACTTAAAATGGTGCATAAATTAGTCAAATAATTAGGTAGGTATTATTATGTTATTGGAGGAAATTAATCTTGGTAGTTTTAGATGTTTATTTAGTATTTAAATTCGTAATTAATTAATGCATTAATTTTATGACTTATTTTTAACTTAAAATGGTGCATAAATTAGTCAAATAATTAGGTAGGTATTATTATGTTGTTGGAGAAAATTAATCTTGTTAGTTTTAGATGTTTATTTAGTATTTAAATTCGTAATTAATTAATGCATTAATTTTATGACTTGTTTTTAACTTAAAATGGTGCATAAATTAGTCAAATAATTAAGTAGGTATTATTATGTTATTGGAGGAAATTAATCTTGGTAGTTTTAGTTGTTTATTTAGTATTTAAATTCGTAATTAATTAATGCATTAATTTTATAACTTGTTTTTAACTTAAAATGGTGCATAAATTAGTTAAATAATTAAGTATGTATTATTATGTTATTGGAGGAAATTAATCTTGGTAGTTTTAGTTGTTTATTTAGTATTTAAATTCGTAATTAATTAATGCATTAATTTTATAACTTGTTTTTAACTTAAAATGGTGCATAAATTAGTCCAATAATTAAGTAGGTATTACTATGTTATTGAAGGAAATTAATCTTGGTAGTTTTAGTTGTTTATTTAGTATTTAAATTCGTAATTAATTAATGCATTAATTTTATAACTTGTTTTTAACTTAAAATGGTGCATAAATTAGTCAAATAATTAAGTAGGTATTATTATGTTATTGGAAAAGTTTTTAAAAATGGTGTAAGTTGTTTTTCGTACAAAAAAATGTATATGTAGTTAATTCTGTAACTTATTTTTAATAAGTGTCTGTTGTTTATTGTCTACTGAATTGAAATATGTGCTTGTGCAGATGGCATTCCAGAGAGAAGTTGCTGGTGTGGGGCCAGATGATGCAACTTTGTTCACATACCAGACTACCCACATATCTGCAGCACTTTTTTCAGATGACCCGGTAAGTAAAGAGCACATGAAACCTCACCGTAATACGTTTTATGTTTTTTACTGAAGTTATGAACATCATTTATTTTATTGTTGTGCAATCTAGGTCATGAGAAATAGAAAATACACCGAAAGGAAACTACGTTCTAGGAATGTTGATGTGGAGCATCCACATTTGGCTTTGCATAGTTACATCCGAGATGCTGGTTTTCTTGGATCATCCTTTTTAGAAGTTAAAGCAGACAATTCCATAGTTAGTGCATTAGTTGAGAGATGGAGGCCTGAAACTCACACCTTCATGCTACCATTTGGTGAGGTAACCATTACTTTGGAGGATGTCCATCGTTTACTTGGCCTGAGAGTTGATGGGGATGTGGTGATTGCACCTATGAACCTTCCTGTGACTGATTTATGTTTGGAACTGCTGGGAAAGAAACCAGATGAGAGCGCAATTAGGGGTCACAAGATCTCCTTGTCATGGTTGCAAAAGAATTTTGAAGTGCCTAAAAAGTTTCATGATAGCTTCTTCAGAGAGCCAGCTGTGGTGCATCAGCGGTACGCCCGTGCATTCCTTATGAGGCTAATAGGTGGAGTGTTGATACCTACCCAGGACAGTCGCATGATGGACTGTGGATACCTGGAGTTGTTGAGAGACTTTGACGAATCAGGTCAATTAAGCTGGGGTTCTGCAGTGTTGGCACACACGTACCGTGGTCTGTGCAATGCTACCCAGTTCGACACTCCTTACATCGTTGGGGCGACGAAGTTAATAACACTGTGGGCGTATTCTCGAATTCCCACATTCTTTCCAGAGTGCATTAAGGGGCTTTCTGATGCACAGATATATGGGGAAAGGTAAGGCGTGTTGTCAGCTAATTTTACTTATACATTTCATTTATGTACATGCTCAATTTTCTTTAACATGTGCAGGTGGGACAGTCCACATGTTCCCCCGGTTTCTTTACGAGATGCTCGTAACATACTTGATTCGATTCCAGTCCCACCCACAAACGAACAGGTATATTTGTATTTCAATAATTGATAATGTTATTCCTTATGTCATCACTTCTTAATTAATTTCAAAACTTATTATGGCTGTGGGTCTGGCAGCCATACGATGACACTTATGTGGATGAGGGTGCCATGGTTGTTCCTTTAATTTTGAATAACATCATAGAGGGTCATCAGCCGGACCGGGTTATGAGACAATTCGGCCGTGATCAACCGACAATTCGGCCGTGAAGAAATTCTTCTGGAATGAGTTCAACTTCATCATCTGATGTAACATCTTCATCATCTGCAGGCTCATACTCGCCGTCGTCATCGTCATCATCACCATCAATTTCTATATGAATGTCCATGCACTGAGAGATGTCCCAACAAGACTTATAGTTACAAAGCATTTCCTGAACATCTTCATCAGTTTCTAGTACAAGTGCTGTAAACTGTAAAGGCTCCCTGCTGAACAACTGCCGATATGTCATCCTCGAAACAGAAAATCCAAACTTCAATTGACGGATGACCTCTATGACAGAATACTTTAACATTTGGATGGTGAAATCGTCAGCTACACGAAGATAAAAGTGTAACACCCCATCCAAAGCCTATCGTGGTTATCGCAAACTGAACACTTAAACGAATACGTCGCAGCGGAAATAAATAACACCTGGACCTTGCCACGGTCTGATCGTTAGAATATACCGGCTTAATTTACAATACTTATCCAAAATACTTATCCAACTCAAAATATCACCATTCACAATACCACAACCAACCGAGTACTAGTATCTTAAACATAATCTCAAACTTACATCAGTTCAATATAAACAGTCGGGTGCACAGGCGCAACCCGAACTCAAAATAAACATCCCACCCTAAGTCTAACCGCTCCTACTCTCGTAGTGCGTCCTCATGGGTCTCTTACCTGCAAGTGTAAAAATAGCCCCCGAGGGGGTCAGCACGAATGCTGGTACACCCTCTCATGGCCCCCAAGCTAACGGGGCTACGACGACTAATTGTCGATAGCATGGAAATTGATTACATACACAAGCATAATATGAAGTGCAATAACAAACCACAGATGAACATATATAGTTCACAACAATGAACGACTCAAGCGTTCCCTTATCAAGTGGGTTAGTAACCCCCTCCTTAGTCCTCATTTCCTTAATCTCAGTTCCTTACCTTACCTTAATCTTAATCTTAATCTCAGTATACAAACCTTTCCTGGAAGGGATTGGTTGTAGCTTAATTCGAACCTGGGATTTAGGTGATCCCACCGCACCATCTTAATGCCACCTACTCTGGACGGGAGTCCAGCGTAGCTGAGCCGGCAACCGGCCCTAGGCTACAAGTCCGAAGACAAGTCCTTAAGCGGAGGGCGGATCTGATTCAGATACCGTCCCCCTTTTTCCTTAGCATGCATGACCGGAGATCGGTCCCGGGTTTCCTCACTCAAGTTCCAGTTAGTAGACATCTTAAACACCATGTGCTAGCTAAGCCTTAACGGGCATTAACCAACAACCATCAAACTTAACTCTTATTCTTAACTCAGTAAGTACTAAACTTGGTTAGTAACAATCTCAAGTCTCGCGGGTTAGTGTAAAGATAACACAAACACAACGAGAATAAATATAACCGGTTGCATGCTTTATCTTGTTTTAGTCATAGCAATTAAACAGATAGCACACAAGCCGAGGGACACCTCGTTAGCAAGCAGGTCACAAGAAGGATTGTACCGTTCACCGTCGATCGTTGTTTGTTTAACCTTCTTCGGGGTCCCAATTCACAAACCTAAAACATTCATTCATTTTTAGGTCATTAGTTATTTGCACCTTACTTAACTCACTTAGTCTCTAAAGATTCCCATTTACAACCTCTCAAGTCTTTGCCACTTAGCTTACAATATTAACTTTAAACATTAAAACTTACACTTAACTTAACTTAGTTCCTTAAGTTCTTAGGTCCCAATCATTACCACCCTACCAAAGGTATACCTTATTACCTAGTACCATTCTTAGAATTAAAATTTCTTTTTTTTTTAAGTGTTAAGGGCCGTCCGACCCACCCTCTGGGTCGGACCATTCCAGTAACTTTCGGGTTTGGAAAACCCTACATGTCCGACCCATGTCCGACCCAACCAACTGGGTCGGACCATTCCAGAAACTTTCCGTCTTCTAAAACCTCTCATGTCCGACCCACGTCCGACCCAACCTTCTGGGTCGGACCATTCCAGAAACTTATTTGCCCTTTAAAAATCACCCGTCCGACCCATGTCCGACCCAAGACCTCTGGGTCGGACCATTCCAGAACCTTTCCCTGGCGTTAAACAGAGGCCGTCCGACCCAAACTTGGGTCGGACCCCTGGGTCGGACGCCACTAAACATGCCCAAACTTTGCCAAATCTTCACTAAACCTTTACTCAAGCCTCCCAATGTGTTCTAACATCATTTAGACTCTTAAACTCTTAAACCATCCTCCAAACACATTAAATCATTCACCAAGATCACCTTAATCATTATACATTTTCCTTGTAATATGCTAACACTTGTAATGCTTTCCTCTAGGTTTCTAGGTGGTGGTTCATACCTAATGTAACCACTATGCCAAATGTTTTCCTCACCACTATAACATCATCTCCCAAGCATCTTTCACTATCTAAAACTCTTTAAGCATTTACTTAATGTTCCTTCACAATTAAACTTCCATTCAACACATTATTTCCTTCCTAGTTGTACCAACATTTGCCTAAGTCCTAAATACTCAAATACATTCTCTTGATTCCTAAATCCTCCATGGTGATACCTAAGTCATTATAAGTCATTAGAACACCTTAACTTCACCCTTTTTCATCAAGACAACCTATAGAACATCCTAGTACTTCCTTAGTCATTAAATTCCCTTAGAATATCTTAAACACTTAAGCTCTCCTTTAAATTTTGCCATGGGTTCTCTAGTATATAGTACCTCCTAACACATGGTTTTTCTCCATCAAACAACCAATACCACACAAATTCTCATCACAACACCTTAACACACAATCTACACTAAAACTTCACCACATCATCATATATTGCTTAAACTCAAAATGCTTGGCACTTAGGCCCTTAAATGACAATAATCTTAACCACTGAATTTCCACATATATTTGCCTTCAACCTGCGAATACACTCAACAAGGCTCCCATTGAAATAAAATGCTTCTTGTAATTCATTCCACATTGTTTTAACTATCTCTTCTTCTCATTTGCTCTTTAGTCAAAGTTCACAAGTATAGTCATTGTTTCTTCTAGGTTTTATAACACCTTCCCAATATAAACTCTACACTAAACTCATCATATACCTAAATCCCATTCCCTTAAACAACAAGACATCTTAAGGTAAGTAATTTACCTTGTTCTTTTACAAGCTTAAAAAGCTTTCTTCCTTAGGTTTTTCTTTGTTCAATCTCGGTCACCAATGTGTATCTCCTTGCCAATGTTCTAACCAATATCCAATGACTCCAATGAGTACTAGATAACACATTAACCCTAAGGAACAAACCCTAGGTTAAAAATATGCTTTAAGGTATTAATGTGATTGTTTTACCTTGGTTTCTCAAGACAAACTTGGATATGAAGCAAGAAGGACCTCCTCTCTCCTTTGAAGAGTAGAAACAAGCTAGAACAAGGCATAAACATGGAGTCCATGAGCACTAATTTTCGGACATGTGAAGAAAATGGTGGAAACCTAGATTTTCTTACACTTTCTTTACCTTAAGAGAATGGAGATGCCAATGGAGTCTCCAAACTTGAATTTCCTCCTCTAATGGTGGTTTGACTTGGCACCAAAATGAAGCTCTTGAAGTTTTGAAAAGATAGAAAGAAGGAGCTTGAGCTAACTAAGAAGAGTATGTATTTTGTTTTGGATTTGGAGCTAAAATGAGTAAGATGTGACCAAGGAAGGATGGAGCTTTCATGGAGGTTGAGTTCTACGTGAATGGAGAAGGGAGAGAGCAGCTCAAACCGTGGGAAAACAAAGGAGAATGAAGAAGTGAGGAGAGAGAACTAATAAAGTGTGATATTTATGTAAAAGGTGAATAGTGATTTTACTTTATAACTCTCATTTGCTTTCTTATTTGCTTAATGACTCATGAAGGTGGTGACTCACCTCCTAAGAAACCGGCCCCCTTTTATAATGAGGGTAATTAAGTCTTTGTTGACCAAATGTCTCACTTATATAGACTTATGTTATAAACTAGCTTAATTAATTCACTATTCACCAAAACAAGGCACATTGTTGTGAAATTTTTGATTTCCCATTGATATAGACTTCCAAATGTGATACTATATAGTACACATGTTAATTAAAGAGTAATGATGGACATTTAGCCATTCAAAACTCATTTACAAGACAATTTTTCAAAAACGTGCTTTAAGACTCCTTAAAGCACATTTTGTGTTTTAACTTGTTTTCAAGCTTGGTTTTCTTTGGTAATTGATTTAAAATGACCATTAGGATATTACTAAGGTCTTAGAACAATATTTGGGTACTCTCCCAAGTCTCTCCAAGCTTAGAGCACGTTTTTGTTAAAACTGCTCTTTTGGTGTTTCCTTATATTTTCTTTGATTAGAAATGTTTCTTAATGTTTCTAAGGCATTATTTAGCCTCCTTATATCTTAGTTTATCATTTAAACACCATATCTAAGTTTGGGGTATTTCAATCTACCCCCCTTAAAAGAACTTTGTCCTCAAAGTTCACACATGTGCTTAACCATTCACGGTACACAGTTCTCTTAATCTTAATACCACATCTTATATTCACATTCATACATCTCAAGACTCAAAGGTCAATCTCAAATACAATACATAAGTATTATACATAACTCAAACTTACACCGAAGTGTAGCAACTTACACAAATTCACATCTTAAACAACCAAACAAACGACAAACATGATCGTTTCCTAACTCAAAAGCGAGGAAGCTCTACCCCCCTTAAAAAGGGGTACGCCCCGTACCCTATACAGACGATCTAGTCAGTAAATAAAGAAGGGTACTTCGCCCTCATCTTATCCTCTAATTCCCACGTGGCCTCTTCGACATCCTGGTTAGACCAGAGAACCTTCACCAGTCGCACTGACTTGTGGCGAGTGTCCCTAGTCTTGCTGTCCAAGATTCTCTGAGGAGTTCCACGGATCTCATATTTGGTTCTAAAGTCAACCTCTCAGGTTCTAACACATGGGAGGGGTGGTGCATGTATTTCTTTAGCTGTGAAACATGAAAAACATCATGCACTTTACCCAGCTCAGCAGGTAAATTAACCTGTAAGCAACCGGGCCCACCCGCTCCGTAATCTCATAAGGACCAACAAATTTCGGGCTTAATTTGCCCTTCTGCCCAAACCTGAATACACCCTTCATCGGTGAAACTCGCAGAAATACCTGGTCGCCCACTGCGAACTCCAGGTCCCGTCGTCGAACATCAGCATACGACTTCTGCCTATCTTGAGCAGCTTTCATGTTCTCCCTGATTTGCTGAACTTCAGCCTTAACTTGTTCTAAGTACTCTGGTCCTATAATGACCGTCTCACTCGACTCATCCCAGCAGAGCGGTGTACGACATGGTCTACCGTACAACGCTTGAAAAGGTGCCATCTTGATCGAAGCGTGATAGCAGTTGTTGTATGAAAACTCGATCAGATGCAATCTGTCAATCCAACTGCCCTGGAAGTCTAAGGCACATGCTCTCAGCATGTCCTCGAGTGTCTGAATAGTACGCTCAGTCTGACCATCTGTCTGAGGATGGAACGCGGTACTCAGCTTGAGTTCTGTACCCAACGCTTCTCTGGTAGCTCTCCAGTACCTCGAAAGGAATCTGGTATCTCTATCTGACACTATGGTCTTTGGTATGCCGTGATGTCTCATGATTTCTTTCTCAAATAACTCAGCTAATTTGGTCACCTTCCAAGTATCCTTCATCGGTATGAATCGGGCTACTTTGGTAAGGCGATCCACCACCACCCATATCATGTTGAGACCTCCCCTAGCAGGTGGAAGCCCAACTACGAAGTCCATGGAGATATCATGGAACTTCCACTCCGGAACTGGCATCGACTGTACCATTCCGCCCGGTCGTCGGTGCTCGAATTTCACCTTCTGGCATGTGAGACACCTCAAGACGAACTCGGTAACATCTGTCTTCATCCCCGACCACCAGAAGTATCTCTTCATGTCTTTATACATTTTAGAGGCTCCCGGATGGATGGAAACTGAAGAACAGTGTGATTCTCTAAGTATACGGTCTTTCAGATCCGTGTTGCCTCGTGGTATGCATAATCGGCCCTTAAGTCTGATCAGATCATCATCATGAAGTCTGAAGTCGTATTTCTGACTCTCAAAGGTACCATCTGTCAGCTTCTGTCTGACCTCTCATATACTCATCTGTCCTCTGAGCCTCTCGCACCTCATCAACCAAGCTGGAGAAAGAAACTAGCGAATGGAGTGAGTGTGCTCGACGGCTCAGGGCATCTGCTACAACATTGGCCTTCCCTCTTTGTATTGGAGGTCAATGTCATAGTCTTTCAGAAACTCTAACCATCTCCTCTGTCGAAGATTTAACTCCTTCTGAGTGAATATGTATTTCAAACTCTTGTGATCGGTGTAGATCGTGACACTAACCCCATATAAGTAGTGGCGCCATATCTTCAAAGCGAAGACTACAGCTCCCAGCTCTAAATCATGTGTGGGGTAGTTCTCCTCATGTTTCTTCAACTGGCGTGAGGCATATGCCACCACCTTGCCATGTTGCATGAGCACGCAACCCAGCCCTCTGCCGGATGCATCACAATAAACCTCAAAGCCCTCTGTACCGTCTGGAATGGTCAGTACCGGTGCAGTGGTCAGTGAGTCCTTCAAGCGCTGAAATGATCTCTCACAGTCAACTGTCCACAGAAATGGTGTCTTTCTTCATCAGACTGGTCATCGGCTTCGCGACCTTGCTGAAATCTCTAACAAACCTCCTGTAGTAACCTGCCAGACCGAGAAAGCTCCGGATGTCGGTAACAGTCTTCGGCCTTGGCCAGGTACGTACGGCATCAATCTTTGCTGGATCCACTGCGATCCCAGCATCTGAGATGACATGACCTAGGAAAGAGACCTGGTCAAGCCAAAACTCACACTTGGAGAACTTAGCATATAGCTGGTTCTCCCTCAGTATTTCCAATACCCTCCTCAGATGTTCCTCATGTTCAACTTTAGACTTTGAATATATCAGAATGTCATCAATAAAAACCACAACCGACTTGTCCAGCTGCTCCCGGAACAAGCGGTTCATCAGATCCATAAACTTCGCCGGTGCGTTCGACAAACCGAACGGCATCACTGTAAACTCATAGTGGCCGTATCGTGTCCGGAATGCCGTCTTCTCAATGTCTCCCTCCTTAATGGCTATCTGATGATACCCCGATCTGAGATCAATCTTGGAAAACACAGATGCTCCCTTCAACTGATCGAACAGATCGTCAATGCGGGGTAGTGGGTACTTATTCTTCACTGTCACTGCATTCAGCTCTCTGTAGTCGATGCAGAGGCGGAGACTACCATCCTTCTTCTTCACGAAGAGGACTGGCGCTCCCCATGGTGACACACTTGGTCTAATGAATCCCTTATCCAACAAATCTTTCAATTGTTCTTTTAACTCAGTCATTTCTGCCGGAGCCATACGGTATGGTGCTTTGGCTATCGGTCCGGTACCAGGTAGCAGCTCAATGGTGAACTCTACCTCCCGAGTGGGTGGCATGCCGGGCAGTTCCCGTGGAAATAAGTCGGGGAACTCCGACACTACCGGTAAGTCGGGGTCGAACTCAGGGTCTCTCTCTATGTCCTGTACATAGCAGAGGTATACTTCTTCCTTTCTCCTTAATTCTCTATGCATTGCCATGGCGGTGATGATCTTAGTCGAAGGCTCTCTGGGCCTCTGGCGGTATGATATCGTTACCCCAGACGGACTCCTGAGCAGCAATCTATGCTCGGCGCAGAGGATACGTCCCTTGTGCCGCTCCAACCAGTTCATCCCGAAGATAACATCAAATCCTAGCTTACTGAACTCAATGAAACTGACTGGAAAGTCTTTCCCTTAATTCTGATAATGGCTCCTCGGTAGTAACGAGTGCAACGAACCTTCTCCTTAGACGGGAGCGTAACCGTGAAGTCGGGTAGCTCATCAGCGTCTAGCCCCAACCTGCTCGCAAATGATGCAGAGACAAAGGTATGCGAGGCCCCTGAGTCGAAGAGAACTGATGCCTCAATCCCATTGATCGGAAAGGTGCCGGTGAGGATAGTACCGCTGGCGTCGGCCTGTGCCTCTGTAAGTATGCTTAGTGCACCTTCCGTACCGAGTCCATAACCTAATTGTGTTCACAAGCTCCATGAGTATTGATGGTATAACAAGAGTCGTAATCAATTTATATGAACAACACTGTTATTTTATTCATGACCATCCTGTTTACAACATGTGCTTCAATCTTACATCTCATTTCTCATCTCATTCTAACATTACATGGCTAATATTGTCTAAAGGTTAGGTTTAATCTTCCTGGTCTCATATGGGTCGCATTGACTACTGCTGATGGTGCTGTATTCAGCTTGATTCTCTTAATCCCATGGTATAACATCCTTGATTTCCTCCCAAAATTAATACATCACCTGACTTAAGTACTATCTTATCTGCACGGTCCGCACGCTTCTGCTCGCCGTATAAAAACTCCGTTCATCATCTCAATGGACCAAGACATACGGGTATCCCTCTTTCGAGAGACTCTGTTGTCTCGTCCTATCCTGGTGTAGTCCCAGTTTCCCGTCCTTCTCGTAGAAGTTTACAATGCAAATGTCTGCTTGGATGTCTGGAATCGGTTCAGTCTCCATCTGCTGAGCGATTTCCACGACTTGTGTAATAACTGGATGGAACTCTTCGGTATTCCCGGTGGTGAGACTCCATCTTGCTCCCCATGGTTTGGTAATTCTTGGCATACGGATTCCAATCCTTGCCCAACTCATCATCTTTAATTTCATCCTTGCTCCCCCTGGGTACTCCGGTGTGTAAAAACCTCCCGGTCCCATTCCTAGTTGATTGCATCTCCTGATGATGGCTATTTTGCTTCGGGTGCAGGTATCCCCTTAAAAAATCATACCTGGGCGGATAACCTGACATTGTTCGGTAGAAAAGTCTATGGTTTCGATGTCGGTGTGCTCCGGGTTAGATGTAGATGGTATAGGGTAGCAGATGTTGAATCTTCCTAAAGTGGTAGTAGGTTATATCTTACTTAAGTTCTAATCTCATCTTATTCTTACTTAACTCATTTATCACCAAACATGCATGATAATGCGGTAAGCAGGTAGTTTTATTACTAATGGTTATAGTGGTACCTGGTCTCGATGAGGGTTCAGGCTCATCGTCCCGGTCCACCATGTGTAGATGGGCCCCGTCTTCTGGTCACCTGTGGGTTTCTGTCCACCGGCTGCTGCACCTTCCTCTGACCGTCAGATCCAGCTCCCTGATCGGTCTTGCCCTTGCCCCTGGTATCGGGCCTATAGGCTCTACTAGCAGGGTTCCGGTAACACTCATACGCTCGATGCCCGTAGACTCCACAAAAGTTGCACTCCACCTTGTTTCCCTTACAGTCGAGCCCCGGGTGGTCCTTGTGACACCATCTACAGATGAAGCGTCGCTGGTAGCCACCACCGGCTCCCCTCTCAGTCTCAGATCCTGTTGATTCACAATATCAATTCTCATATCTCAAACGGTTACTAATTTATTTCTTAACTCATTCATTGTTAGTTTCCTCACCCTTTGGCGCCTTAGAGCGCAGGGGTGTGGCTGCAATAGCATACGTCAACTTCAATGGCTCTTCTGAAGCCTTCTCCTTTTCCTCCTTCCCCTTTGGGTTCTGATTTTTCTGGGCCTGAGGCTGGTACTTTTGTTCTTGTACCCTCCTTGCCCCTGACTTTCTGAGCTCTTACCAGCACTCTTCCTCTTTGCATTCTCCTCGTCCCTCAGCTGGACGGTAATCTCAACCTTAGCAGCGGCATGATAGCACTCCTGCTTTTCCATAGTATTAGTCACACTTATTTCTCATAATCTAAATCTTATTCACCACTTACTCAAATCTCAATCATTCTTATTACCTGCAAGGTAGTGTAACTCGTCGGCCCCATGCCGTAGCGGAGTCGATGGCTAAGCCCGCCATAGAAGCGGTCCACCAAGATCTGGTCAGAATACCCTAGACCTGGCAGAAGACGGAGCAAGGCAGTGAACTCTGAGTAATACTCGTCCACTGTCATCTTGTCCGACTGCTTAAGCGCATCCAACTGCAAGCGCTTCTTCGTCTAAACATGGGCGGGGTAGTACTTTGCTCGTAGCAAGGCGGTGTACTGCTCCCAGCCGAACTCTCTGGATTGGCCACATGCTCGGCCCTCACCAGCTTCCACCAATCGCCTGCCGCCCCCTTCAGATAGAAAGCAGCTAGGCGCACCTTGATCCCTGCAGGGACATCAAGGGTCTCGAAGGCGGTCTCCAGCTCGGAGATGTACGCCTCAAGCTTGGCGGGATCGGTCTCCCCCTTAAAATGCGCGGGTCGAAGATCTGCTATACTCTTCACCCAGTTTGGTTCCCTAGGTTGTGGCGGTGGAGGTGGTGCACCCACACCAGGCTGATAGCCCATGTGCCCTAAAGCGGCAGCTCCGATCTCTGCGATCGTCTGCCCTCCAGGTATTCCTGAAGTATCCTCACCCCGGCCGCGACCTCGGCCTCCTCTAGGGCGTCCTGCCATCTGAACAAGCATAACTCACATTAGATTCGTATTCACCACTGTTTTGGTTAGTAAATTTATAACGTCCGTAGACGGTAAAGACAATCCACACTTATTAGTGGTCATCTGACTCTACTCACTCTAACTTCTCACACCCTTAACCCAACACTCATTCCTTAACTTATATCCTCTCTCGGTGGTTACTCATGTCCGGTATTTCTTGATCAGAGCGTAACTACGCTCTGATACCACTTTTTGTAACACCTCATCCAAAGCCTATCGTGGTTATCGCAAACTGAACACTTAAACGAATACGTCGCAGCGGAAATAAATAACACCTGGACCTTGCCACGGTCTGATCGTTAGAATATACCGGCCTTAACATTTACAATACTTATCCAAAACACTTATCCAACTCAAAATATCACCATTCACAATACCACAACCAACCGAGTACTAGTATCTTAAACATAATCTCAAACTTACATCAGTTCAATATAAACAGTCGGGTGCACAGGCGCAACCCGAACTCAAAATAAACATCCCACCCTAAGTCTAACCGCTCCTACTCTCGTAGTGCGTCCTCATGGGTCTCTTACCTGCAAGTGTAAAATAGCCCCCGAGGGGGTCAGCACGAATGCTGGTACACCCTCTCATGGCCCCCAAGCTAACGGGGCTACGACGACTAATTGTCGATAGCATGGAAATTGATTACATACACGAGCATAATATGAAGTGCAATAACAACAACCACAGATGAACATACATAGTTCACAAGCAATGAACGACTCAAGCGTTCCCTTATCAAGTGGGTTAGTAACCCCCTCCTTAGTCCTCATTTCCTTAATCTCATTTCCTTACCTTACCTTAATCTTAATCTTAATCTCAGTATACAAACCTTTCCTGGAAGGGATTGGTTGTAGCTTAATTCGAACCTGGGATTTAGGTGATCCCACCGCACCATCTTAATGCCACCTACTCTGGACGGAAGTCCAGCGTAGCTGAGCCGGCAACCGGCCCTAGGCTACAAGTCCGAAGACAAGTCCTTAAGCGGAGGGCGGATCTGATTCAGATACCGTCCCCCTTTTTCCTTAGCATGCATGACCGGAGATCGGTCCCGGGTTTCCTCACTCAAGTTCCAGTAGTAGACATCTTAAACACCATGTGCTAGCTAAGCCTTAACGGGCATTACCAACAACCATCAAACTTAACTCTTATTCTTACTCAGTAAGTACTAAACTTGGTTAGTAACCATCTCAAGTCTCGCGGGTTAGTGTAAAGATAACACAAACACAACGAGAATAAATATAACCGGTTGCATGCTTTATCTTGTTTTAGTCATAGCAATTAAACAGATAGCACACAAGCCGAGGGACACCTCGTTAGCAAGCAGGTCACAAGAAAGATTGTACCGTTCACCGTCGATCGTTGTTTGTTTACCTTCTTCGGGGTCCCAATTCACAAACCTAAAACATTCATTCATATTTAGGTCATTAGTTATTTGCACCTACTTAACTCACTTAATCTCTAAAGGTTCCCATTTAGCAACCTCTCAAGTCTTTGCCACTTAGCTTACAATATTAACTTTAAACTTAAAATTAAAACTTTTAACTTAACTTAGTTCCTTAAGTTCTTAGTGTCCCAATCATTACCACCCTACCAAAGGTGTACCTTATTACCTAGTACCATTCTTAGAATTTAAAATTTCCTTTTTTTTTTTAAGTGTTAAGGGCCGTCCGACCCACCGTCCGACCCACCCTCTGGGTCGGACCATTCCAGTAACTTTCGGGTTTGGAAAACCCTACATGTCCGACCCATGTCCGACCCAACTGGGTCGGACCATTCCAGAAACTTTCCGTCTTCTAAAACCTCTCATGTCCGACCCACGTCCGACCCAACCTTCTGGGTCGGACCATTCCAGAAACTTATTTGCCCTTTAAAAATCACCCGTCCGACCCATGTCCGACCCAAGACCTCTGGGTCGGACCATTCCAGAACCTTTCCCTGGCGTTAAACAGAGGCCGTCCGACCCAAACTTGGGTCGGACCCCTGGGTCGGACGCCACTAAAACATGCCCAAACTTTGCCAAATCTTCACTAAACCTTTACTCAAGCCTCCCAATGTGTTCTAACATCATTTAGACTCTTAAACTCCTCTTAAACCATCCTCCAAACACATTAAATCATTCACCAAGATCCACCTTAATCATTATACATTTTTCCTTGTGATAATGCTAACACTTGTAATGCTTTCCTCTAGGTTTCTAGGTGGTGGTTCATACCTAATGTAACCACTATGCCAAATGTTTTCTTCACCACTATAACATCATCTCCCAAGCATCTCTCACTATCTAAAACTCTTTTAAGCATTTACTAAAAGTTCCTTCACAAGTTTAAACTTCCATCATCAACACATTATTTCCTTCCTAGTTGTGCACCAACATTTACCTAAGTCCTAAATACTCAAATACATTCTCTTGATTCCTAAATCCTCCATGGTGATACCTAAGTCATTATAAGTCATTAGAACACCTCAACTTCACCCTTTTTCATCAAGACACCTATAAATTCCTAGTACTTCCTTAGTCATTAAATTCCCTTAGAATATCTTAAACACTTAAACTCCTTTAAATTTTTGCCATGGGTTCTCTAGTATATAGTACCTCCTAACACATGGTTTTACTCCTCAAACAACCAATACCACACAAATTCTCATCACAACACCTTAACACACAATCTACACTAAAACTTCACCACATCATCATATATTGCTTAAACTCAAAATGCTTGGCACTTAGGCCCTTAAATGACAACAATCTTAACCACTGAATTTCCACATATATTTGCCTTCAACCTGCGAATACACTCAACAAGGCTCCCATTGAAATAAAATGCTTCTTGTAATTTCATTTCCACATTGTTTTAACTATCTCTTCTTCTCATTTGCTCTTTAGTCAAAAGTTCACAAGTATAGCCATTGTTTCTTCTAGGTTTTATAACATCTTCCCAATATAAACTCTACACTAAACTCATCATATACCTAAATCCCATTCCCTTAAACAACAAGACATCTTAAGGTAAGTAATTTACCTTGTTCTTTTACAAGCTTAAAAAGCTTTCTTCCTTAGGTTTTTCTTTGTTCAATCTCGGTCACCAATGTGTATCTCCTTGCCAATGTTCTAACCAATATCCAATGACTCCAATGAATACTAGATAACACATTAACCCTAAGGAACAAACCCTAGGTTAACAATATGCTTTAAGGTATTAATGTGATTGTTTTACCTTGGTTTCTCAAGACAAACTTGGATATGAAGCAAGAAGGACCTCCTCTCTCCTTTGAAGAGTAGAAACAAGCTAGAACAAGGCATAAACATGGAGTCCCATGAGCACTAATTTTCGGACATGTGAAGAAAATGGTGGAAACCTAGATTTTCTTACACTTTCTTTACCTTAAGAGAATGGAGATGCCAATGGAGTCTCCAAACTTGAATTTCCTCCTCTAATGGTGGTTTGACTTGGCACCAAAATGAAGCTCTTGAAGTTTTGAAAAGATAGAAAGAAGGAGCTTGAGTTAACTAAGAAGAGTATGTATTTTGTTTTGGATTTGGAGCTAAAATGAGTAAGATGTGACCAAGGAAGGATGGAGCTTTCATGGAGGTTGAGTTCTATGTGAATGGAGAAGGGAGAGAGCAGCTCAAACCGTGGGAAAACAAAGGAGAATGAAGAAGTGAGGAGAGAGAACTAATAAAGTGTGATATTTATGTAAAAGGTGAATAGTGATTTTACTTTATAACTCTCATTTTCTTTCTTATTTCTTAATGACTCATGAAGGTGGTGACTCACCTCCTAAGAAACCGGCCCCCTTTTATTAATGAGGGTAATTAAGTCTTTGTTGACCAAATGTCTCACTTATATAGACTTATGCTATAAACTAGCTTAATTAATTCACTATTCACCAAAACAAGGCACATTGTTGTGAAATTTTTGATTTCCCATTGATATAGACTTCCAAATGTGATACTATAGTACACATGTTAATTAAAGAGTAATGATGGACATTTAGCCATTCAAAACTCATTTACAAGACAATTTTTCAAAAACGTGCTTTAAGACTCCTTAAAGCACATTTTGTGTTTTAACTTGTTTTCAAGCTTGGTTTCTTGGTAATTGATTTAAAATGACCATTAGGATATTACTAAGGTCTTAGAACATATTTGGGTACTCTCCCAAGTCTCTCCAAGCTTAGAGCACGTTTTTGTTAAAACTGCTCTTTTGGTGTTTCCTTATATTTTCTTTGATTAGAAATGTTTCTAAGTTTCTAAGGCATTATTTAGCCTCCTTATATCTTAGTTTATCATTTAAACACCATATCTAAGTTTGGGGTATTTCAAAAAGGTTTTGGTGTCTTCATTGCCTTGGAAGTAGAGACTTCCTTGTTCCGTGTATGATAGTTCGGCATTAACAAAAATGGTACAAGGGAATGCCATTCTTTCAAGCAAAATTAAGATCCAGACGAGTAGCGTAGTTTATATCTGCACAAACAAACAATATTTAAAATTTAAGCAAGAAATAATAAACGATAAACTAAATGCAAAAAAAAAATATTGAATTGTAAGAGCAAGTCTGAACATTTTTTAGCTAACTACAACCCAATTTACAAGATGTAAATATAATAATAAATTTAACAACACAAATGTAGTAAAACTTACAAAATTTTAATTACGAATTTAATTAATATATCAACAACTAAAATATTTGAAAAATATGTTTAAACCATTACGAACAAATCTACATATATTGTACCTAACTTATACACCTATTTTGGTAAACAAGTTGTTATAAATTATTAACAATAATAAATGATGAATTACACCATTTTAAGTTAAAACAAGTTATGAAGTAATGTTTAATTAATTATGAAATAAAACACTAATTAAACGACTAAAGCTACCATAATTAATTTTTTTTCCTATAACATAAAAAACGTACTTAATTATTTGACTAAATTATACACCATTTTAAGTTAAGAACAAGTTATGATATTTATGCATTAATTAATTACGAATTACATTACTAATTAAACAACTAAAACTATCAAGATTAATTTTTTCCTATAACATAATAATACCTACTTAATTATGTGACTAATTTATGCACAATTTTAAGTTGAAAACAATTTATAAAATTAATGCATTAATTAATTACGAATTAAAATACTAATTAAACAACTAAAATACCAAGATTAATTTTCTCCAATAACATAATAATACCTACTTAATTATTTTACTAATTTATGGACCATTTTAAGTTAAAAACAAGTTATAAAATTAATGCATTAATTAATTACGAATTTAAATCCTAATTAAGCAAATAAAACTTACAAAAAATTAATGTAAACCATTAATAAGATGTCTACATATTATTTTAACTTACATCAAATTTAAAGAATAATAAGTTATACGGTAATGACGTAGTTAATTATGAATTTAATCATAAGTAATTAGATAACTACTTAAATATATATATATATATATATATAAAATACAAACCTAATAACAGACATTTACTATACAAATAAATTAAAAATAACCATACTAACCTCATAAGCTTCGGAGCATTTGTCATTGTTGAAGGGGATTTTTTTGGTGTTTGTGATTGATGGAATGAGCTTGGCTGAGTTTGGTTTTTATAGGGATTTTCGGCAGTCATAAACCGCACTGGGCGATGCGGTTTATATGCAAGATTGTGGATAATCTTATCCGACAAAATCGCGGAAATCGCGGAGTACGAACGGCTCATATTCATTCGTGTTTGCAAATAAACCGCATCGCCCCAGTCCATCTTTTGGCAAAGACGCGTCCGTCCGGTGCGGTTTATGACATAATTAGCCGGTAAATGCATTAACTTGATGCGGTTTACGGTAAGCAGGATCAGGCTGATGCGGTTTATATGACCCGTTTTGGCACATCCGCGTAATTTTTTTGAAAAAAAGCCACCGCAAGTAATTTTTTTTGACATATAGTATTTCGGCGAAAATTTATATACTCAACCTACGCGTACACCTATCCGGCTGCCGTTGACCTCCTCCTTCATATATATATATACACACACAGTAGAGGGTTTAGCAAAGGTCCATTCAGAGGATGAATAGACGATTTGACCTAACCCAACTGTCACATTGACTTCGATCTGGTTGACATATTATTTAAATGCACTAATTTCTGAATGCAGTTCGCCAACACAGTCGGGTAATTGATGTTTTATAAAATAAACAACTTAAATTGCATATATAGTAAAAAGGAAAAATTACACTACCCACCAACGTGGTTTTGGGGTTTAACACTATTCAACCATGTACTTTGAGAATTAACACTGCCCACCCATCAGTTTATATAAGTTTTACTTCCGTCACTCTTTTATTAAACTTCCGTCCACTTGTGACTGGGGTTGACCAGTTCACTTATATTGACCAAACAGTCCCTTGTTGACTGATAAACAAAACGTAATTGTCGGACAGACTAAACACTTCTAACTTGTCACTCTCGACATATACAAGGTGGTGAATCCCACCGCGATTAATGTAAGGAACAATTTCAAGTTCAATTCCTATTCGATCTTCGATTTTAGGGTACTTAAATTCGGGAATTTTCACCCGATGTTGTTTGCTGTGTGCAGTCTTCGATTTTAGGGTTCTTAAATTGGGGAATTTTCACCCAATGTTGTTTGCTGTGTGCACCCGATGATTGAGCTTCTGGGTCTGTTCTCTGGCGTATATTTTCGCCTCTGTTCCTCTTGTTTATTCACGTTTTGAAACAAAATTTGTGCACTTCGATTTCACGGTTATGAAATTGGGGAAATCTTACCCGATTGTTGTCCCGCTGTGTAACACCCCTACTACACACGTACTATAAACTGGAGTCGCAGCGGAAAATAAACAACTAAACAATAACTAAACGATTGGTACTACAACGCCGTCAACCACCCACGTGGTTAACAAGGGTGAATAAATACAAGTGTATCGGTCTGATGATCAGACTCCCGAGCATAGAACTAATAACCATATATACACAATACCGAGTATTTACTTACATCCTTCACTGTAAACCATCACTGTAAACTGTTCACAACCAAAATACATAACGCCACGGGAGCACAGGCGCATCCCGGGCCCAACATCCAAAAATAAACAAAGTACATCTGCAGCCTAGAATCTAGAGCCACTCTGCTTCCTCGATCCTCATCCTGCAGTAAAAATATGGAGCCCCGAGGGGGTCAGCAACCCTTGGCTGGTATGGTTAACGCGCAGCCCATCGGCTACCGGGATACGCGCAACTAATTGTCATGATAACATGGCATTCATTTTAAGCATAACATAACACAACATAACATGTGGCATAGCATTATCATTGCATAGCACAACAACGCATACACAGTGGATACTAATTCCACAATAACAAACCAAGAAGGTTAAATAACATAAGAGCCTAGAGAATGGTTCACTCTCATGTTAAGCTCGTTACACACACTCATTACCGTTCTGTTGTTCGAACGAGTAACTTAAGTCACAGATGGTTCGGATATAGTGACCCGAACACACCACACAAACACATGTTCCCACTAAACCGATCATAAGTCAGAATAGGTAAGCTTTGGAGGAAGCTAGCGGGAGATCGAACGCCAAATTAAGGAGAACAATCCTAACAACATAAGAGTTGAATCTGATTCAGATATCTACTCTTAACTTACATGCATGACCGGACAACCGGATTCCTCACTTCCCAGTTAGCACTTGTTAGAAGTTCACGGTGGAACTTAACAAACAATACACAACAAGTGGTAAGTCATGTTAGACACACACAAGGGAAATGAGTCACTCATAACGTCACAATAATATGAACAACGGTAAACTCATTACATGTTTAAGTCTTATAACGTCATAAACACACAGAAACAAACAACACACAAGCCGGTGTAAACCGTAGGCAACAGACTGCAAGAAAACCATACCTTGGTCCTTGCTTCGACTGGTTTCCACCTTGAGAGAATCCTAAACACATTAGTAACGTCGGTTAATTAACGCACTAGTCCATTGTTAACTTGTTACTTCACATACCTAGTTTATTTTATTTTACACTTGTTATAACTCTTCACCATTTTAATTGTCATTATAACACTCCTAACATGTCTTAATTAACCTCATATCATCATTACTTACTAATCACCATTTTTAGACATCGTTTTCTACCTTAAAACAAAGTTTTTTGGTCCATACAGTGGCCTGTCCGAACTTGTGTCCGGACTTCCCAAGTTCGGACACAAGTCGAGACTCAAACTGAAAACAGACGCCTGTCCGAACTTGTGTCCGGACTTCGGAAGTTCGGACATGGGTCGAGAAAATTTCAAAGTAGAAGCAGGTACGTCCGAACTTGTGTCCGGACTTCCCAAGGTCGACACAAGTCGAGACTCTAAAAATTTTTACGCAACAGGGCCTGTCCGAACGTCCATGTCCGGACGGATGTTCGGACAAGGCAAAACACTCATTTTCTAAGCCTTTAAACACTTAACCAATTTCACCAAACTTCTCCTAAAGCCTCATAATGTTTTCTAACATCATTTGGTACACTCACACCCTCATACAACATCCATAAAACTCATTTTCTAATTCCTTAAGCCTTTACTCATTTCTTCCCAAATTCCTAACACTTACAATGTTTTCTCCTAGGTCTCTAAGTGGTGTTTCATACCTAAGATGATCACTTATGCCAAATACTCCCTCCCACAACAACATCATCTCTCAAGCATCTATTCTCACAACTAACTCCTTATGTCATTCTTGAAATCCTTTTTCAAGTTTACACTTTCTCCTTGTTCACCAAAGTTTGAATAAATCTTAACAAGTCTAAATGACTTTGGTGTATCCCAAAAATTCATTTGCATTCTAAATCCTCTAGAACATTGCCTAAGCCCTTTTTACACCTTTAAACACCTTAGTGCATGTTCTTTCACTAGAAAGCACTTCACCATTCTAAACATTTCCTAACTTACCAAACTCATTTTAAACCCTTCGAACTTCTTGTTTATTACCTAAATTTTGACATGAACTCTCCTAGAACATTACTAAACCAAAACACATTGGTTCCATCATTGAAAACCAAGAACACTAACAATCCACAAAACACATTCTTGTACACAAATCACACATTTAGCACTACATCACAATATAGGCATAATTTAAATTGCATGGCATTAGGCCCTTAAATAACATGGTTTAGGCCTTAAGATGCTAAATCTTAAACACTGAATTTCCCATTATATTTGCCTTTGACCTGCAATACACTCAACAACCATATGCCTTTTACTAAGCCTTGAGAGCATTCTTCTAAGTCATTTCCATTGGCTCCTTAAATCATTTCATAAGCAATACAAGCTCATTTCTCCTAGACTTTAAACCACATTAGGTTAGCACATTTACTCTTTTCCTCACAACTTCTTACTTGTTTCCTTGACTAAATGGCAAGGCTTTTGATTGTTGTCAACTTCTAACAATATACAAACAATATAATGAGTATTTCAAGCTTTAAGCTTCATCTCATTGTAAACCCTAGATTATACATTGTTTTAAAAACATTAAGATAATTGTTTTACCTTAGAACTTGAAGAGAGTTTGAATATCTATCAAGAGAGGACTCCACCTAGTCCATGAAAGGTTGGAATGAAGCTAGAACAAAGCAACATAAGGACTCCATTAATAGTGATTTTCGGTCAAGATAAAAACATGGAGGAAACATCATTTTTCTTTGAGATTCCTTACCTAGAAGCAAAGGAGATCAATAATATGTAGAAATATAAGCTCAAGCTCCTTCAATGGTGGAACTCCATGGCACCGAAATGATGGTCTTGAAGTTTTGAGAAGATAGGAATGAAGAGCTTGATGAGAGGAAGGGAATGGTGGTGTTTGTTTTTGATTTGGTTAAGTGAGCTAGGAATTACAAGAGGTAAAAGATGGAGTTTGTGTAGTACTATTGCAAATCGTGAATGGAAGAAGAAGAAGAGAGGTTGAAGAAGACTTGGAACCGTGGGAAATGAAGAAGGGAAATGAGAGAATGAGATAAGTGAGTTTGTTTTGCTTTTTAGAATATTTATACCTTAAAGCAAATAGTAACTTAAGAGTCATCTTTATTTACTTAACAAGTTACAAGAGTGGTGAGTCACCACACTAAAAACGGGCCCCTATTATTATAACCGGGTATTTATCTTTGATGACTCTTTATCACTTATAACAACATATTTACAAATCAAGTTATATTAATAACAGTTACAGTATTCTTTGAAGTTACATATAAATAAAATGGATATAGAGTCACAACTAGAAATAGATTTTGATTTCCCATTAAGACTTCCAAATGTGATACCTATTTAGACACAGATAATTATTGTAACATTTTCCATTCACAAACTCATTTAAGACAATTTTTCAAAAATTGTGCTTTAAGACTCCTTTTAACAGTTGTAATTTTGTTTGTTTTAATATTGTTTTATGTTGTTTATTTGTTCTATAATTATATAAAAATAGGTCTTGGTAAGTTCATTAGGTCTGAAACCAAGCTTATCCCAACTTAGAGCAACATTGGCTCTTATTGACCTAAGCATATTATTGTTAGACCTTTTTCTTTTCATGTGTTTATTTTTAATTTGCTTACTAATACTTCTAAGACTCTTTTTTAGTCTTAATATACCATACTTAAAATTTTAAACAACATACTAAGGTTTGGGGTATTTCAATCTACCCCCCTTAAAAGAACTTTGTCCTCAATGTTCACACTTCCACATATCCTAAATGTTAGACACGGGAATACATATAACAATATTCCATACAACATTAACAGCACACTTACATAACATTAGACACAAGGTCCATACAACATAACATCGGACACAAGGTCCATACAACATAACATCGGACACAAGGTCCATACAACATATACAACATCATCAACATCATTCAGACACAACGGTCTGTAACATGACAACATAACATAGACGATGTATTTAATACACGTCGTACACACATAACCGAAACGGCTCTACCCCCCTTAAAAAGGGGTACGCCCCGTACCCTATACACATAAACACTAAAAAGTAAACAATGACGGGTACTTCGCCTTCATCTTATCTTCCAGCTCCCAAGTGGCCTCCTCAACGTCCTGGTTAGACCAAAGAACTTTCACCAGTCTCACAGACTTATGGCGAGTGTCTCGAGTCTTAGTATCCAGAATCCGTACCAGAGTCTCCACTGATCGCATGGTCGGCTCTAAGGTTAGCCTTTCAGGCTGAAGCACATGAGACGGATGAGACATATACTTCTTCAACTGGGACACATGAAATACATCATGTACCTTGCCCACCTCGGCGGGTAGATCAAGTCTGTAAGCTACCGGGCCGATCCACTCCGTCACAACATAAGGCCCCACATATTTTGGGCTCAACTTGCCTTTCTGGCCAAAAACGAATACTCCCTTCATGGGGGATATTCTCAAAAATACCTGATCGCCCACGGCAAACTCCAGGTCACGTCTGCGCACATCTGCGTACGACTTCTGTCTATCCTGAGCTGCCTTCATGTTAGCCCGGATCTGGCGAACTTCTGCCTGAACTTGTTCAAGATACTCTGGTCCTATAATGACCGTCTCACTCGACTCATCCCAGCATAATGGCGTGCGGCATGGTCTACCGTACAAAGCCTGGAAGGGAGACATCTTGATCGAAGCATGATAACTGTTGTTGTAACTAAACTCGATCAGATGTAACTTATCAATCCAGCTGGTCTGAAAGTCAAGTGCACATGCACGTAAATATCCTCAAGTGTCTGGATGATGCGCTCACTCTGGCCATCTGTCTATGGGTGAAACACTGTACTCAATTTCAGTTCGGTACTTAGTGCTTCTCGCGTAGACTTCCAATACCTCGATAAGAATCTGGTATCTCTGTCAGATACAATCGTTTTCGGTACCCCATGATGTCTTACAATATCTCTGTCGAAGAGCTCTGCAAGCTTAGCCACTTTCCAGGTGTCCTTCATCAGTATGAATCGAGCCACCTTGGTCAGTCGGTCAACAATAACCCAAATCATATTCAGACCTCCCCTTGCAGAAGAACCCTACTACGAAGTCCATGGAAATATCATGGAACTTCCACTCAGGCACTGGCATTGGCTGTACCATACCACCAGGCCGTCGGTGCTCAAACTTGACCTTCTGACAAGTGAGACACCTCAACACATAGTCATTCACATCCTTTTTCATTCCAGTCCACCAAAAATATCTTTTCATACCCTTATACATCTTTAAAGCTCCGGAGTGAATCGAAGTAGTAGAACAATGGGATTCACTCAGTATGCACTCCTTCAGCTCAGCGCTACTCCTCGGAATACACAGTCGGCCATTAAGCCTAATCAGGTCATCATCGTGGAGTCTGAAGTCGTACTTCTGACCCTCGAATGTGCCATCAATAAGCTTCTGTCTAATCTCCATCATATACTGATCCGTCATCTGAGCACTCCGCACCTCTTCAACCAAGCCAGTATGAGAGACTAGCGAATGGAGAGAGTTTGCTCGGCGACTCAATGCGTCAGCTACCACATTTGCCTTACCCTCTTTGTACTGTAGACTAATGTCGTAGTCGTTTAGAACTCACTCACCCACCTTCTTTGCCTCATGTTCAACTCCTTCTGAGTGAACAAGTACTTTAAACTTTTGTGGTCGAATAAATTGTCACACTTACCCCATACAAATAATGTCGCCATATCTTCAGTGCGAAGACAATGGCACCCAATTCTAAGTCGTGGGTAGGGTATTCTCTTCATGCTTCTTCACATGTCGGGAGGCGTAAGCTACGACCTTCCCGTGTTGCATCAACACACAACCCATACCTCTGCCTGATGCGTCGCCAATAGACCTCAAAACCATCTGGACCGTCTTGTATAGTCAGGACTGGTGCAGATGTTCAGAGCATCCTTGAGACTCTGGAAAGAAACTCTCACAGTCGACTGTCCACTCGAATGGTGCATCCTTTTTCATCAAGGAAGTCATCGGCTTCGAGACACTGGAGAAGTCCTTCACAAAACCTCCTATAAAACCTGCCAGACCGAGGAAGCTCCTGATATCGGTAACTGTCTTCGGCCTAGGCCAGGTGCGCACTGCATTAATCTTTGCCAGATCAAAAGCGATCCCGGCTTCAGAAATCACATGTCCAAGAAAGGATACTTGGTTCAACCAAAAATCACCACTTTGAAAATTTAGCATACAACTGATTCCTCCTCAATGTTTGTAACACATTTCCAGGTGGCTTTCATGCTCACCTCTCGATTTCGAATACATAAGAATATCGTCGATGAAGACTACCACTGACTTGTCCAACTGATCTTGGAACAAGCGGTTCATTAAGTCCATGAACTTAGCTGGTGCATTGGATACCCAAACGGCATAACCGTAAACTCATAATGTCCATACCTAGTTCGAATGCTGTCTCTCAATGTCACTGTCACGGATGGCAATCTGATGGTATCCGGATCGTAAATCTATCTTGAGAATACTGATGCTCCCCTCAACTGATCAAATAAATCGTCGATACGTGGTAAAGGGTAACGGTTCTTCACCGTAACTGCATTCAATTCTCGATAGTCAATACACAGGCGGAGACAACCGTCCTTCTTCTTCACGAAGAGGACCGGCGCTCCCCATGGTGAAACGCTAGGGCGGATAAATCCCTTGTCGAGTAGGTCTCTCAGCTGCTCCTTGAGCTCTGTCATCTCTGCTGGAGCCATACGATAGGGCGCCTTCGCAATTGGTCCGGGCCCGGAACCAATTCGATCTCAAACTCTACTTCCCGTGCTGGCGGCATTGCCCGGCAGTTCCTTAGGAAATACATCAGGTTACTCCGACACTACCGGCATATCTGGGCTAAACTCTGGATCTCCTCTATGTCCTGGACATAGCAGAGGTATACATCACTCCCTCGTGTAGTTCACGAACACATAGCCATGGCGTGACGATCTGAGTCGAAGGCTCCCTGGGCCTCTGGCGGTAAGATATAGTAACCCCAGATGGACTCCGAAGAAGTAGACGATGCTCGGCACACAGGATTCTGCCCTTGTACCGCTCCAACCAGTTCATCCCGACAATCACATCAAAACCAAGTCCGTCGAACTCTATCAAGTCGATCGGAAACTCTTCACCTCTGATTCGTACAACAACATCTCGGTGGTAGCGGGTACACCTGATCCGCTCTTTCGACGGGAGAGTGACTAGGAAGTCTGGCATCTCATCACCGTCTAACCCCAGCCTCTTCGCAAAGGATAGCGAAAAAATGTATGAGAGGCTCGGAGTCGAACAAGATCGAAGCGTCCACGCCATTGACTGGAAAGGTACGGTGAGAATTGTGCCGCTCTTCTTGCGGCTTCTGCCTCATTGCAGACACTCAGTATACCTCCCGTTCCGAGAGTACAGCCTAATTCATTGGCAAACTAATAAGTATTGGGTAACAACACGGTTGATATACTTCAAACAACTCCACTTTATCATTAACACACTCTCTTACATCATACATTGGTTTACACTGTTGACTTAACTTAACACATATATAACATTCTTAGAATACAAGGGCTTAACTTAACACATTACATAATATACAAGGCTTTAAAACTGTCTGAAGGTCAAATTCAAACGTCCGGGTTTCATGGTGTGTGGCATTGATCACTGCCGACATTCAGTTTGATCTTCCTGATGCCATGATATAGCATCCTTGACTACCCACCCATGATTAACACATCTCCTGATTTTAGTATCCAACTTCTTTGCGAGCATCAGCACGCTTTTGCTCGCCATAAGAAAACACTGCGGTTATCACCAATGGACTCAAGACACACGGGTACTCCCTTACTTAGAGACTCGGGTGACTCGTCCTTATCTTGGTGTAAACCTAATCGTCCACCTTTCTGGTAGAAGTTCACAATACACAAATCTGCTTTAACACTTGGAATTGAATCTGTTTCAACTTGCTGAGCAATTCCCACGGCGTGGTTAACGACCGCAAGGAACTCCTCAGGTATCATCGTACAGTTGCTCCGTCTTCAGCTCGCACTTCTTGATATGTCTTGGTGTAAGGATTCCAGTCCTTACCCATGCACATCATCTTCAATTTCATTCTTGATCCGCTCGGTATTCAGGTGTGTAGAAACCTCCAGGTGTTGCTCCAAGTTCATGCATCGTCTGATGATATGGACTTGTACTTCCGGTGTCAGGTATCCATTTAAGAGTATCATACCTGGCTGGATAACCTGACATTGCTCCATTGGAAAGTCGGTGATGTTGATGGTGGTTTCTTTCAGGTTTGGTGTGGGTGGGATTGGATAACATATATTTAGGTTCCTTTAAGTTTAGAATTACCTAATTAGGTGACTTTCACACTATACTTTAACTCTTTACTCACATAATATACACTTGGACTCACTAATACACATGCATGAATGCGGTATGCAATCACTTATTCCATTCAATAGTTTAGGCGGTACCTGGTCTAGAAGAGGCCCCTGGCGCCTCTGACCGTCCACCACATGCAGGGTGGCCTTGCTAGGTCCCGACCCCTTCCCCTTCTGGGAATCAGTGCTCCTCTGATCTGTGGGTGGCTGGTAGCCGTCTTCGGGCCATCAATAGTCGTTGTGGCCTTACCCTTCCACTGCCCCTTGGGCTTGTTGACTCTGCTGTTGGGGGTTCCGGTAACACTCGTAGTCACGGTGACCCCACTTCTCGCAGTAACGACACTGCACGTCGTTTCCCTTGCAGTCTTTGCCGAGGTGGTCTCCGTTACACCACTTACAGTAATAGTGGCGCTCCGTCCAGAACCCGTGCTAGCTGCTATCACAATACACAATCAATACTTATTTCACTACATAACATCATACACTTCAACTTGTCACACATGATTAAATAATTACCCTTAGGTGGGTAAGAGCGTAGGGGTTTCGCCGCATAAGCATATGTGAGCTTCAGTGGCTCCTCAGCTGTGGTGGTCTGGGCTTGGCCCTTGTCACCCTGGTGCTGACTCTTCTGGGGCTGGGGATAAGGTTTCTCTTCTTCTTCTTCCTCCCCTGTACCCCTGCGGATTCTGGCCCTCGCTCGTGGCCTTGCGCTCATGCGCATTCTCCTCATCCCTCAGACGGACGGTAATCTCAACCTTAGCAGCAGCATGGTAGCACTCCTGAATTAAGGATGTCAGTCATGCCCCGCAAACATACTCACAAACTCACATTAATATTCACTTATGGATTACACTTATTCACATCACACTTCATTCAAATTACCTGCAAGGTAGTATACTCAGCTGGCCCCATCCCATAGCGAAGACGGTGGCTGAGACCGTTGTAAGAAACGGTTTACCAGCACCCGGTTCGAGTATCCCAGGTCCGGTAACAGGTGGATAAGGCCGGTGAATGCATGTAGTACTCATCAACCGACATCTTGTCCCCCTGCCTCAGACTATCCAGCTCCAGGCGCTTGGCCTCTTGGACATGCACAGGGTATTTGGCTCGCAGTAGTGCCGTGTACTCCCTCCAACCAAACTGAGGATCCGCCATCCGGTCCTCTCTCACAAGCTTCCACCAACTCTGTGCCGACCCTTCAGATAGTAAGCAGCAAGACGGACCTTGGCCCCAGCAGGCACATCCAAGGTCTCGTAGGCGGTCTCCAACTCGGAGATGTACGCCTCCAGCTTACGTGGTCGGTCTCCCCATGAAACGATGGGGGTCTAAGATCTGCCAATGCCTTGACCCAGTTGGTCTCGTCTCGTGGCGGTGGCGGTGGTGGTTGAACTTCGGGCTGTTGCCCCTGCTGAATTGCAGCTACAAGTTGTGGGACCATTTGGGCTACGGCGGCCGCTACAGCTTCGGCCATAACCTGAGTCGTAGTATTCTTGCCCTGGTCATCCGTATCTCCAGTACCGCTTCCGCGGCCTCTACCTCTCGGTCTACCTGACATCTGAATTCACACGAACATTATTAGCATTATGCTTACACACTTATCGGTTCCAACGGTTGTAACGTTTCCCGACAATAAGGTATCTCCACACTTAGTTAGTGGTTAACCTTTCCATAACTGCTCACTTAGGTAACTATTAGGTTTCCCTAACTCGGTATATTCCTAAGCTCGGTATTCTAGTCATCAGAGCGATACTTCGCTCTGATACCACTTTTTGTAACACCCCTACTACACACTTACTATAAACTGGAGTCACAGCGGAAAAATAAACAACTAAACGATTGGGGCTACAACGCCGTCAACCACCCACGTGGTTAACAAGGCTGAATAAATACAAGTGTATCGGTCTGATGATCAGACTCCCGAGCATAGAACTAATAACCTATATACATAAACACAATACTGAGTATTTACTTACATCCTTCACTGTAAACCATCACTATAAACTGTTCACACCCAAAATACATAACGCCACGGAGCACAGGCGCATCCCGGGCCCAACATCCAAAAATAAACAAATACATCTGCAGCCTAGAATCTAGAGCCACTCTGCTTCCTCGATCCTCATCCTGCAGTAAAATATGGAGCCCCCGAGGGGGTCAGCAACCCTTGGCTGGTATGGTTAACGCGCAGCCCATCGGCTACCGGGATACGCGCAACTAATTGTCATGATAACATGGCATTCATTTTAAGCATAACATAACACAACATAACATGTGGCATAGCATTATCATTGCTAGCACAACAACGCATACACAGTGGATACTTTCCACAATAACAAACCAAGAAGGTTAAATAACATAAGAGCCTAGAGAGGTTCCTCGTCATGTTAAGCTCGTTACACACACTCATTACCGTTCTGTTGTTCGAACGAGTAACTTAAGTCACAGATGGTTCGGATATAGTGACCCGAACACACCACACAAACACATGTTCCCACTAAACCGATCATAAGTCAGAATAGGTAAGCTTTGGAGGAAGCTAGCGGGAGATCGAACGCCAAATTAAGGAGAACAATCCTAACAACATAAGAGTTGAATCTGATTCAGATATCTACTCTTAACTTACATGCATGACCGACAACCGGATTCCTCACTTCCCAGTTAGCACTTGTTAGAAGTTCACGGTGGAACTTAACAAACAATACACAACAAGTGGTAAGTCATGTTAGACACACACAAGGGAAATGAGTCACATCATAACGTCACAATAATATGAACAACGGTAAACTCATTACATGTTTAAGTCTTATAACGTCATAACACACAAAAAAAACAACACACAAGCCGGTGTAAACCGGTAGGCAACAGACTGCAAGAAAACCATACCTTGGTCCTTGCTTCGACTGGTTTCCACCTTGAGAGAATCCTAAACACATTAGTAACGTCGGTTAATTAACGCACTAGTCCATTGTTAACTTGTTACTTCACATACCTAGTTTATTTTATTTTTACACTTGTTATAACTCTTCACCATTTTAATTGTCATTATAACACTCCTAACATGTCTTAATTAACCTCATATCATCATTACTTACTAATCACCATTTTTAGACATCGTTTTCTACCTTAAAACAAAGTTTTTTGGTCCATACAGTGGCCTGTCCGAACTTGTGTCCGGACTTCCCAAGTTCGGACACAAGTCAAGACTCAAAACTGAAAACAGACGCCTGTCCGAACTTGTGTCCGGACTTCGGAAGTTCGGACATGGGTCGAGAAAATTTCAAAGTAGAAGCAGTACGTCCGAACTTGTGTCCGGAATTCCCAAGTTGGACACAAGTTGAGACTCTGAAATTTTTATGCAACAGGGCCTGTCCGAACGTCCATGTCCGGACGGATGTTCGGACAAGGAAAACACTCATTTTCTAAGCCTTTAAACACTTAACCAATTTCACCAAACTTCTCCTAAAGCCTCATAATGTTTTCTAACATCATTTGGTACACTCACACCCTCATACAACATCCATAAAACTCATTTTCTAATTCCTTAAGCCTTTACTCATTTCTTCCCAAAATTCCTAACACTTACAATGTTTTCTCCTAGGTCTCTAAGTGGTGTTTCATACCTAAGATGATCACTTATGCCAAAATACTCCCTCACCACAACAACATCATCTCTCATGCATCTATTCTCACAACTAACTCCTTATGTCATTCTTGAAATCCTTTTCAAGTTTACACTTTCTCCTTGTTCACCAAAGTTTGAATAAATCTTAACACAAGTCTAAATGACTTTGGTGTATCCCAAAACATTCATTTGCATTCTAAATCCTCTAGAACATTGCCTAAGCCCTTTTTACACCATTAAACACCTTAGTGCATGTTTCTTTCACTAGGAAAGCACTTCACCATTCTAAACATTTCCTAACTTACCAAACTCATTTTAAACCCTTCGAACTTCTTGTTTATTACCTAAATTTTGACATGAACTCTCCTAGAACATTACTAAACCAAAACACATTGTTTCCATCATTGAACAACCAAGAACACTAAAATCCATCAAACACATTCTTGTACACAAACTACTTCACACATTTAGCACTACATCACAATATAGTGCATAATTTAAATTGCATGGCACTTAGGCCCTTAAATAACATGGCTCTTAGGCCCTTAAGATGCATAAATCTTAAACACTGAATTTCCACATTATATTTGCCTTTGACCTGCAAATACACTCAACAACACATATGCCTTTTACTAAGCCCTTGAGAGCATTCTTCTAAGTCATATTCCATTGGCTCCTTAAATCATTTTCATAAGCAATACAAGCTCATTTCTCCTAAGACTTTAAACCACATTAGGTTAGCACATTTACCTCTTTTCCTCACAACTTCTTTCTTGTTTCCTTGACTAAATTTGTAAGGCTTTTGATTGTTTGTCAACTTCTAAACAATATACAAACAATATAATGAGTATTCAAGCTTTAAGCTTCATCTCATTGTAAACCCTAGATTATACATTGTTTTAAAAACATTAAGATAATTGTTTTACCTTAGAACTTGAAGAGAGTTTGAATATCTATCAAGAGAGGACTCCACCTAGTCCATGAAAGGTTGGAATGAAGCTAGAACAAAGAAACATAAGGACTCCATTAAGAGTGATTTTCGGTCAAGATAAAAACATGGAGGAAACATCATTTTTCTTTGAGATTCCTTACCTAGAAGCAAAGGAGATCAATAATATGTAGAAATATAAGCTCAAGCTCCTTCAATGGTGGAACTCCATGGCACCGAAATGATGGTCTTGAAGTTTTGAGAAGATAGGAATTAAGAGCTTGATGAGAGGAAGAGAATGGTGGTGTTTGTTTTTTTTGGTTAAGTGAGCTAGGAATTACAAGAGGTAAAAGATGGAGTTTGTGTAGTACTATTGCAACTCGTGAATGGAAGAAAGAAGAGAGGTTGAAGAAGACTTGGAACCGTGGGAATGAAGAAGGGAAATGAGAGAATGAGATAAGTGAGTTTGTTTTGCTTTTTAGAATATTTATACCTTAAAGCAAATAGTAACTTAATAGTCATCTTTATTTACTTAACAAGTTACAAGAGTGGTGAGTCACCACACTTAAAAACCGCCCCTATTATTATAACAAGGGTATTTTAGTCTTTGATGACTCATTTAATCACTTATAACAACATAGTTTACAAACTAGCTTATTAAAGTTACTATTCATAAAACAAGGCACATAGAAGTGAAATTTTTGATTTCCCATTGATATAGACTTCCAAATGTGATACTATATAGTACACATTAATTAAAGAGTAATGATGGACATTTAGCCATTCAAAACTCATTTACAAGACAATTTTTCAAAATTGTGCTTTAAGACTCCTTAAAGCACATTTTGTGTTTTAACTTGTTTTCAAGCTTGGTTTTCTTTGGTAATTGATTTAATATGTTCATTAGTATATAAATAAGGTCTTGGTAAGTTCATTAGGTCTTAACCAAGCTTAGAGCACATTTTGGCTCTTTATTGACCTTAAAGCACATTTTGTGTTTTCTATGGTTTAATTTGCTTACTAATGCTTCTAAGACTCTTTTTTAGTCTTAATATACCATACTTAAATGTTTAAACAACATACTAAGGTTTGGGGTATTTCACGCTGATTGAGCTTCTGTCTGTTCTCTGGCGTATATTTTCGCCTCTGTTCCTCTTGTTTATTCACGTTCTGATACAGAATTTGTTCACTTTGTTGCCTTATTCCGTATATTTTCGCCTCTGATTATCCTTCTTGGTGTATTATCAGTTCAGAACTATAAAATTGGGGTAATTACACCCGACACTGTCCACGGTTCTGAAATTGTGGCTTGTTGTATATCGTTTATTTTGGCCCACTCTTTCTCTAGTTTATTCATCTGGCGAATCGTGGCTCTGAATTTGGGTAGAAAAAACTGATTGGAACCTTATTTTGTCTGTTGTAAAGACAAGTTACATTGTTTCCTTATTGATGTCTTCTGACTATCCTTCTTGGTGGACTATCAGTTCAGAAATTAATGCTATATTGCTCTTGTATATGGCGTTTATTTTGGCCACTCTTCCTCTGATTTATTCATGTGGTGAATAGTGGCTCTGAATTTGGGCAGAAAAAACTGATTGGAACCTTATTTTGCCTGCTGTAAAGACAAGTTACATTTTTTCCTTATTGACGTTCCTGACTATCCTTCTTGATGGACTATCAGTTCAGAGATTAATGCTCTATTGCTCTCCTGTTATTTGCTGACTGTGGAACATCTGTTTATGTTTTTTGTCTTGCTAGAATAGATTGAAATGTTCTTTACGCTTGTATGTTCTTGGTGAATTCTATGTTGCTAATATTCCTGGTTGTGTGTATTTTTTAAAAGCTCCGTATCTGATTCACTATGTCTTACATTTGTAGGTGCAATTCTACGAAGATTAGCATATCATGGACGAACATATAATTGAGTTGTCGTACAATGGTCAAAAGTTCTGCTTGCAAGAGCTGGATCCTAACCTATATTCTACAATAGAGTTGATGAGGGACTACACGAAAGAATTTTCAAACAACCAATTGCTCCGCCCAATAACCCTACTTTCTTCTACATACATCCAAAAAGCAAGGCTTGTTCCTCTACAAAGACTATAACCGTGTTTGTAAGAGAAGATGTTGTGAACTCTATTATGATGGATATGTGGAGGACTTATGAGAAAGACCAGAGCATGATGGGTGTGCAAATGGAGCAGCAAGTTGAAATCCTTGAGTTGTCCCCTCCTCCTACTACACAACCTGCTACACAACCACTCCACTGCTGTCACGGTCCCAATTACCAACCCCACAGTCCCAGTTACATACCCCACAACCCCAATTACCAACCTCACAGTCCAATTACCAACCCACATAGTACCCAAAAGAAAGCACAAGAAGAAAGCTGCCTGGGGTCTTACCTAGTCATACCAATTGCCAGTTCAGCAAATAGAAAAACCATCACAACTTCCCCTCATCATTGTTCCAATTTCCCTAACGTTTCATATAAAAAAGACACATCTTCTGCTGCTGCAACACTCCAATCAGTCCAGATTAGCAACAGCACTCTGCGAAGCCTTGAAGTTCACTCATCTTCACTTGTACCATCTCCACAGATGGATGTCATTAGTGCAAATAATCCTCCCTCAACTGGTCATAGTCTTAAACAAGGAGATGGGTCTGCTGTTGGTGATGCAGGACAGGATAATGAAGTTCCTGTAGATGATAATGAACCCACATACTCTGACGACTCTTGGTGCCATAAGGATGTTGATGAAGGTAACGATTTTGAAACTGAGTCCAGCAATTCAGAAGATAATGACATTGACATAGATGATGAAGATGACAGATTAGAGGAACTCGAGAGAATCACTGAATGTGGGTATTATTCAGCTGATGATGAAGATTGTGCGGTGAAAGAGCCACCGTATTTGAGGAATGGGACTCATTTTGAGTACCAAAGTGATGGGAAGGTTGTTTTGCAATCTCATCAAATGTTTGAAAACAAAACCCTTTCTTGGAGGTTATGAAGGACTATGCATGTCAAGAGGGTATTGATTTGCACAGAGTAAGCAATGGTCCATTCAAGTACACAGTTAAGTGCAACAACAACAACACTTGCCCTTGGAGACTTCATGCCTCCCTTCTTCCAGACAAAACTACGTTTATGATAAAGACTTTGACAGGGGAGCATGACTGTTTGAGGATAGCGAACAATCCAAATGCTACAGTACCATGGATCACAAAGAAGATTTTGCCTGATATTGGGGCGAACAAAAAAATGGTGCCTAAGGACATTATGGTACTGATGCGACAGAAGTTCAGTGTCAATTTGAGCTACATTAAGTGTTACAGGGCACAGAAATTGGCTTTGAAGATAATTGATGGGAACCATGATGAGTCCTATGCAAGGATTCCCCAGTACTGCAAAATTGCTCTAGACAGAAATCCTGGGTCCGTCATTGATCTTCAGTATCAGGAATATTTGACTTCTCCTCCCTCTTTCACGAGATTATTTGTTTGCTTTCACGCTCAAAAGGAGGGGTTCCTTCGTGGATGCAGACAGTTATTGGTGTAGATGGTTGTCACCTTAAGGCCCATTTGGTGGAGTGTTGTTGACAGCAATCACCATTGATGGAAATAATGGTATATTTCCAATCGCATTTTCCGTGGTCCAAAGTGAGTCTACCACACCTGGAAGTACTTCTTCAGTCAATTGAAGAAGATAGCTGATTGGGATACGAGGAAGAGATGGGTGATAATATCTGATCGTCAGAAGGGTGTTGAACCTGCACTGAAAGACGAAATGCTAGAAGTGACCAGAAGGATCTGTTGTAGGCATCTCTACGCAAACCTGAAGAAAGATTATCCTGGTATACTAAAAGAAAGTTATCATTCCATGATTTTTATGTCAATTTATAATATATACTGTTTCTAACATGTTACAATTATTCTTCAATTTATGTAGGTACTCTCATAAGGAATCTTTTTTGGAAGCTGCAAAGGCATATACACAAACATCTTTGCATGCAACCCTAAAGAAGATAAAAGAAAATTCTGTGTCAGCTTATAACTACTTGAAGAACGTGGACTTTAACTTATGGGTGAGGTATCACATACCAGAGTACACTAAGGTAATTGAGGTGACTTCAAACTTTGTCGAGTCTTTCAATTCAAAGTTGTCTGACATAAGATCAAAGCCCATTTTAGCTATGCTGGATGAATTGAGGAGATCAATGATGTTAAAAGTGCATAAGAGAAGGGAGGAGTCAGTTAGGCTTAGGGACCCCGTGATTGGCTATGCATCTAAAATTTTGCACAAAACACAAGGCTTGGTAGATCATGTGCCATTAGACCGAGCAGCGATATTGAGTTTGAGGTGTCAGATATTGGGGGGTATTTTATTGTTAACCTGAGGGACCGTCATTGTGATTGCATGGCATGGGACTTGTCTGGTATCCCATGCAAACATGCATGTGTTGTCATTACGAAGCAAAGGCTTGACTTGGTATCATTTGTGGCGCCTTGGTTCTCTAAGGAGTTGTATGTGGAAACGTGCAAAGCAGCAATATCACCAATTCCTGACCCAAACATTGGCCTACTGTTGATGGCATGGTGCAATTGAAGCCACCTTTTTTGAGGAAACTCCCGGGGAGACCAAAGAAAAACAGAGAAGAGAACAAGGTGAGGCACCTCCTGTGACCAAGAGGTCAACCATGTTACATGTGCAATTTGCAAAAGAATTGGTCACAATTCAAAGACATGCCGAAGCCAAAAGGATAGGGGACATGGTCCCAACAGTGGTAGTTCTCAAACCTCCGGTGTTCAGTCTACTACGAAAAACAAGAGAAAGAGGAACGCTCAGTGATTGTAAGTCCGAGTTTGTTCTTTCTATTGATTGTGTGTGTAATTTTATTGTAACATGCATCTCTTTTGTTGGTTTAATTGCAGTTTTTTGATGCATTTGAGCTACTGGTTTTTTGACAAGTACTGAAGTATTCGCTGCACACAAGTACTGTTGCTCATTACATCACTATCGGTCATACAGATTCTCCCTGTGTGTGTAATTTTATTGTAATATGCATCTATTTTGTTGGTTTAATTGCGGGTTCTTTGATGCATTTGAGCTGCTGATTTTTTTGACAAGTACTGAAGTATTCGCTGCACACAGTACTGTTGCTCATTACATCACTATCGGTCATACAGATTCTCCCTGTGTGTGTAATTTTATTGTAATATGCTTCTCTTTTGTTGGTTTAATTGCAGGTTCTTTGATGCATTTGAGCTGCTGATTTTTTGACAAGTACTGAAGTAATAGCTGGACACAAGTACTGTTGGTGACATTATTGTAGCGCTTTGACAATTGTGATGTAATGAACAGTTGTAGACGTCTTTGACACATGTTTTGTAATGAATTATTGGAATTATTTGAGACGTGGATTGGTACTATGACCAATAGTGATGTAATGAGCAAGCTACTCTACTCTTGGTTTTATCTTAAAAGTACTGATGTAATAGCGGTTACAGCTCTATCGTTTTGGTGATTGTTTTGTTCTATATTAACGACTTACATGCTGGAAATTGCTGGATGAAGCACTTGTTATATTGTCATAATCATTTTTAGTAGCCTAGATGTGATGTTAGTCACACTTGTGGGATACGGTAGAGCTTTTTCAATGCCTGGGTATGGGAACGCATGAACATTCTAAACTTGTGTGCCAGGTGGGGAGAGAGGACGAGGGGGTGAGTGATTATGTACATTATTGAAGCATTATAATTACTGTCAATTAAGACAAAGGTGATATATAACTTACCACAATTTCAGTTCTTTGAAACATAAAATTCAACATACAAACTTGTAACGCATGAACATTCTGTTGTTGGTCAATACAAAACATACGGAAGCTGGCGTGAGGAAACTGATCAAATCTTGTCATTATAAGAGATCTCAATGGAAGTCATTACAACATATCTCATTAAAGGTCATTACAAAGATTACATTAAAAGTCATTACAAAAGATTCCATTAAAAGTCATTACAAGACCTAAGTCATACATAATAGAAACCCGAAAGAAAAATACTGCTATTACTATGATAAACACTATCTTCATATAACTATCATTCGTTGCCTTATCTCATCCAATCTGGTCTTTTGCATCTCCTCCAATTTATTTAGTAGGCATACATTTTATTTCTTCACTTCAAGCAGCATAGCTTCAATATCACCAGCGGAAAGAAGCCTTTGATGAAGCATGCGTTGGTGAAGTATGGATTGGTGGATAGATGTCTCTCCACCATACGAAATATTACTTGTTGGTGGTGCATTTGAAGTACGGTTCTCATAGTTTCTACATTACGGGTTACATGCAATTGCGCACTCAGATTGTAGTGGCATTTCACTTCCCTCATGGGGGTTGAATTGAAATTGTGCCCACTTGAGGACGACATTCTGCATGGACAATCAACAAAAATGCAAACTCAAGTGTATCGCAACCAGAGAGCTCAGATTGGTCCTTATGGCCATCATCATCGCTTCATAAGTGGGTTATGATACTTTACATGCCTTATATATGGAGCAACCATACATAAACCGCTTCAACGCGTTCAAGCAGAGCAATTTCATGAAGGGCCGCTTCTACACATATAAGTACAGATAAAGGCATAACCACACATAAAAGGTCATTTAACAAAACAAAATCATTGCTTCACATATTCATAACTCATCAGATAGATGTTCCAGAGAACAGCAGCTAACAGATGTTCCAGAGAACAACATACAACAGGTGTTCCAGAGAACAGCAGATAACAGGAGCAATAGAGCATTAATTTCTGAACTGATAGTCCACCAAGAAGGATAGTCAGAAGACATCAATAAGGCAACAATGTAACTTGTCTTTACAACAGACAAAATAATGTTTCAACCAGTTTTTTCTGCCCAAATTCAGAGCCACAATTCGCCAGATGAATAAACCAGAGGAAGAGTGGCCAAAATAACGACATACAACAAGCCACAATTTCAGAACCGTGGACAGTGTCGGGTGTAATTACCCCGATTTTATAGTTCTGAACTAATAGTACACCAAGAAGGATAGTCAGAGGCGAAATATACGGAATAAGGCAACGAAGTGCACAAATTCTGTATCAAAACGTGAATAAACAAGAGGAACAGAGGCGAAAATATACGCCAGAGAACAGACCCAGAAGCTCAATCAGCGGGACACCAATCGGTAAGATTTCCCCAATTTCATAACCGTGAAATCGAAGTGAACAAATTCTGCATCAAAACGTGAATAACAAGAGGAACAGAGGCGAAAATATACGCCAGAGAACAGACCCAGAAGCTCAATCATCGGGTGCACACAGCAAACAACATCGGGTAAAAATTCCCAATTTAAGAACCCTAAAATCGAAGACTGCACACAGCAAACAACATCGGTGAAAATTCCCCAATTTAAGAACCCTAAAATCGAAAATTGAATAGGGCAATTTTGTCCCCAAATTCAGAACCTGTATCAAAACGTATTAAATCAGCTGAAGAGAGGCAAAAATCATCATGAGCAATCATGACATAAGCTCGCACAACAAACAATGTCGGGGCCAAATTTCCCCAATTTCAGAGCCTTGAAATCGAAGATAGAGAGTACGCAAATTTCCCCAATCTGAAAACCCTAAATTGAAGATGGAGTACAGAGCGATACCGGGACCAAGAATTTGCAAAAGGAAATCAAATTCTTCCTTACCTCAATCAGACAAGCGTGATCGATTTTCCCGATTTCACAATGAAGATGTTGACGCTAAGGAGTCGAAAGAATGTCGAAGTGAAATCATGAATGAACGGAGTGGGAATAAGAAAGGGATATTGTTTGGTCAATATAAGTGAACTGATCAACCCCAGTCACAAGTGGACGGAAGTTTGATAAAAGGTTGACGGAAGTAAAACTTATATAAGCTGATGGGTGGGGCAGTATTAATTCTCAAAGTACATGGGTGGGCAGTGTTAAACCCCGAAACCACGTGGGTGGGCAGTGTAATTTTTCCTAGTAAAAAAATGTATTTTCATGTATAACTTGTTAGATAGGAAGCTATATATTTCAAAATTTTAAGCCGAAAGCATCTCTAGTCATAAATTTGACTTGTCAAATTGTAAGTCTCTAAGCATGTGTCTTTGTTATTTGTCTTGTTTCTGTTAGATTTTGTGTTTTTTTTAGTAAATTAATGAGAATCCCCTTTAGATTTTGGGATAATATTGGTAACATCTTTGTGTTTATCATAATTATTAGTAACCATCTTGAGGTTACGGTATCTCTAACTACGAACCCTCAAAATATAGTTTCGTTAATAATCGTCAACACCTTGCCGACTTGTCATCTTATTCACTAAATAATGTCATGCTGCACAAAAAACACTATTTAATTTGCATAGTCTAAGTCTCTCTCATCCCACTACTATTTTCCTAAAAACGTCAACACTAACCCAGGAATGGTATACAACCAAGAATACTCCTTCCTTAAGTGTTGCTTAGCAAATAAACAACGTCTTAAAACGCGTGAAAGATTTGGATCATATTGGATGGGTTAGGGTTGACGTTTTTAGGAAAAACGGTGGGATGATGGAGACTTAGACAATGCTGATTAAGCAGTGTTTTTTGTCCAGCCTGACATCACTTAGTGAAGCTGACAGGTTAGCAAAGGGCTAACGATTTATTAACGGAGTTATAGTTTGAGGCTCATAGTCAGAGATACCGTAACCTCAAGGTGGTTATACCAATAATTATGATAATCATAAGGTGATTACTTGTATTATCCCAAAACCTCAAGGGGGTTCCTATTAATTTACTTTTTTTCAATATACTAGCTAGAGTGTTGTTAGATGTTTTTTTATCTATGGGCTACATGGTAGCAAAATAACCAGTATCTAGTTCTCATGTACGAGATTAGTACCCCCCATGAGTTTGTACAATCTCAAAAGTAAAACCAGTTATACATAGCAGCTACCTAGAATAGATTTCGAACAAGGTTTTTCAAATTAGTGCAAAACAGGAGAATTAACTGCTTCAGCGGCATCTTTCTTGTTCTTGCACCAGATCAAGATCTATATCTTGGTTGATGTTATCAGCTTAGTCCAGTCTATTTCTTTCTGCTTAAAAACTACCTGATTATTTAGGAACCAAATGTGGTAGACGCAAGACATGAATGTAGTCTTTCACAGATTTGTGCATCTTGGCGTGGTGGGTGATCACACCACTGTTCACACTTCATTAAAATCTCCCATGGCAATTAACGGTGCATCGCATCTGCCTCAGAGGTCTAATAATTCTTGGTACTCCACTCTCCTATCTCCACCGTATCCATCAAGAACTTCTTGCTATCTCTTTTGCCACCACATCAATGGGCGACCATGCTACTTTCAGCCCACCTGATTGTCCACTTGAAAAGATTTCTAACCATTCCGTATTGTTTCCGGTCCCCGAAAGGTGGCGCCTTCTATTGCACAATTTTCCCGGATGCGTCTCCATTAAGCATACCATTATGGTTTGAGTTTTCATGATCTCTCTCTTTGCCACCCTCCATTTTTCTGCTCCCCCTTGTATGTACGCTATCACTGTGGCCATTGCCACTCTCATGTTTATTCCTGCCACACTACTTCAAAATTCTATCGATATTGCTAACGATCTGCTAAGATATGGGGATATAATTCGAGCCGCTGACTATACTTGAACATTTCCTTGCTTTTGAAGATGGTTTCAGTGACGGTTTTTTCTTGCTTGTAGCTCTATTTCTCGGCCTCTTTCCTGTATTCCCTTCTTTCTCAGGCATTAAAACTACTTTTATGTTAATTTCTTCCAGGTGGTCACCTATCACAGGCGTTGGGCTCCCATTGTTTGGGCTATTTAATAGGCCCACATATATGGGCAGCCTCTCTTGTTGACTTCTCTAAGGTAGTGGTGTTAGAAGGACAGACCCACAGTCTTTGCTGTCATTTCCACTACCTTTTGACAATCTGTTCCTTGTCGCCGTTTACCTTGTCAGCCTACTATCAGTATCTAGACTAAAGTCCACCAGGGCGATTTAGTCTCATTCATTTGGAGCCTTTTTGCTTTTTCTACATTCGAGAGCTGTTCTTTGTAAGTTTCTTCCTTCCTACAATGCGTAAACTCTATACCCTCTGAAACAAGTCCATCATTATGTTTGTTTTTAACATAGTATACTCCTTCTCATAGCTCCACGTCCAATCAAGATCAGTCTACCACACCCTCGGGTAATCCGCCCCCAAACACAATGAATCCTGCATTTATTGATCTCCACACGGGTGTACTATGTAAGTAAAGTATTTATTTTTGTTACAGTAGTCTCCACTTTATCTTCTTGGCCCACTTCCAGAGTACAACTTTTGAAAATTTTCCATTGGTCTTGTGTTTCTGATCGTGTCAAGTCCGACCGCCACCACCGCCATGTCGTCCCTAGCCTCTGATCTTGCCACTACCGACTTCCTCTTCGGCGGTTGTTCTATCACAACCACTCTAGCTTCCTATTCTACCTTCTTTACACTTAACTCCTCGCTCCAGACTTCAATTATCCCCATCATTGCCGTTATGTTGCCAAACAGGACTTCAAGCTCCTTATTTATAATTTTAAACACTCCTGTTTCAATCCACGCAAAAACCTCCATGTTGTCTGGTAGTGTTTTCATATCAAATTCCAGCTCCTTGACCTGCCCATACTTCCCTAGGATTGCGTATACCGATTCCGCATTGCATGTCTCCGGTGGTATACCTCTGATTGCCACATTAACCAATCATTTTGCTTCTACAATCCATTCTTTCCGTGCTTCCACACACCATGCTTCCTTATCCCATTTCTGGGCCTGTATAAATTTGTCTCTTCCACCGATATCATGGAATATCGCTAGATATTCTCCCATTGACTTGCTAAAGGTGTGTTCAATTGCTCCATTGTTGACCAGAAACTCTTAACTTAACTTCCTCCAAGTTACCTTTTCCTTTAGTACGAATGAGAGCACGCCTCCAATCTGGGGATCAGGATTTCAGATGGAGATAATTTCACAGGGCCTTGCGAATCAGTGACCTTTTGTGCTTCATGGTTTTTCCACCTCACTTCCTGGCTTCTAGCTAGCACTTCGTATTCCATTTGAGATGGCGTTGATTGGAGTATTTGTGCATACTTCATCAGTCTTTGCGTTACTACGGGTCTATACTGTTGTTGAGGCCTTCTCAGGGGTCTCACGAATTGTGCCATGATCCTGTTCCCACTAATCCAGTTTCCGTTTGATTGCTTCACTACTCTCTCTGCCTCTTGTTTGTTGGTGAACTTAATAAACACATAGCAAGTTTTGTAGCTATTCGTCCTTTTGTTGGTCGACTCAAGTTAACAATCTTACCATATTCATGAAAAGACCTCCATAACGTGCCTAAACTTGTACTTTCATGTACATTGTCGATAAATATGATCTCTGTTTCTTCCATACCCTCGGTCAGTTGGATTGGTTTTTATGAGATGATCTATGAAGAGGCTGGGCTTTGATGTTTGGTTTGTTTTGACGGAATCAGATTTTGGGTGTTGTTTTTAAGGTCAAAGATGATTGGGAAGGATGTTTTGTGGTGGTGAGTAGGCTGAACGATTACGAGTGGTTGGTGTTTTAGGAAGTGATCGAGGCTAGTAGAAGATTTTGACAGTCATGACTGTGACGGCGGTGTCTGGGCTGGCTGTTTGGTTATGTTGGGCGGGCTAGGTGAGTAAGGATGGTTGATGTGGCCATCTGTGGTTGAGGGGTGGTGGAGAGGGGGAGGAGAGAGGAGGGAGGCCATTGAGGTATAATGTGTTTAAGTTAGTATAGTGTTGTTAGATGTTTATTTCTAAAAGCAAAAGAAATCCATGTAGTCCTTTATTCACCTTCAAGAAGAGGATGAGCAGCACAAGTAATGTAACGTGGCTAGTTATTATCAAAACAAAAAAAAGTAACGTGGCTAGTTAACATCACCTCAATTAGAACTGTCATGGAATTAGCTAGCATTTCATGCCTATAGTACTTGGTAGGGTGATATGACCTCATTCTAGTGGAGGATATGACCTCATTTTAGTGGAGGATGCATGGGTATTCTAGGGGAAGGAATTTACATGAGTGTAATGTTATCACAAGTTTTGTGTAGGTCTCTTTGGTCGATTAATTTAGTATGTGCACAGTACACTGACTATGAAACTCCCCGGGACATACTCTTTTTTTTATCAGTGGGCTACAAATGTAGCGATGTTTAACCAGTAATCTGGTTCTACAGCAAAGGGTTTTTCCTTGCCATGATAGATAATAGTGAACATACAAATCAAACAAACAACTGAAAACAGATAAATACGACAAAAAGACATCTAGTGATTCAAGAACTATTGTAGCTCCTTTTGGTTCCTTAATTGCAACAGCATAATTTGTGCTTCAGCTTGAGTCTTCCTTGTCCCTACAAATAACTCTTCAATTCTGGGGTACATGTATTGCTTCGGGCACAATTAAATATCTGCATTTCCAGTCTCCCCACTCAGAGAATTGCATTTTGTTCGGCAAGACCACTTAGTTACTTCTTAGATCCTATTGAAATACCCCAAACCTTGATATATTGTTTAAATACTAAAATATGATATTTAAAGGCTAAAAAGTGCCTTAGAAACAGCAGTGTACGATTTAAACCATGGTGAAAACAATAAAGTACTATAAATACAATTTGAGCAAAAACATACTCTAAACTTGGAGTGAACTTGGTTGGGACCCAAAGAGCCTACCAAGACTTAGTGATATTCAATTATGATTTAATAAGGCTAATTAAGTCCTTAGGAAACCTTGGTAGACAATTAAACCAAACAAAACACAAATAAATACCTTAAAGTCAATATGGGCAAAAATGTGCTCTAAGCTTTGGATAAATTTGTATAAGACCTAAAGGTCATACCTATACCTTATTTACATGTTAATGAACATATTAAACCAATTACCAAAGAAAACCAAGCTTGAAAACAAGTTAAAATACAAAATGTGCTTTAAGGAGTCTTAAAGCACATTTTTGAAAAATTGTCTTGTAAATGAGTTTTGATTGGCTAAATGTCCATCATTACTCTTTAATTAACATGTGTACTACTTAGTATCACATTTGTAAGTCTAAATCAATGGGAAATCAAAAATTTCACAACTATGTGCCTTGTTTTTGTGAATAGTAACAAAATATGCTAGTTTATGACATAAGTCAATATAAGTAAGTTAATTGGTCAACAAAGACCAAACTACCCCTAAGTTGATGATGGGGGCCGGTTTTCTAAGTGGTGACTCACCACCATGTAAAAATCAATTCAAGAAAGGAAGGAAAAGTAAGTAAAAAGAAGAAAGTTACTTTATAACATAAATATCTTCAAAGGTAGACCTCTCACCTCATTCTCTTATTTTCTCCTTGTTCCCACCGTCTTCATCCTCTCCTCTCTTCTTCAAAAACGATGGGCTATAGTAACCTCTCTTCTCCATCTTCATTTCCTTGCCAAATCCAACTCCATGCTCCAAATCAAATTCTAAGACCATATTTGTCTTAGTTAGACCAAGCTCTACACTTCTCTCTTTTCAAATCTTCAAGAACTCCATTTGGGTGCCATGAAGATTCACCATTGTTGGAGCTTGAGCTCACCTTTTCATGCCTTGTCATTCTCCTTTGCTTCAAGGTAAGGAAAGTCAAAGAAAATCAATGTTTCCTCTTGTTTTGTGTGTAACCGAGAATCACCCTTTGATGGTGTGTTCTTTTTATCTTTCATAGCTCCATTTCAATCTTCAAAGGACAAGGAGGAGTCCTCTCTTGTTACTTATTCAAGCTCTTTTTATTCCAAGGTAAAACAACTATCCTAATGTGTAAAGACAATATATATAACCTAGGGTTTGTAAATGAGTTTAAGCATGAAGCTTGAATGCTCATTGGTTTTACTTGTGTATTGATTAGAACATTGACAAGTAGCCAAGTACCCTTGCCGATTTCCAAACAAGGAAGAACAAGAGTGTTCAAGTAAAAATCTTGAAGAAAAGAGGTAAACAAACTACCTCAATGTGGTTTAAATGCCTTAGGAAAAATGAGCTTGATTTGCTTAATAAAATACCTAAGGAGCCAATGGCATGAGACCTAGTGAGATGCTCTCAAGGAAAACTATTAAAGGGCATATGTGTTGTTGAGTGTATTTGCAGGTCAAAGGCAATATATATGTGGGAAATTCAGTGTTTAAGGTTTATGCAATTTAAGGGCCTAAGAGTCATGTTATTTAAGGGCCTAAGTGCAAGCAATTTAAGTTTATGCACTATATTGTGTGATGTAGTGTAATTGGGTGAAGTTTTGTGTATGAGAATGTCCTTGATGGATATAAGTGTTCTTAGATGTTAAATGGTGAAAACCTAAGTGTTTGGGTGTGAGAATATACAAGAGAAGCTATGGCAAAATTTAGTTGATAAACAAAGGAGTTTATGTATTCTAATGGGATTTTATGACCTAGAAGGTATTAGGAATTTGCTAAGTGTTAAGATGGTGAAACAAGTGAAATATGGTGTTCTTAAGTGTTATGGTGCCTTGGGCATAGTCTTGGAGGATTTAGAAATCAAATGGGTGTTGTAAACACACCAAAGTTATGTTGTATGAAATACTAAGTTTTTGTGCAAGTTTTGGTGATCAAAGGAAAAATAATGTCTTGTGAAGACTAAGTGTGAACTAGGGGAAAATAAAAAGGGGATTGTGTATGGGAGGTGTAAGTGTGAAATAATGCCCTTGGAGTAGTGGTAATGGTGGTGAGGTAACATTTTGGTTAGTGGAGTTATAGGCATGACTCACCACCTAGAAATCCTAAGGAGAAAACATTGCAAGTGCTAGGAAGCTTGTAAGGAATTTATGGAATGATAAAGATGGTTTTGGTGTGTGATTTAAGGAGTTTAGTACATGGCTAAAGAGTGTTTGAAGTGCCCAAGTGAGGTTAGAACATACTAGGATACATGAGGTGAAGTTTGGAGTCAAATGGGAATTTAGAAACAAAGGTCTGGAGCCGACCGACCTTAGGGACCGGACCTGTAAGGTCGGTCGAGCTCAGTTTACACTACCGGAAAGAGTTTCTGGAATGGACCGACCTTGGGGACCGGACTTGCAAGGTCGGTCGGGCTTGTATTTTGGGTACGAATTAAGTCCCTAGAATCAACCGAACTTGGGACCGAACTTGCCAAGATCGGTCGGGCCTGAGTTTTCAAAGGGAAAAACTCTCGGAATAGACCGACCTTGTGGACCGAACTTGCAAGGTCGGTCGGAGTGGAATTTTTGACGGTAATATGTTCTGGAATGGACCGACCTTGTGTAAGGTCAGTCGGTAAGGTCGGTCGGACCAAAAACATTATTTAAGGTTATAGGATGATGGGGATTATTAAGTAATGATGTTATAAGATTGTTAAGGACATGTTAAGTGAGTAATAATACAATTTAGTGGGGGAAAAGTCGTATTAAAATGAAAAAGTAAAACAAGTTAAAATGTGAAGTTATTTAACTAGTTAACGGGGATAAGTTATGAGCATTAGACTTTAAACAATCATGTTACCCCGATGTTAATAAGAGTAAATGCAATGTTACCAGTTGTTCAAAGATGTTACGAGGGACATGTGATGGCACGTTAGAGTGAAACCCCGGTGACAGGTATGGTTTTCTTGCAACCTGTGTCCTACCGGATTACACCGGCTTGTATGCCAATGTGTTTTTCTGTATGTTTGCCACGTTGTAAGATAAAACATGTAATGAGTTTATAGTAATTCATTTATGTGGCGTGTTCAATTCCGATACCATTTAACCTCGAAAGTGTTAAACCTTAGCTAACTGAGTCTAGGATCACATGAGAGTTCGGTATTCGGATTTAACGACCCGAACCATGGGACGTTCTAACCACGACTATGCGTGAGTTAATTGTGTGATGTTCGTGTGTGAATGTATGGACCCCCTCGTGTGTTTAACCCAGTTGAAATACCTTTTGGTGTGTGGATGTGATAGACTCCATAGTGGGGCTCTAACTATTTATCTAAAAGTAAATATGTACTAACAGGGGTGAGGAATCCGGTCAGGCCGGTCGCGCGTTGTTTGGGAGTGGGTATCCTTCTTAGCTCTACCCTCCTCTCTGTTATGGTTGTTTCCCTCACGGGTTACGATCTCCCATTAGCTTACTCCAAAGCTTAGCTATTCTGACTTATGATCGGTTTAGGGGGAACATGTGTTTATGTGGTGTGTTCGGGTCACTATATCCGAACCATCTTAACTTAAGTTACTCGTCCGACTATTAGGACGGTAATGAGTGTTGTATAACGAGCTTAACATGAAGGTAATATCATTCTCTAGGCTCACCAGTGAATTAACTATGTTTGGGTCGGTTCCTAAGAGAACCGTTCCCGTTATGTTATGTGTTCTTGTTGTACAGCAATGCTTATTGCGATGTGATATTATACATTGTTTAAATGTGAAGTACGTGGATCATGGATACAAATCTCAGTTTATAAAAGAGACGTTTATGGATAACCCGACTAGTGGGTAAGTGTCGTCTATTGAGGAGATAGCTCCATTAGAGGAGAAACACTCTAGGGTCAAGAACGCGAAGAGTGACTTATCAAGTATGGATGTGTTATCTGTTGTGAGCCCTTTGTTGTGGAATGTAATGTGTTGTGTGTTTATAGTTTACATGCATGATTCAAATATAATCAACCGCATGCTAAGACGACAATTAGTTGTGCGTGGCCCGGTAGCATGCGGGCTGCGGAATTACCATACCAGCAAAGGTGCTGAGCCCCTTGAGGGCCACCCTTTTTTCCAATTCAATTTCAGGTACAAGGAGCTGGAAGCCGTTCGAGAGTAGGACAGGGTAGTCGTTTGTACATGGGTAGCCATTTAAATTGTGTATGTATTGTAGGTGTAGTAAGACTGAAATTGTTATCGGCATCAGTTGGTAATACTCGGTACAGTTGGATTGTATATGTATATTGGTTGTTGTTAATGGAAAGGGATAATAGTGTGTTGTTGCTCGGGAATCTAGTCCATCAGACCGATACAATGTATAGGTATATGTATTAGCCTTGTTAGCCACGTGAGTGGTTAACGGCGTGTAACACCATTGAGTTAAGTAATGTGAAGAGTTCAGTTTTCCGCTGCTATTTTGTTATTAAGTGTATGGTTGTAGTTGGGGTGTTACAGTCTTCCTCAATATACGATCAATGTTTTCTAGGGATTTACGAGGGTAAGGAGTATGGATTCTCAGCCTCTGACCATACTTGAAGCATTCCCTCGCCTCTGCTGAGATGTTCGCAAGTCTTGAATGTGCTTTCGTTACTCTGAATTTTTTTTGCTTATTCTGTTGAGTAGCTCCAGGAGAAATATCCACCTCAGATTAATTTCTGGCAATGAGGTGTTCTTGATTGGAGTCGGCCTTCCCTTACTTGGGCTTGTAACAAACCCAATGCCATTTGTTTGTGAACTCTCTAACATTTGTGGGCCCAACCCACAATGGTTGTTTCCAAGTCTCTTGGGTTAGTTGGCAGGCATCTTCTCCCTCTTTACCTAAATATGCCGAGTCACGTGTCTCCTGCACCACCTGGATTTGATAATTACTTAGCCTTGAAGGGGTGAACAGAACCAGTTCCTCCTTTATCATTTCTTTAACTACTGTAGAATCCAGTTCCCCATGGCGTATGCACTTGCCCGATGCAACAGGGGAATTAATTGCTGCCGTCATAAATGAAAATAAAGTGGGGGGTTTCCAATCATACTTTTCCATATCACTTTTTGGGTATACTTCTAAAAGAATATCTCATACGATGCGACTATGTAGCTGCTATCATGATTAATACTCCACTTAGACTGCCCGTTTGATGATAGTACCCAGAACCTCCTTGTCTTCTCATCATTAATTACCCCTACCACCTTTTCCTCTGGAGTGGGGTTTTCGATGTGCCCTGCACGCTCCATCGTCAGTGTCGGCTCCTTCATCATTACGGCTCCAGGTTGTGTTTCCGCCGTGCACACTACGGTTCTACCCTTGTCGGATTGGTTCTGGGATTGTTCTGGGTGCCGGGACATGCCTTTTCTGATCGACTAGTTTCTGCTAGTCTGTCACCCAATTCCTCTGTCCAAACCTCAATTATATCGACCACAGATATCTTGTTATCAAAAATAACCTCCATCTCTTCATTAATTATCTTGAAAGTGCCGGTTTCAATTGTTGCAGACCTCCAAGTTTGTAGGAAGACTATTCATGTCGGTTTCAATTGCAACAAAGCCAAATTTTGTCAGTATTTTCCTTACCGTCATTTCGCACCATGCCTGGGGGGGAATCCCCCTGATGGCTACATTGACTTTCTTCATTGTGGTTGTTCTCTCGTCGTCACACCATGGCTCACAGTCCAATCGTCGTTGAGCCACTTCCCCCCCCCCCCCCCACCCCCAGGAACTTTTCAGGACACTCTTTGTTGTAAAAAATGGCAATAAACTCATACCCTGACCTGGCTATCACGTGCTCTATCCCAGCATTTGGAGGTATGGATTCGGATAGCTGATCCCCCGTTATTTTCTTTTTTGTGTGGATGATGGCGCTTCTGTCTAACGTAGGAATCAGGAGCTCGACGGGGCTAATTTTACCAGCGCATCTAGTTCAACTTCTCCGGGTCGGTGGAGTGGTTGTCTCTCTAGCCAAGCACTGTGTGTCGTTCCATTCATATCTTCAGTTGGGGTTGAAGAATGGGAGTTATAGGTTGTTTGAGTTGACGGCGTCATTCTCTTCCAGGCGGCAGTTTGATTCTTCAATGGCCTAGCTAGCTCGGTGTATATCCATCTCCCTTCAATTCATGCACCATTCATATCTCTGATTGCTTGTTCAGCTTGCTGCTTGTTTCAAACCCACAAATGCATACCTCGTGTAGTGGCAATACGGCGCGTTTTGGGACGGTGGATACTTGTTATCCTCCCGAAAGGCTGGAATGCCCTCCAGAGTGTGCCCAGCGAAGCATCCTCTTGGATATTGTCTACGAATACAGTTGACGTCTCCTCTCCCATGATTTTTACTACTACACTTTGTTCCAAATTAAATCTTATCTGGTCTGAAGCATCTTGTTAACGTTGCTGGCGCCGAAGTACAAGGTGGACGTTGGCGAACTTCTGAGGTACTGATGGCGAAGAAGTTTAGGATGGAGTCTAGGATGGAGTTTGTGGCGGTTTCGTGAAGTTGGTGTGAGGTGGTGGACGTAGTGCGTTGCAAACAAGGAAAATTGATATACTAAAATCTATGAAATTAAACCTAGAAAGTAGCAAATCAATAAGTCTTTGTCGGGTTGCAAAAACCCGGTCACTATAGTATAGAAAGTTAAGCAACAGATATCGAACCGCGGGACTTGAATAAATAAGCCTAAGTCCTAAGAAAACTGGAAATTCAGGGGGTTGTGAATTGTTTTTGTGATTGAATTGAATAAATGCAAATCAAAGTTCAAATAAACAATTAATGAAAGTGAATGATGAGTTTGATAAAGTGAGTGGAACTCCGGGTTCGGGTCGTTCTTTACTGGTTGAATCTAGTACATCTACAATTCAATTATGAGAAACGGAAAGGCCAATTCTTTCTATCTCTTCAGTGCTAAATCCTAGTTCATTGAAGAGCTCACCTATCAGAACATGTCAACTCTAATCTAGCAGTTGGCAAAACACATATAGGCGGAATAAGCGCGAAGAATTGTTAACGTTTGTAGAAAAGATTATCTATCCGACTAATCTCTCCCCAAATCCCAGGTTAATTCAAACTCCCTATTAGTCACCTTGTCTGATCCTAATAGGTTTCGCAGAACAACTCTATAAACTCGCGAAATTAATAGAGAAGATGAATGATAATCATTAACCTGGAAACAATCCGTTACAGTCTCATAATCAAATTGCAGAATTCTTAACTACATTGTATCCATTACGAACAACCCGCCCCAGAGTTAATCCTACTAGCCCAGACATTGCAAAGAAGTAAATAAATACAATCAACATGGAATTCATCTAAAGGAAGAAAACCCTCGAGTTGAACGATTATCCAGAATCAATGGCTGCAGGCGCAAGGTTGAAGATGATGGACTGACTCCTTCTGCTGAAGCTCCTCCTCAATGCTGATCGAATGCTTGATGAATGGGGATGAAGATGAAGCTGATGCTGATGGTGTGGGGAATGGAAGGAGCGTAGTTTTTCAGCGTGAGAGTGTTGTCATGTGGTGATCGGTAATGAATGATCTTCCTCTCATCTAATTAGGTCATTAAATAGAGTTACTTCCTCTTTCTCCCTTCAAAACGCCGAGCTTCTGCTGAATTTTTAGTCGTGTCCGAACATTGGTCCGACCTTCAATGTTCGGACACAATGCTTTGAGCGCTCTAATTCAGAAAGTTTCGACTTGTGTCCCGAACTTGGATGTTCGGACACAAGTTCGGACATGCTCCGTACGACAGACTCCCGACTTTTCTCATTGTGAATCGCAGACCATGTCCGAACTTAGACTTTCGGCTGAAGTCGGACTTCCATCAAGGCCAGCACACGAACTCTCGACTGCGTCCAACTTCGAAGTTCGGGACACAAGCTCAGACACACCTCAATCTCCTCCAAATTCATCGTTCTGACTCCAATTCAACCCCCGTTTGTTGTATCATCTCCCTTGTGAGTTAATCTACTGTTTCCTTGGCTTTTCTCTGCATTTTAACATAGAAAAAGGTATCAACCCTTAACAAACAACAAACCAAAGGAAAACGTATGACAAGTGTGGAATATTATCCATGCGCGTAAGAAAAATAGGCATTCAGGACCACTAAAACCATTCATATTTCACACTCATCATGCGTTTGAGTGGTGGTGATCAGTGGAGGCGGCGGCATGGTGGTAGGCTAGCAATGGAAGGTGGGAGGTTGGGGTGAAGGGAATTTCTGGAGAGAGGAGGTAGCGTAGGGAGCGTCATCTGTATACCACATAGTTTTCTTAGTATATCATGAACCTTTTAGTGTCCCGAGGACATACTCTTTTGGTTGCGTAATTGTAAAATTCCTCTAGTTTGTATGGCGTTATCTGGGATTCTAACTATACTTCTTCCAAAAATAAGATAATTTGGGATATGAAGTACAACTTGATTACCATATTCTAAGTAACAAATGACTTCGTTATCGAAAATGGTGTCTGTTGTATTCTTCCAAAATATTGTGTCTGCTGTATTCTATTAAAACTTTCATCATATAGACGAAGGCAAGGCTTAAAAAACTCATTGGTCTGGTAAACTATTACATTATAATTAATCTGCCTACGCACCCACCAACCAACCAACATATATATAACTTTCATGAGATTATTATTAATTGGGCACATCACATATAGTCATATCCCAAAGTTAAGACGTGCAAAGGCAAATAGATGTATGCCGTGAATGGCATGTAATAATGTAAGGTAATAATATTATTACATAATTTATATTATTACAGCTCAACTACTAGACTATTAGCTAGCTAGTAGTTACCTCGTGTCTTTCACGTTCGACATCCCCCAACAGCAAAATCGAACCTTGTTATTTTGGTATAATAACATCGTCATTCTACAAAAATATTTCTTCTGTGGCATCTGTGCACGTAACCAAAGAATTCAAATACATTAGTTAATTAAAGATTTCATTCCATCAAATAGTTAAACAAACAGATATTAATTCCATCGCTCGACTCTTGCTATATATGCGTACTACTCGTTTTATCCGGCTGCCGTTGACCTCCTTCTTTCATCGGTCACGAACAATGAATTGAGTATCGTAGGGAATTAGAAAAAAAAAAGTCCACACCCAGGAAGAATTGACCGAATAATAATTAGGTTTGAAGCCAATTTATTAAAGAAATTCTGGAGAATCATGTGGATGATTAATGTTGAGCCTCGTTAAAATCTCTCTAGGTAAAACCTGGTGAGATAAAAGCTTAGAGAGAAAAAAAAAGTATTACTCATCCTATTACAACCAAGATAACAATCTAAAAAGGTAAAACAAAACAAAACCAACCAAACTAGTGAGGGAAACTGGAATAGCAGCTAACACAAACTCTCAACCTTAAAAGTTAAACTCCGCTAATATGCATATACAGCCGACCATACATCCCACCTCAAAAACTTGCTAGAATTTCCTTCCGTCCTTACTTTAATTGACCGAATACTTAATTGCTATATATCGACTTTGACTTCTTTTTTAATGCGACGTACACTTTCTGTGTACAGTTGGTGAACACAGTCCAATAATTTAATTTGCATATATTAAGATGCTTACTAGGAAGCTAGCTACCACACAAATAATTTATTTGTTGAAGGTACATAGCTACGTACCGCACAAATTAATATTACTAGAAGATCGAACGAATTAGGTGAAGGCTTAACTCAAAGCAATATAATTGATTATCTGGTCTGGTATATAATGGGTAATATTAAAACCCGTCCACCAACGACCAACTAACATCTTTCAGATTATACTACAAGCTTATCAAAAAATATATATATATTGCGTTCGCCAATCCGCCATCCATGATGGATTATATTATAAGCTGTACGTACCCTGTACTATATTATAATTAGAATGCGGATATTGTAGTATCCTATCTACAGACAGTATTATTATTACCCAAATATACCTTAGGGTTTTGTTGATATCGAACGTGAAAGGCACGAGGTAACTACTATATATACCAGTTTAGTATTGAGATAATTAATACAGTAGTAATTAGTTATACGTACGTATATCTTAAACCCCAACAGTAAGTAATGCAGTTCTTAATATATTAATTAACTTATATAGACACTTGCATGTCAATTGTCAGACTAGACTACGTGGGTTAATAAACGTAATAATTCAGGGGCGGAGCTAGAATATAAATTATCTGGGGTCACTATTGTTTGAAGGAAAAAAAATTAACATATTTTGCACATAATTGGATTTGAACCCAAGATAATTTACTCAATGCTTCTACCCCTTACCACTACACCAACAACTCTATAACATATAGGATCACTATACTATATACATATAAACTCTAATTATTATACATATAGTAATCTCTAAATTCTTTGAAAAACGTGGGGTCACGTGACCCACGTGTACCCCTGGATACACCCCTGTAATAATTACTAACGCTCTATAAATCTATTTGGTTTTCTATCTTGATCAATATTTAGAATCACTACAAGAAAAAACAGATTTAGCTACCAATGATTTGCTACCACACATATATTGGTAGCTACTTTCAAAAATTGCTACTTATTTTTAATGGTACTAACATAGTGGTGTCTATTTTGCTACAACAACGATAATGGTAGCTAGATTTTTTAAACAGTAGCCAAATCGCTATCGCCTGACACGACTGCTACCATTAATAGTAGCTATTTTTGATTTCATTTTGGTTCTTTTTGTAAGAACAATTTAGCTACCAATGTTGGTAGCTAAATTACGGAATAGCTACTGCAAGATGTGGCTAATTCGATCATGGTAGCTATTGTGCCACTATTAAAGCAGCAGTAGCGAAAAATATTATAACTAGTAGCTAAATTGCTACTAAAAGTTGCTACTACCAAATAGATAAGCTAAGTTAATAAAATTGCTACTAACACTCATCACGGTTGCCATTCTGCTACTGTTTGGACGTCGGTAGTGAATATTTTTAGCAAGCATAAAAATTGTTACTATCTTTAATTATGAAATTGCTACCGACTAATGATGTTAATGACATTATGGCTAATATTGTGCTACATTATAAAAAATGATAGCTAATATTTTTAAGTGATAGTAAAATTATAATTCTCTTATAATTTAAATGTGTGATACGTATATAATTCAATTTCGAAATTGCTACTGACTAATAATGCTAATAAACTTTGGTTGATATTATGCTAGAATACAACAAATGAATGTGGTATCAAAATTATTATTCTTATAACTTAAACTTGTGATTACCACATAGTTTGAAATACTAACCTATACTGCTACTGCATAGTGGGCATATTATCTTTTTATATAAATTTTTAAATTTTTTTAATTTTTTCAATATAGTATATTGGTTAGCTTTTAGCTATCAAAATTTTGAAAAAGAACAATAATTAAATAAAAATTGTCTAATTCGTGAAAAATAATTAAACTATATACTACTACTAGAATTTATTTTATCATATAAGATATACCTAACATAATATATTTTTGATATTATAATATTTTTAAGTCTCAAAGTATCACACATTATAAAATAGAGTAAAAGTATTAATTATTTAAATTATTACATATGTTGATTAAAATTTACAAAATTAATATAAAAATAGTAGTAATAATAATTTAAATTAGTTAAGTGTATATATGTGTGTGTTTATATATATTTAATTTAATACAGTTTTTATTACTATATGATACTTTTATTTACAAAAGCCACATAAACTAATAAAACATAAAAAAACTAAAACTAATAACAATTTAAATTAGTTGACGTGAGGTTAAAATTTGCAAAGTAAGTTGAATATATATATATATGTATAAATTTATAAAATGTTTAAAGTATATAAAATTATAATAAAACGTACATAAATATACAATATATTAATGTTTTTAATTTACAAAATAACACACAAATTAATAGGATTTTGAAAAATAGTAAATATAAAACAATTTAAATTAGTCAAGATTATACAATATTATACATCTATTAAAATTTATAAAAATATTATATTATACAAATTTACAAAAACAAAATCTATTATTTAAAAGTTTTAATTTTTATGTAATGATGTATATTATATTAGTATTTGTAACACTATATAATAAGACTTAATTATATAAGTAACTTTACATAATATATTATCTTTTTTTATAATTTCTGACATTTCAAAGATTTTTAAAAGATATATATGTATATTTTTTAATTTTTTATAATTTTAAGTCAATAATATACTAATATTTTTATTAGCTTTACTATTTTGGTCACATTAAATTAGTTTGTTATATTATATAATCGGCCATATATCTATTTTATTAATTTTAATATATCCCTGGTTTGATCATGTCTCGACAAAAACTTCCATTTATATTTTACAGTATCAAAAATTCAATATATACACGTAGTTTCTATATATGATGTGAATAACTATCATGGCACAATGGTTAAGACATTCTATATTCATCCCAAACATCGGGGGATTGATTCCTACTCTATGCACATTTTAACACACTAGTTTGAATTAAATATGTCATTGGTATGGAGGTCTATTTATACTCATCATACGCTGTAAGGTTTGATCCTAGATATGTACACATGGCTCCCACTTTGTGTGGGATTGATTGAATGGTGCCCATTGTTATTGCTCTATACTAGTAGCAATTTTGATACTGCTTTGCTAGTAGCCATTTTGCTACCAATATTTTAGTAGCGATTTTGTTACTGCTACACTAGTATCGATTTTGTTAATGATGTACTAGTAACGATTTTGTAACTGTTATACTCGAAGCTATTTTGCTACTGTTACAGTAGTAGCCATTTGGCTACTACATTCTAAAACGGTAGCAATATCTAGCTATAGGAAAAGTAGTAGCGATGCCAAAGCAAAATAGCTACCACATTCCAAAACGGTAGCTATTTTTAATTTAGCCAATAGGACATTTGCTACCACTGTATATCAGTAGCTAAATCATAAAATGCGGTAGCCCGTTGTGTTTAGCTACCAAAACTGATGATTTAGCTACTGATATACAGTGGTAGCTAAATCTGATTTTTCTTGTAGTGAATTATATATACATAACATCCATTTTCATTTGAGGTGAAATATATCTACAATTGCGTGTGTGTGTGTGTTGTGGATATCAGACATTCAAGATTGCGTTATACTATATACTTGTATCGAAATACAAGTACTTCAATCTAATCATTAATAAAGTTAATCATGCATGTAGCATCTCGCATTCATATGTGCATGCACATCACCATCAAAGTGGCGGGCATGGTATTAATTGTATGGTATTCTTTCATTGTCGTGGAGTGGAGTACGATTAATTAATAGTCATTTATTAAAAGGGAATATAACTTAAAGATGCATGAATGAAGAATGCAAGCTACCTAGCAATGGACTTACATTAATTCAACCTACTTTCTGTAATCAAGAGACAAAGCCTTTTCTTTTGATGCGCGTGTGAGTTTACCTTTTTCATTTTGATTTTTTAAAAATAAAAATGCGTGAGTGGGTTTAATTACTTAATTGCGTACAAATGATGATGCCAATCGTGATAGATGGAGGAGGATCTTATTATTATATTCTCAGTATGAACGTACGCGCGGGATTGTATTGGATGCGTACTTTGTACCTGCATCCATCGTTTCATTTTCATTTAGATGTATGATTCGGACATAACCATATCATATAGATACTGATACTGTAATTAATAAGAAGTAGTGATCTTAACAATAATTCACGCAAAATTGTTGTATATAACACACTCAAACAGAATCCACAACAATTTGTCATGAGGTTTTTATAGTATTTTTTAAATTTATCCTACGTTACGTAGTCAAAGATTGTTGTCTTTCGGTGAGATGCTATTGCATTGGAGCATATCGCATCAAATTCAATGTCCCATTAATTTTAATTAGGATACTGGACATGAACATTATTGCATTAGAGAATATGAAATGGTAAAGCTGCTGTTGTGATTCATGAAGCCTGCCAAGCCAACTTTTTTTATTTTCTAATTTGAGATCGTGCTTCTGTTCACTTTGCTTCGAATGGAACCAACAGCATATCTGCAAAAGATCTGTTCACTTTATTATTTTCTAGTTTTAATATTTGGTTTTCTTTTCCTCTAGGTTTTGATTATTGTCAATTTTTTTGGTGAGAAAGGCTTTGCCAAAGTATCACCTTGTAAGCTGATTCTCCAGCCATTTATCAAAAAAAAAAAGATCGTGCTTCTATTCTAAGCACTTAATTTGTGTTGTTGTTGTTGTCTAGCTCTCTCTAGCTAGCTAGATTCTTTGGCACACATTCTTGCATGACCTTTTTGTTTATTAATCATGTCGAATTGGCGTGAGGTTAAGGCCCAATTATTATTGCTCTGTGATCGTATTCGTGAGTAAAGTGGATAAAGCATGCACGCTTGTTAATACTAGTATAAAGCATGTACGCGATTAATACTAGTAGTATATTTGTGTGGCAAGTTGAAATCAAGACATTAATTAATCAGGGTCCGGAAGGCGTGGGTCGCGTCGAAACTACGACCAACGTTATTACTTATAAGAGATACTTATAATACCACACGACGGACAACATACGCGCGCGCAGCATATGCCTTTTCTTATCCTATGTGCAATATTGAGCTCATTTGGGAAGAGCTTGCAGACAGCTTCTCAATTTCTAAAATCAATAGGCTTTCACCAAACACCTAAAACCAGTAGCCGACAGTTTCTACAAAATCATCAGCAGACAGCTTCTCAATTTTCAGCAGCAGGACCTAACAATTGTCTCTGTTTTTTAAAACCATCAGCAGACGTTCCACCAAACACTAAAACTAACAGCTGACAGCTTCTGCAAAACCATCAGCATACAGTTTCTCAATTTTCAACAGCAGGCCCAACAGCAGCCCTAATAACTGTCCCAGACGAATCCATTATTTTCTCTTTTGCTTTAGTATTACTACTCCCTCCGTCCTGAATTGACCGTCCTGTTTATTATTTGGACATGTCGTTTGACTTCAATTTTTAATATATAAGATAAATTAATTTTAAAAATTTAAGTTTTGCATATGAATCCTTACATAATAAACTATATGTTACAAAATTTAGTTTTATAAAATTATTTTATCTTATATGCTTAATATTGAAGTGGAAAAACGTGTCATAAAACAAACAGGACGGTCAATTCAGGACAGAGGGAGTACTTTATTATCGTATGTATAGTGTATACACCAGACGACAGCTGGACGTCATGGGCCAATAAAACTGACCTCCGCAGAAGATGGAGATAGAAAAAATGATAAAGATAATAAAATTATTGATGCCACTCACAAGTCGCAATGCAGTACTTTTACAGAAAAAAGAACAATAATACGTATGTATACTTGGATCTTGCATTGTATGCCAGTCCAAAAATCGATCTCCTAACAAACTAATGATTACCCTTATACATTATTTTGTTTTGTTTTTTCGGATTAATCTCTCGTATAATTGTGATTTCATGTCTGTTCCATTACGGTCTCAAAACAAGACTTAGACATGAAATTACGTACCATTCTAGCTTCTTCTTTTTTACAATAAAGGAATAGTACATATTCTGTATAAATAGGTAGAGGATGAATCTCATCTATTTGTCATGTAGCGTGCATATACATAGAATTCAATGAAAAAGAATGATGGTTTGGTTAATACTTACTATATTCATGAACTTAATTTTTTTATTCTAGCTAGATCGTCTTGATTAATTTGTTTTATGGCAAAACGAATACTAATTGGAAGTTGTTATAGAATGATGGTTGGTGGATGGTGGCGCACGTCATCCACGCAACAGAGAATAAGAGAAGAATAGCATAGCCATACTTTTTTGATAAGATTCGGCGCCGTTTATCAACTTACATTCGGACCTATCAACGTTACCCACGTCAGCTCAGCCGGCGCTGACTATTTTCAACCACAAAACTACTTTACTACTACTACGACAACAACAAAAGAGAGGAGAGAAGTAGTAATGAAAGAAAATCAAGAAAAAAAAAAGTTCTCACGTTGTTCTTCCTCCATTCTATTTTGATTTTTCTGTTTATTGTTTGACATATTATTTTACAATAACATTAAATATATAAGATAAAATAATTTTAAAAAACAAAATTTTATAATATAATTTTTCAGATAAAAATTTACTATAATATTTAGATTTATAAAATTTAAATATTAAAATAAAATGATATATCAAATAATAAAAGAAAAGATCAATTCTTAATTGAGGAAGTAATAAACAACGTCGCGTCACCGATGATGATAGATACAACCCGACCCGCACCGCAAGAAAACAATCGCCGTCCAAAACACGCACTTGTTCCTTTTTTGCAAGTATGCGTTGGACCGCGCTAACCGTAATGGGGTACTGTTATAGGGACGGCTGGTCTCTGGTCACCGCCACTTGTAACTGACAAATTACTGTACCTAGTTACCTTACAACTAGACTTTCAACTTACAACTTGGGTTGTGATGGAAATATCTCTTAATTAACTCGATTGGTTTCCCTTCCGTAACATTAGTTATTGAACACACACACACACGTAATTAAGTTGAACTCTAGCTTGAGACGTACGTACTAACCGCGAAGGTCGTTCTATTGATACGAATAGCTAGAGAGGATCGAATCATATCTTAGCTGGTGCTCCAATGTACGATATATTAATTAATTGATCACATGAAAAACGGGGGTAATAATTAATTAGAACATACAATTTCTACCCAAAGTCAATTTCCGCGCGCGCGGCAAGTGTGATTTTTGGGTCCCCATACTAGAGCCCATCATAACCAGGATAGCCTAATCGCTCAGTTCGGTCCGGCCTGTATTTTAGACTAATGGGTATGGGTAGAAAAAATAACTGGGTGGGTTTGGATAAAAAAAACAGCCTGAATTTTTTCCGAGCCGGGTTATGGCTAAATATTTTACCCAGTTGATGGCCCGGCTCGGCCTCAATATCATAGTACATCTTACATTATTATATGTTATTGTAAATATGTAAACAAAAGTAATAAAATACTTACAATAGTACAGTAGTAATTATTCAACTGAATGGACCACATACTCTTTGTCTTATAAAATTTGTTTTGTGTCGTGCACACTCTTCAAAATCTATACTACGTATCTATACTTTAAAATCTATGTTAGTAAATAGAGAAATTTGAGTTAAAAGCGGGCTAGGTAGGTCAAGCTATGGCATGAGTATTTTTTTAGATGGACGGGTTGGGTTCATGTGATTGGCCCGATTGGACGGGTTTGGACTAAACACTTGACCCGATTGAACTGAAAATTTATGTCTAGCTCGGTCCGAACCCGACCCATCCACCCAGTTGATGAGCTCTACCCCAGACCCAATATATTGCATGTCGATTGTCGAGCGGGACGGTTCACTGTCTTAATCGTTGATTACAAACAGTAATGTAATGTATAGATGTTTGTAAACAGAAAAGAAAAAACAACAGTGGCATGTTGGATATTGTATCTTGTTCATCAGACCAAAATTAGCATACATCCCAGAAATTAAGTTGATATGTCTCCTCAAAACATTACAATTCAGCACTTACTTACTACTCCCACAATACAACCTTCTCTCCAATTTATCAATTGAGTACGACAAACAAGAAAGAAACATCCGCCTTGTAATCTGCTACATACATACATCTCTCTCCTCAATTTCAGTTGTGCTATAGTTGGGAATTGTTAGACACCGACTGATCATAATCGTTGAAGTTGAATTGAACTCTCCACCGAATTACGGAGAAGTTAATCGACATCTCCAGAACAAATGAGAATAAGAAAACAAAACAAGACAAGTAAAGTGCATTTTTAATTGACATATTCACTGTGGTACCGACAGGGAAACAAATATAAGATGACTAACTCCACACACGCAACGCAATCCTATCAAATTCGGTTCTTTTCTTTTAATTATATCAGTACTAACAAATAAATATCCACCCGATTGATTAACTGAAAGGATAGAATTAAAATAAATGTAAAACAGAACCACCAACGGCACGGATAAGGATGTGAGTTACGTCAGTCAAGAAGATGAGATGATACATACACAAACAAACAAACAAACAAAAACCACTTGGATGGAAAGGAACTCCACAATCCATAAATTGATAAGCATGATCAAATCTCCCCTACCGTTACACCGGACCGGATGTTCACTCTTTGTCACCATCTCACCTCCTCAAGTCTTTCCCTTTCATTTTTTAAGAGGCTTAAGTCTTTCCCTTTCAATAAAAAAAACCCTTCTTTCATTTATTCTTTTTAATTTAAAAACAAAAATCGGTCAAATTGATGAGTCACTTGCGTATACCTCAAATCAAATTGCCAACTTCCCACAAACCCCCAACTGGATTAACAACTTCCAAACCAGAGCACACGCCTATATATATATATATATACATCTCTCCTTCTCACTCCATTTTCAATTTCTTTCACACAACCTTCTTCCTCTCCAAACTACTACTACTTCTTCTACCACATCTCTTTCTCTCATTCTCCCAAAAAAAAAAAAACAGAGCTAAAACGTACACAAATCGATCGACTTCCAATCAAATCCATATGGAAACCACCACTTCTCCGCCGATCCCAGAAAACTCAGTCTGGCTTCGCGGCAAACAAATCGGTCAAGGAAGTTTCGCAACAGTCAACCTCGCAATCAAACCCAACACACAAACCTTATTCGCAGTCAAATCCATAAACACAATCACTTCTACACCAAACCAACTAACCGCAATCGAGAACGAAATTAAAATCCTTCAAACCCTCTCATCATCACCATATATCATTACATACTTATCCTCTGATTTCACAACCACTTCCACCGCACTCTACCGAAATCTACATTTAGAGTACATCCCTGGTAGCTACACAGCCGCACACGTCCATAAAAGCAACATCAACGAGTCACTTCTTCGACGGTATACTTGGTGTATTGTATCAGCTTTACAGTATGTTCATTCAAAAGGATTGATACATGGTGATGTTAAAGGTAGGAATATTTGATTGATCAAGTGAGAGGTATAGCGAAGTTAGCGGATTTTGGGTCGCTGGTGAGGGGGGATAGGAGGGAGAGGAACTCCGTTATGGATGGCACCTGAAGTTGTAAGAGGTGAGAAACAAGGATGGGAAAGTGATGTATGGTCGTTAGGATGTACGGTGATTGAGATGGTTACTGGGAAATCTGTTTGGGGGGAAGATGATGGTTATTGGAAGACTTTGATGAAGATTGGGTATTCGGATGATCATCAAGTGTCGATGATGATGGAAGAGAAATTGTTGGTATTGTCGGATGAAGGGAGGGATTTTGTTAATAAATGTTTGAGAAGAGAGAGTGGGATGAGATGGAGTTGTGATGAGTTGTTGAAACATCCGTTTCTGAGATTGAGAGGGGAAGAGGAAGTAGTGGGAAGAGTGTCACCGAGGTCGGTTATTGATTGGCCGGAGGAGTCGGATGATGATGAGGATGATGAAGTTAGTATGGTTGGAGAATCAGTGGAGGAGAGGATTGGTAAATTGGTGGTGGGGAAAGGGGTGAATTGGGAAAGTGATGATGATGATCAAGAGTGGAGGTGGGTGGTAGTGAGAGGAAGTGATTGTGATGAACGAAAGGTGGAGGAAACTGGTTCTGAAGATGTTACTGGAGTTGAGGAATTATTAGAGATGAACCGGGAAGAAGTTGGACCGAGTACCCGAGTATTAACATCGGAATCATCGGAATTATCGGAATCATCGGCTGCTTGTTCAGAATTGATAAAAGCGGCGCCGGAGGGGAAACAGAGTCATAGTATTACATGTGTTCAGCTGTTGCTATTCTTATCGATAATGTTATGTTGTAACACCAACAAATTTAATGATAAAAATTCGAGAAATACATCATCATTGTTTGAGAGATACTATTACTACTTTCTTTGCACTTTCACGCCATTTTGCATCTTCTTCATTTCACACACAATTACTACTATTTACAAAACAAATTTATCCCTAATTTTCTCGATATATATCACAAACAAAAAAAAATTACACTTTCATAGTCAGTCGGCCGGTCGGTCCGTCGGTGCCGAAGCTGCCAAATTGTCAATTTTGTAAACGGTTAGTCAAGTCAGACACACCTCCCTTTGGTTTAGGAGCGGAGCTGATTAGGTCAACTCAACTGGGTTGGTTTGGTTGGTTACATCCAACTTCCAATCAACGAAATGGACAAACTAGATGATGGACTACTACTACCCTAGCCTACCACATTCATTATGAAGCCAAAGCCAACCAAACCAGTAGTGATCCACCTGTTCACCCAACTCAACTCAACTCTCCTCTCTGTATTTACAGATGGAGTTGCCAGATATTGTTGCAGTTTGCTTAGCTGTTTATAATAAATTTATACATTTAGCTTTGTGATCACGTGATCTGCTTTCCAATCTTCACAAAAACCCACACAAAACAGTTCGGCGGTGCCACCAATTTCCACTAACAAACTTTATTTTCTAAATATATCGATAAGGTTTAATTAGTGTGTGTGTGTGTGTTTTGAGGAAGGGTGATCTGACTCATGATTGGAATCGACTAATAGTATTAATATAAGATTGGATAATTTAATCTATTTATTTTTCTGTTTCTTGTTATTGTACTGTAAGATAGAAGCGATCCAGCCAGGATGCAGCGCAGCGCGGTATTGTAGTACAAAATATGTACTGTCGGCAGCAAGGCAGGCAGGCAACCATCACCACATCTTCTTTAAGATACTCCGTTCCGTTACCTTTTCTATTCTGTTCATTTGATGGAAACAATTTCATTAGGTGACAATGTGGGATTCAGATCAAGTGACACAACTTCCCACACTTCATCCTTATTGTTTGGATTCCACTGGGTACTAATCTCAATTTATTATGACATAATCCATTTCTACTCGAATATCCATTTATACAATAATACATTAACCAAGATCCATGGACTATATAAACTACTTACTAGTTATATAATTCTTCAATATGAAACTCACACTTCATCTCTAACAATGTTGGATGGTAAGAAGCTAATAACAATGCTTCATTCCATTCCTACATATTTAAAGTTTATAAGAATTTAGAGGTTAAGTAATTAGACACAACCTAGCGGCATAAAATTTGTTTGGTCATGTATTTAATTGTCGAATCATATACTGAAAGATCAAGTTACAATGCAGGAACCCATTTCGACAATTAATTATGAGAGGCAAGCAACTATCTTATAATATTAGAGAGTTCGAACAAAAGCAACATAGAAATTTTGACTGGGAGAAGATGTTGAAGAGGAGTCAAGGGGTCGGTCATCACTACAGCTTATCGATCCTACAGTATCTAGATCGAATACAGATAACACAGCATGATGAGTCTGATTTTTCATCATCGGTGGATACCCACAGCAGTACAGCACACTCACCCTTATTATTAACGCGAGACTTATGATGCATGGTCCAGATGTGTGCTTTGTGCAGCAAAAGTACTGGCTGGATTTGATTCATGAATGAGAAATCATTGGACAATTTGATACCCCCATTCCCTGCTTCTGATCTGTCCTCGATTTTACTCGGGGAAAGAAAGCTGTGTGTTGATCAAATTCGCTAAAGTAACCTTTGACAGATCATAAAACCTACACACGGAAACTTCACGCAGACCCTAAAGCCAACCTGGTTTTCCAAAACATAAATGCCATGCACCCACGTGCTCGGACGTCCTAAACATAGTGATCTCATCTGCTGCAATCTTTGCTTTCGTAGCGGACAAGTGTTTGCTTTTATTAAAAGCCTGAACACCGCCGGGCGATATCCTCGCTGGTCCATGCTGGAAACCCAGCCAGCATTTACTTCTTCTCTTACCAGTCCGTGCTGTTCATTGCCTATAGAAATGCAAACGAGTTCCGTTCTCATTCAATCTTCAAGTCCGCTTATATTTTGCAATTGCCACTCTAGAGTAGGGAGTTATGACACACACATACACTACTTTCTGTAGGACGGGCTTCGAAAGAGGAATAATGCCATGTAAGAAATGTAAACGATAAAACGAGTCAACTCTTTGGATTAGGGTACAAAGGAGTATTATAATCTCACACAACAACAAAGTACAAACTTTCCAATGGAATGCTACCGTAAGCAAGAGAAGTTATAGACTGACTCCAAAAACGTAATTCAGAACAAATATGTTCCCGTGTTGCCTATACACCATGGCATAACTTGCCACATTCACAACCACAGCTATAAATCCAAATAAAAAAGAGCTCTCAGAGTAAAAACTGCTACATCTCTGAATTCAAAATACAAAAGTACTACAAGGGGTATAAAGTCCTAATCCCAGATACATGTGTTCCAAAGAACAAGTTACTCAATAAGGATGTGGTAAAGAGACGAAAGTATGTCTTCGATCCAACGCATAAAGAAGTTGTTACCCATGAAGATGAACTTATCCACAAACTCCTAGAGCTAGCAAAAAATCATCCCAAACCAATAGCTCCAGCTTCAGTCTTTAAACCATGTCCAATGCCTACAAGTTTGCTACACATTTCTTTGTATATCACCGACATGGAGACTACAAAATCTTCCCTGGAATTCCAGATCATGTTATATCACTTGTTGCCAGACCGCATATCTCTCTCTGGGTAATCTACTTGATTCTAGCGCTTAGTATGAACCCATAGGAGGCATGCCATACGGTGGCATAGGCGGCATTCCCATACCTCCCATAGAGTGTGGGGGAGGGGCAAAGCCACCAGCGCCCATTGGCCCACCTCCCATTCCAGGCATAGGCGGGGCAGGTAAAGCAAGAGGTAGCAGCTGTGCATACATGTTCTGTCGCAAAAAGAATAAGAAAAAAATTACGAGGTTGGTTTTCACCATGGAACATTGCATGTAAGGGGGTGGATGGATGGATGGAACCAACAAGCATCAGAAAGGGATGAAGAATAAAAACATGCAAGACTAATCATACCTGCTGAGCAACAAGATCCTTCTCTTCCTTCTCCTTCTCCTTGACCTCATGCATAGCTTCAATTTTGTCTTTGATGAGCTCATCAACCTTGCCAGTGTATTCTCGAATGAACTGTCAATATACAGAAGAAAATCAGACCTCGTAGAAAGAACTAAACAGATATTGTTTGACCACAAGGTGGAGGAACTTGACCTGCAACAGATACGGGAATGCAAAATCTATCATGTTGTTCATCCAGGCAAGTTCTAGTGCAACATCCGCACGTATCAGTTCATAGCAAACAAAGAGACATGACGCAAAGCACTCTTTCTTTCCCTGCACAGAACGTGAAAGCAAATACATCAGCACAATATCCCTGCGGATGGACAACACAACAGCCCTCCTTGAAAAAAAAAAAAAATCAACATGAGGAATGGACCATGCCAGCCCCAAATCCAAAACTTGCCAGCCCAATGGGGAACTTGTTCATCCAAATATTTGTTTAGTTTGGGAGATCAAT